>CM045772.1:85196687-85396687 GCA_025200525.1 Camellia lanceoleosa | reverse complement strand
AAGAGTTTACATAAATAGAGAGAGAGAGAGAGTCACTAATCTTCTTCAACCGATAGAGGTGATTAGATTAATGGTAGTATTGGTAGTCAGGGACGATGGAGGTGATACATGTGGGTCGATGATGGTAGTTTCTGTGTGTGTGTGTATATGTTTTTGTGTGTGTGTGAAGATGATGGTGGCAACCAGATGAGAAAAAAAGAGGAGTGGAGGTTGCTTTCAAGGAATGTCTATAAGGTGTTTGAGGAAATGCCACTTAAGTGTGAGGTTCTACATTCCTTTGTTCTACCTTCACAGCCTTCTTTTCATTCTCATTGTTTTTGTATTGTACATAGTAACACAACACACAAAGAGAAAGACTTGGATTTGTAGAGATCTTAGATCAGATTTTTATTTATTTATTTTAGGTGATTGTTGTTGATGTTGATGATGATGTTGAAAAAAAAATGCAATAGAGAATTAAATTTGGTTAGATATTTGAACAAATAAAGAAAAAAATGAACAGATAACAAATTTGGACAGATAGAAAAACATTATAAAATTTCAACAGATAATTTGGACATGTAAAATTTTTAAACAAATAATAAAATATGTTCGTAATTTTTTTTTTGTGTAGTTGTAGTTGTTGACGATGAAATAGATTGTTGTTGTTATTCTTCTTGTTGATAATTCCAAAAAATTTAAAAAAAATAAACAATTTGTGGTACAATAGATAAAAAAGTTTTGTTCAAAATTTGAATAGATAGTGGCTTGGTGTAGTTTAATAACAAAGATTTGAATAGATAAAAAAATAGCAAATAGAATTCAGGGAAAAAAATTGAACAGATAAATAGAATTTAGAGAAAAAATTGAACAGATAAATATAATTTAGGAGAAAAATTGAACGAATAAATAGAACTTATAAAAAAAATTGAACAACTATATATAATTTACAGGGAAAAATTGAACAGATAGACAAAAATTTGAACAAATAGATATAAATTTGAACATATAGAAAATAATTTGAACAGATAGTCAACGAAAAGTTTAAACAGATAGATATAAATTTAAATAAATAGATATAGAAACAAGGGGTAAAATTGAAAACAAAATGTTCTCTAGGACTTCTCACCAAACTATTTCACAAAGCGTGGGCCTCTCATTAACAAAAAATATTCCTTGGACCTAATGCCTTATATATATACTCATTAGATTGGATTTATCACTAATTAACCCTAATTTTTTTACTATTTTAAGTCCAATTTTTTTATTATTCATTTTTTCATAATAAAAATAAAGGCCCAACTTCATATTTTATAAATAGCAAATCTATCTATCTATTTATTATATAAGCAAAAGGGGGTTTTTAGTGATAATGCCTCTAAGGCTTCCACATACCCAACTTTAATTTCTTATTTTTTCAATTTAAAAAAATAATAAATTATCTATATGTCTCACATAATTTTTGAATTAAAAATAAATAAATAAATAATCTTCAAGCTTATCTCCTAAAAAGAGATTATCATTTCCTAAAATCAAATATAGAAACACAGTTGTTGACCTTCCAATTTATTTGTCCATCATCTAAAATCCTTACCTAAAATCCTTCATTCATTAAAATAAATTAAACACAAATCAATTCAAATTTGTTTAAATTGTTTTATTGGATTGATTTTATTTCATTATGATTAATTTGGAAAACTAATTGAGAAAATTAGTCTAAGGTCCCTCTCATATTTTTAGTAATGGTAGAGATCCACAATATTATTTTGTGATGTCTAAGGTCTTTCAATCACAAATAAATTTGACTTTCTCAAATCAACTCACTGATCTCAATCTCATCATTATCATGTGTTGTGCGTAATCATCATCTATTTCGATTTCCTTCATCTTCGCTTCTTCATCTTCTCTCTTGTTCTTGTGCGTTGTGAACACAGACCAAATCGACGAGTTGCTCTGATTTCTCGGCACTGGATGCTTGTTGCTGACTCTGGCAAATTGAGAACGGAAGAACGGAATTGCGGCGGATCGAGAGCGCTAAAACAAAGGCTCGGTGTTTATGAGGTTGGAAATGTATCCGATTGGATCGATACTGGAGGAGTGAGAGGAGGATGATGAGGATGTCATGGCGGCGGTAGTGGAGCAATCATAGGGGCACAAGTTAGCACAATTGGGACAGAGAGTGTTGAGGCTGTCCCTAAGGTAGGTAGGGCAAATTTTGTTCCTCCGGCACTTCGAAGAGTGTTATGGACATTTCCACAACTCCTTTTCATCTCCATAAAACGCCATTGCTGTAAAGCTCTCTCTTTCTTACTGTCTGGGCCATTGTAACGGTGAATATGCAAGTATTCCAAATGGAGAACAGTGAATTGCTTTGTATTTGTAAAGTCTAGTTTAAAAAATTAACAATTTTGTTCAAGTTAGAGTTTAAAATTAATAATTTTGGAACATTTCATGTAGAAGATTAACAAAAATATTGGATGTTCTTTCTCTTGTTAATGCTGAGGTTTTTTCTCTGGGAAGAAATTCTCTATGAAGAAATTTCCAAAATTTCTCTGGAGAGTGGGAAGTTTAGAGAAATTTGAGAGAATTTCTCTAGGAAGAATTTCTCTAGAGAGAGTTTCTTTGGTTTGAATTCAAGAAGATGATGAAGGCTTGAGTTATGAATTTATTTAGAGAGTGGGAAGTCCAGAGAAATTCCTTAGATTCCCATAATTTCTCTGTAGAAAGAAGATGATGAAGGCTTGAGTTAGGAATTTCTCTAGGAAGTCTAGAATTTCTCTAGAGATAAATTTCTATGTAGAAAGAAGATGATAAAGGCTTGAGTTAGGAATTTCTCTAAGAAGTCTAGAATTTCTCTAGAGATAAATATATTTGGAGAAAGAAGATGATGAAGGCTTGAGTTATGAATTTCTCTGAAAAATCCATAATTTTTCTGGAGAGTGGGAAGTCCAGAATCAAATTTTCTCTAGATCAATGTTGAGGGACCTTAGACATTATGAAAATGTTATATTGCCTTCATGCCATAAAATCTTAATACCAGGGACCTTAAAATAAATAAATAATAAATAAATAAATCCCCAAACTGATTTGGTTGTTTCCCTATAATTAAATTGTTTCACTATAAATAAATTAAACAAAGTGATTTGACCATTTCCCATACTAAATTTGTGAATTTTTAAATAATTTTAAAATAATTTTTTGTTCATGATTTATGATTTAGAAAAGGAAAGATGACGATGATTCTTCTTGTGCACTCTTCTATCCCAAAACCCTAGCCGTCATACATTATACTCTCTCTAAGTCATTCACGTCATCATCATCCTATAAGTATTACATTCATGTAATGATTCAATTCATTATTTTTTCTCCATTTTTATAAGACAATTGGAAATTAGTTAATATTTAGTCTTTTGCATTTTTTAAACACACTCTTTCATCCTTTAATTTCACATTTTTTTTGTTATTTATTTATTTTTACTTTTGACAATTTTTTGTTTTTGCATTTCATATTTTATGTATCATTTGTCCTGTACTCTCTCTTGACCATTATTTGTTTTTTGCTCATAACCATTTTTTTGTTGTAAAATATTATTTTACTATAATTTTTATGTAAGTTTTATCCTAAAATGATGTGATAGTATCATTTGTATAATAAAAAATATGTCAATGGACTTTTTATTATAAAGGCATATATCAAAATCAACCAAATCATTATTGATAAATTTTTTGTATTGATTTAAAGTTTGTATGTCACTACTCCATTTTTTATTATTATTTTACTTTTAATATTTTGTGACATCATGTTATGTCTTAATTGACAATTGGTGTAGAACATTAGTTCAAAAGTACTTTATGATTTTTTCTTTGATATTTTTATAACTTCACTTTAATATTTTTATCAGCAGTTGATTTTGTTTAAAAATATCAATTCAAAAAATATTTACATAAACAAATATCTGTTTAATTTTGTTTGAATTGAAGTGATATTTGTTTGAATTGATTTTTGTTTAAAAATATTATAAAAATATCTACGGTTGTCTAGATTAAAGTGAAGTTACAGCCATAATTACAATACTATATAAAAAAAAAAAAACTATTACATATAATCTATTTTTTGAAATCTATTAAATATGAATAAATATGTACATTTTATTATGAAAACAAAAAAATACTAATGATGTATGTTTACCAGTTTAAAAAATATTTATATAAACAAATTGGTCAACTAACTCTTCAATTTGTGTTGATTGACATAAATTTGACATGGCTTAAGTAGCTCGATCATCTCATAAAATTTTAAAAAATTTAAAAATACCTTTACATTTTACGATCAATTTAAATTTATCATGCTTTGTCAATTGACAAACCAAAATTTACTAATACAATAATATTTTTCCTAATGTACTTATTGAAATAAACATAAAAATTTAAATATTTCATTCAATTTTTTTTGCCACATCATCTTAAAAATAAAGAGAGATAGAAGATGAGTGGGAGAGAGGATGGGAGACAAAAAAAAAAAAAAATCGTTATATCACTTGACAAACTGTGATATGAAGAATTATAATTACGAATTTTATTGACAGTGCAAATCTGCTTAATGCAAAGTATAACTTTTGTAATTTTAGAAAATTAATTTGTTTTAATTTTACCAATTGAATTATTATATATATATATATATATATATATTTGTCAATGCATTATCGTTCAATTTTTTTAGTAAAATTTATCATCACATCTCTACCAAACAATGGGTGCTTGTGAATTTAGGCAATGATACACTTAGGGTGTGTTTGATTAGGGGGATAAGAGGGGGGATTATTTACTGTGCAGATTGTAATCCGCACAGTAAATTCAATCCGACGTTTGTTTTTTTTTTAGTCCGCCGGACATGGAGTCCGGCCGAACTCCTTATCCCCCATATGGGGGTACTATCCTAGGGAGGGTGTGGGACAATTTTGGGGGGATTATTTACTGTTGGGATTAGGTGGTGAAATGACCATTTTAACCTTCTACTATTTAATTATGTATTATATTTAGTAAAATTCAATAAAATTTAAATGTCTCAATTTAAAAATAAAATAATTTTATTTAACTTTTTATTGATGTTTTATTTATTTAATTTTTAAAAATATTTTTTTATAGATATTTTATTTTAAAATTTTGTTTATATTTTATTTAATTTCATTATTTAAATGTTAATAGATTTTTTTATTTAATTTCATTGTTTTATTATTATTATTTTTAAAAACAAATTTATTTAAAATTTTAATTAAAAAATAATATAAATATTTATTGATATTTTATTTATTTATTTATTTAATTTAAAAATATAAATTTATTTAATTGTGTAAAAAATAAAATAAAATAAATTTTTATTTAATCTAGCTAAAAATAATTAAAATATTAAAGATATGTTTAATATTGCTATTACTTAGTAAACAATTAAAAAATGGTAAAATTGTCTTTTGTTCATTTATCCTATCCAGTCCGTCTAACCAAACGTTAGATTCACTAAAAATAGTCTTTTCCAGACATCTAATCCCATGAAAAAACAAACACAGGATACATATCCAATCCAACTAAATAATCCGAAGGATTCACAGTCCCAGGACTCAAATCCGATGGATTCAAATCGTCCCTTATCCAGTCCGTTCAATCAAACACACCCTTAGAAGTAGCAAGAGGGACGATCGCCCCCTATAATTTAAAAAATACTATTTACTATAGTAATATTAATTACAATTATCTACAAATTATAAAGGCTAGCTCCCTTTACGTTATTATTTTACAAATGTCATGCTCTTTAGATTCTTAAAAAAGTTTTAAGTGATTACCACTCCATACTTATGAAACATGGGAATAAAATATAAAATTTAAAAGAAATAGACACAATATAATAAAAGAAATTTTTTTCTTGTGTTATGGTCCAGTCTATAAAGAATAAAATAATGTATCAGCTAGTTATTTGATCGCATTTATTGAAAAATACATCGGACAATATTTTAATGGCGATTCTATCATAGACATTTTTAATGATATGAAATAGTGTCAAGCAAACAACTCAAAATGTCTCATTTTAGTAAATAGATAGAATATTTTGTGACTAAATGTTGATTTAGAAAACATATTATTTATATACATATTTATTTTATTTTCACTTTTTATACTAGTAAAAATTAATTATAATTCATGCTTTCTTTTTAAAATTTTTCACCTTTTATATGAAAATTCTAAGTATGCCCTTGGTTAGGACTAGTAACATTTTATCAATTATCTATTCGAATTTAAATATATTAAAAAAAATACATATATATATATATCAAAATCGTTCAATCGGTAGCAGATTCACTCGGAGTTTTGAGAGGTTGGATGAATGCTTGCTTAAATGCACGGTTCCAATCGACTTAGGTTTCGTTTAGGATGAGTATTTGGACTAAAATAGCTATACATGATAGAATAAGCTATTTTAGTCTAATAGGACAAAATATCACATACAATCTATAATTATTTCATTTTTTCTTTCACAAATAAAAAAAAAAAAAACTTATTTCAAACAAAACTATTTAATTTCAAATTAAAATAATTAAAAATCAAAAAATCAACTAGCATGAACCTTTTTTTTTTGTTACAGGAAAATCACCCCACTCTCATGAGGTCCAAGGCGTACTTGAGAGATCACGAGGGTATCTGTTGCAGATTCGAGCAAGAGACTATAACGAAACTTGTCCGACCTCACAAGGCAAGCCAAGAGTCAAGATCTTCAATGAGCATTGAACACACACCAAGTACTGACTAGACAACTTAAAATCTAACCTCCTAACCAACAATACTTTCGCCCAAAAGATTGACACAAAGAAAAAAAAAAAAAAACTTACGACATTGGAACTTAAACCACAAGACTTTACCCCAATGCCACAATCCATTAACCCTTATTTAGGTCTGTAATTAAAAATTGGGACGTGGGCTGTCTGAACATTTATTGGCATGCCAAGGTTTCTCAGTCGGGCGCGGAAGTGAGATAAGTGACGTAGATAGAGAGAGGAGAGAGAGAGCCATGAAAATTCGCAAGAGGTTGCCCTATATTCAGCTTCAACAAACATGCCTATTGTCTCCCTCCACATCTCCTCCATTTTCGCTCATTTTCTCAGTCATTCCCCAAAAAAGTCCCAATTCCCTCTCTGCCACTCCCTGTTTCCGTCTCAGTTTCCTTTCTTTCTGCAATACCATCCAAATCCATCACCCTCAACCCAAATTCACAGCAAATGCGAATTCTCTAGGGTTTCCTTTTCATCCAAACTCATTTTTTGTCGCATTAGTCAATTCATTGATGGTTTTTACAGGATACAGATAAGATTACAGTTGGATAAACGGCCACATATATTGCTTTGTCGATTTGATTTCTTTTTTTGATGTTGATTGGGATCGGATACAGCAAGCGAAGATGCATTTCGAGAGTTTCGACGCTTCGCCGATATTTCGGCAACAAGAAAACAAGTTTCAATTTGCAAAACTCGATGATTCGCCTATGTTCCGGCAACAGGTACGTTTTTCCATTACAATTGCTTCTGAAAATGTTTCCAATCAATGGTGGATGATATGCAATGAATCTTTGTGAATGCTAAAATCAACATTAGGGCGGTTGTTAGTGCTGTAAAAGTGCGGAAAAATTCGTATAAAAGTGCATTGGAAGGGGCGGGGCTATGTGTAATTCAGTGGTGTTAGTTGACACCACTGAACTTTCAAGTTTTGTTTAAATATATATGAAATTTTGTTTAATAGTTTTCGATTTTAACAAAATGACCCCAGTGTTTGGAGCTATTCGTTGTTTCGTGGTGTCAATTTTAACAAAATGACCCCAGTGAATCGAGATAAATATCACATATATTTGGAGCTATTCATTGTTTAGTGGTGTCAATTTTAGCTCAGTGTTCATTCATTCATTTGCTCCATCAATGCTTTATTCTCTAACAACCATTGTTGGATTGCCATTGATGCATTCCTTCATTTGTTCTTTCTCTCTCCCTCTGAATGACCCCACTGAGAGGAATTCCTGCCTACGCCACTTTTGGAACCTACGTGAAGAGTTTATTGAGATTATAAATATTTTGACATTTACGGCTGTAACCACGGTACATTAGCATAGTACTTTAGGATTTATATTCATAACACCATAATTCACCCATCAGAAATGTTACAATAATGGGTGATTTCGAAGAAACCCTTTGATAATTAGCTATTTGTTTTGAATGTTGGGCAGCTGAAAAATAACACATTGATAAAATGAGGGTACAATGAAGATAAGTTAAAAGCAAACATATTAGATTGCTTAGTCATGTGCATTGAAGTCCGGCAGATGCAACGCTAAGAAAGAATGATATGATCACTGGAAATCGAAATGCAAGGAGTAGAAAAGACTTACATTGACATGGGATGTTGTGGGAAAAGTTAGTATGAATTTAGCCTTTGACAAGTGGAATTATGAAAAAAAAGATTCGAAAAATTAATTATGTAACTGATCCCTACTGATTGGGACAAAAGACTATGGTTTGGTTACGATGCAACTACACATTCAACATTACTCTACATGCCACCTCAGCCTTGACATTGCTACCATTTAAAGTTTGTGTGCTTTTACCTTGTTGATGATTATCCTCCAAATGCTTTTTCCTAGCAAAGACTTATATGCTGTGCACTTCTGTTTGATTGTCTGAAAAAATATATTTGTTATATTTTTCTTTTCACTCCTTTGGAATGCTATTTTAGATTGTTGTTGTTGTTGTTGTTTCTTTTTCTTTCTTTTTTAAGATCACTCTCATGTTGAATATAATGGTGTGTTTTTGCATGCATCTTTAAGTCTTGTTGAAGATGTAAGGGTTTAATGTTGTATTATTTAGTGAAATAGATCCAAGGTTTGGAAGAAAGTGCTGAAGCATTGAGGGAGAGAACTTCAAAATTTTATAAAGGATGCCGAAAGTACACGTAAGTCTACATCTTTATCCTTCCTGCATTTTTGTTGATACTATGAACTTAACTTTGGGCGTACTTTTGAAGAGAATGGTTCGATCAATTAATTTCTTCTTCTATTCACTCTTCATGTTCGATCAATTAACTTTACGAAACCATTAATTATGGTTGGAGTAGGTTTGAGAAGAGGGATGGAAATTGGAAGCCCCAAAAGGTTCAAATTATGGGAGCCTGGGCTCACCTTGCTATGCTTATGCAGCAAATTTATAGTAATGCCCGTTGCAATTATAAAACTCCACATCTATACTTAAGAACCATCATTTGCAAGGTTTGAAAGTCTGGGGAGAACTAAACTTAAATTTTTATCCTAAGAAAAAAAAAATGTTGGTAAACATTTTGAAACTCAAATTTGCATTAAGTTTGGCAGTAGTTGCTTATAAATCTTTTCAAATGCAATTATGCTTTCAACATGGGATGAAGTTTTATAGATATACGTTTTGTTCTCTGGGACTTAGATTGATGTTGTAATTTTACCACGGAGAGAGACGTGCCTCTATAAGAGGAAGTAAGTTCCCTCTCCCTTCACGATGCAATGTGTCATTAGTATGGGTTAAGCGCGGAGGGCATGTGTATTGTGAACAAAATATTCCACATTTTGAATTAAAAAGTATAAACCCATCAAGCTTGCTATGGTCATCTAGATTTCTTTCGAGTCCTTCCTTGACATGTCCTGGATTAGGAAAGTGGCTCCTCTTTCAGAGTGTAGGTTTGGTGAAGGGATGCCTCATCTTAAGCCCAACATCTTTCCATCCTTGGAGATAGAAGTGGAAAGGAAAGTTCATGAAAAAGGAGAGTCTGTTGGAGTAGGAAAAAGTTTTATTGAGTACAAGTTTTATTGAGCCAAAGCTGGAGTACAGACTTTAATGTTCGGGTTAATGATTGCATTGGATTTCAATTTGTGATGGGGAACCTTTTTCCTGATTATTCCATGGGAAAGATGGAGTCCTAAACCTGTCTCAACCTGCAGCGGGATTGGGCAGGGAACAATCAAGTTGCAATACCAGGAAGCCGTCACTTGTCGTAGTTCATACCTGCCAGGATTCAAAAATCTAGAGTCTTTTATTACATTTATGTGTGTCATTCTTGGAGGTTTTCACCATATATCCAATCAAGTTGCTATGTATGAGATTTGTGAGGGGAACTAGATACTTCTAAAAGGAACGTTTGTTAAATTTAGCAGTCCCAAGATGGACAAGTTTTTGTACTTGTCTACTTGTATGTTTTCCACGATCCATGATGTAGTTTCCATCTAACTTAAAAGTGGTCTCCACTAGGTGGTTTCATGATATCGATGTCCCACCACATCAAAAGTTGATATAAACCTTAAAGCCTTTGTAAACTGGCATTGCACAATTACAACCTTGATTGCATATGGGTGATAAATGTTGGCCTTGCTTAAGGGAACATGAGGAGATTTACAAAGGTCTAGAAGTTAATGTAATCATCCAAACAATGATCAGGTATGGCAGGTTACCTAACAACTCAAGCTTATTGCTATTCTGAATTTCAGTGAGTAAAATGAGAAGTTTTCAGGAGTACACTTACGTTGTGCCTAGTGTCTTATGCTTTACATAGTCACTTCCAAGCGTGAAAAGTTGCTATTTCAGATATCTACGGTAAAAGCTTTTGGTCAGGGATTCAAGCCATGCAAGGATCTTGAGAATTTTTCGTCAAATGTGAGGGTGTTTTAATTGGATCTATGGCGCTTTATAGAATCTAGTGGTAAGGTAGGATTCTTATAGCACTCCCAAACAGTTGTGACAGGGCCATATTGAGCACTGACAGTATGAGGTTTGCAGATTTTTTAGTTTTTTCAAAATGGGAACCCCTTAAAAGAATGATTGTTTTGTATCATGTCTGCATGCACTCTGTAAATAATCTATATTGATTTAGCAATTATATAACAATATTAATTTACTTCTCTCTGATATAAGGGTAGATGTTGGGGTTAGAATTTAGGACATAGAAAATTTTAAGACCATTATGGAAAATAATAAAAAAATAAGAGCCTTCACATAGCAAAACTATGGATGTGAAATGTATGGGGACGATCATAAAGAGGAAAAAAAAGAATGGGGGGGAGAGGATGAGATGAGTATTCAATACTTTGAGTGATAGGTACTCGGTAGTTCATTTTTGTTGTTTTCCTCTTCTATATCCTTTCTCCTCTTCTTCTCACCTTGCCATCCTCCTCATTTGTTCCAACAAAAATGAACAAACCCAGGAAAACTGCGTCTTGAAATGGTATTAAATTTGTAGAACCATTATTTTAAACATTGGATCATTGTTAGACAACTTAGAAATTTATAAATCAATATAAGATTTGAGATAGGGGCAGAGAATGTAATTGAATCTACAATTTTTTATTGTGCTTTGCAAATTTGTAAACATCAATATATAGATTAGGCTGCATCTGCTTTCAGATGGCCATTGCGCTCTTCCACCACTAGTGTCACGACCCCATCCATCCCAATTGAGGTAGGGTAGTGACTGGCCATTAGTTATTGATACCAAAGCCCTAACTAAAAAAATCATGTAGTACTCTTGTAAAATTTGGGGTAAAATCATCAGAAGCAGTAGAAACCTTTAAATTCTTTAACTTCTTTATACACAACATCCATACAGAGCAAGTGCGTAGATAAATGATATGAAAACAAACCACTTCATTATTTATTGTTACCACATTCTGACATAGTCACAAAAAGAAGTACAACTCAAGTAGAAACAAAAGTTCATTTCATCTATCAGACCAACTATATACGATGATCTTGGTGAAAGCTGGGCATGATATATACATATATCCAAAGTTGGTCACGAAGCCTTAACCATCATTTTTACCTACATACATATAGCCAATGAATAGCATTCACTCAAAGCTATAAAAGGATGGTTATCTTCATTCTTTGATGATAACATAATTCAACAAAGAGCTTAATTAGCTTTAGAACATAACATCATCATAAGCATTTCATTTCTAAAAATGTACATCCATAGTGCGAACAAAGGAATAACTAGGTTGACTGCTGGTTAATCAAACCCATATCTTTTGATGATAACATAATTGGACAAAGAGCTTAATTAGCTTTAGAACATAACATTATCATAAGCATTTCATTTCTAAAAATGTACATCCACAGTGCGAACAAAGGAATAACTAGGTTGACTGCTGGTTAATCAAACCCATATGCATGTAGCAAAGGAGATCTCAACCATATACTACGAGCACATTTGCTGTCCCCTAGTATCTGGGACTAACCGGGGATGCCGTTTGTATATTTGTAAACATAGATAGTATAGGATATCCATTAATATTAAACATTTCAATATAGTTTATAACATAACATAGTTTGAGTTTCAAAGTAGAAGTTAAAAACTTAACTTTATTGAAACACTACCAGCCTCCAACTCCTTAAAGTAAGCTAGTCCAAAAAGTTTATTGGGCTACATAACATAAAAGAGGCAATGGTCATTGGTACATGTTTTAATCATAGTGACAAGTTTAATTAAAGAATTATTCTCTCAATCCAAATCATTCTAAGTAGGTCAAAGCTTTGAAGTGTTGTATGGAGCCCTTTTAATTTTCCAAAAGATCCACATGCAGTTAATGAGATCCGCAAACTCTAATAACCGTAAGGATACAAATGGAAAACTCTCCATGTCTCCACAACAAATAAAAAACTACCTCACGCTTATTTTACTTCAACAAAACTCTGGTGCAGTTTTCAGATTTCCGTACTCATTCAGTGCTTCATCATCATAAAAGATGTAATATAATGCACACACGGAGTGTGTGCTGCCCTTCTGCTTTAAAACAAGTTCCAAAGGGTAGGAATAGTTCCATTAGGTTAAAACACATCAATATGAGAAAATCACATATTTGGCTGGGTTCTGCTCGAGCAGGTGTCAGCGCTGCTGTAGTGGATGCCCACAGAAATGCCTCAGATGTCCTCTGGTTTGGGCCACTTAAGTAGGACTTGAGGCCGCTCGAGTGGAATCCTACTAATGATTTTTGGACTTAATATAGCTTGGAACTCGAAAAAAAGGAGTTGACGGTCAAAAACATGAAATTTAACATTCTATGGCCTTAGAAGGTAAAGGAAAAATCGTGAATTTCTATTTTTGTGCAAAATCATAGGACTTTTCCAAATCAAAAGCTTGAATTTCAATGAAAGCAATCCTTCAAACTTGTTTTCTTCAATTTTCTTTACAAATCCATCTTGATTGCAAATTTTACAAATTAAAGAATCATAAAGTGATGTAAGTGCATGAATATTACCTTGAATCAAGTTAAAAACAATTCTAGGTCAAGGAATTGAGTTTTTCTCCTTCTGTCTTCTCATCCCTTCTTTCTTTCTCAAGAAAATTTTCTCTTGCTTCTCTTGTTTTTCTTTGATTTATTTTGTAAAATACATGTATATATATATCTATTGGCACTCCAAAATGAGGTGTGTGCCTACTTAATATCAACTAATCACGTAATTAAGTTAATTAATCATGATTCACACTAAGTAAGCTAGGTTAATTTTCTAATCGTACTTAAGTTAATTAATTATAAGAGCAATCTTTGCATAGCTCGAATTTGAGCTTGCCGAATGGCTCGAATTTCATCTTCTTGGTCGTTCGGTTAGTCATCCAGGTTGTGCAGCGAAAAGGCTAACATTGCGGTTGACAAGTGTTTCACCTAGTTGTCAGGAAGTTGACGGTAAACACAAATTCGGTCATGTGAGCTACCAAAGATTTACGTAATTATATTTAGGCTTAATTACTACTACACTCAAGTTTTTCACAAAGCGTATGAAGTTATCTAGCATATTAGACCAATGCAATCAAGCATCTTGATTAATGATCTAAGAACACATATGAACATGAATTTCTCAATCTTATAACTCTAAGCGCTAAATTCATTTCATATCAAAGAAGCACACATGCAACACATTAAAACTATAATAATTTCTTCTCAAAGCATATAGGTCTTTTCCATTTAAGAAATAATGTTTCTAAATCATGTTTTACAAATTCATCAAATCATTCTTGAGCATTTCTCATATCAAGGAACTAATTTTGCTTGAAGTGTTTAAACATGAAATAGAAGCATGCACATTTCATACAATAACACCAAGGATGTTACAACTAGATTGGCACCTATAACAGAAAGACAATATCCCCTGGAAAAAGACAGATAATATCGATCTGTTGGGTATAAAGCAAGGCGATAATGACTTAGAAAATATGAGGAAGAAGAACTAAGAAAATATGAGGAAGAAGAACTCGAAAATATGAGGAAGAAGGAATATAATCTTTGTTATATTCAAAACTTCTTATCTTGTGAAGAGAAAACTACACTCCTTATATAGAGAGAACAAGAGCTACTATTTGTGCCACTAAGATCCACTATCACAACTAAGAGATCCACTATCACCACTAAGAGCCACTACCTATGTCCTTACATAATATATACATCCATTATAGCCACTATCTAGATCACTAACATAGTGTATATAGACATTATCATAACCCACTATGACCACTAACAATAATAATCGATTTCCGGCCTCCCCTCAAATTTGGTTTGAAGATATCTTCCATAACCAGCTTGCTAGTCAGCTTATCAAATTGCTTCTTGTGTAGTCCCTTCGTTAGCACATCAGCTAATTGTTCACCTGTTGGAAGGTAGGTCATCTGATTATGCCAAAGATTGATTTTCTCCTTGATGAAATGTTTATCCACTTCTATATGTTTTGTGCGATCATGTAGAAGCTGGATTATGAGCTATAGATATAGGCGCTTTGTTGTCACAATAGACCTTCATAGGTGTCAGGTGAGAAAGCTTTAATTCTTCAAGAATTCTTTTAATCCACATTACTTCCGATTCCATAGGCAACAAACTCAACTCGCTTCGCACTCCTTCTAGCTACCACATTTTGTTTTTTAATCCGCCATGTAACTAGGTTCGCACCTACAAAGGAGCAGTATCAGGATGTTGATCTCCTGACTGTAACACTTCCTGCCCAGTCTGCATCTGTGTATACTTCAACTTGAAGATGTCCATGTTTCTTGAGCGATAAGCCTCTCCTGAGTTCCTTTCAAATATCTTAAGATCTTATAAACGGCCTCAAAATGCTCGCCTGGTGAGTGCATGAACCGACTTACCATCTTGTTGCAAAAGGCAATATCGGGCAGCGTATGAGACAAGTAAATCAATTTCCTACAAATCGCCGATATTGTTCCCTCTCTTTGACTTCTTGACCTTAGCGACTTGTAACTTCAAGTTAGGCTCGTCGGAGTCTCCACCATCTTACAACCAAGCATACTGTTTCTCAAGGAGATCAAGAACATATTTTCTCGATTAACGAATATACCTTCCTTGGATCTTGCAAATTCCATTAGAAATACTTGAGGGCTCCCAGATCCTTAATGTGAAATTCTTTTGCGAGTTTCTCTTTGAGGGCTGCTAACTCTGCTTCATCATTACCAGTTAAAATGATGTCATCAACATAAACAATCAAAATTGCAATTTTACTGTCTTTTGAATGTTTATAAAATATTGTGTGATCTGCTTGACTCTGCGAGAAGCCACAACTGATAACTGCCTTCCCAAAGCGTTCAAACCACGCTCTTGGTGATTGTTTGAGTCCGTATATTGACTTGTTCAATTTGCATACTTTGTCGCTACCAAGTCTCTGCTCAAATCCCGGCGGTAGGCTCATGAACACCTCCTCTTCAAGATCACCATTGAGAAATGCATTTTTAATGTCAAGTTGATGTAGAGGCCAATCTGAATTTACTGCAAGAGATAACAGTACTCTGATGGAATTTATTTTAGCAACAGGAGCAAATGTCTCCTGATAGTCGATCCCATAAGTTTGAGTGAAGCCTTTAGCCACCAGTCTCGCCTTGTATCTCTCAACGCTTCCATCTGCGTTACATTTTATCGTAAACACCCATTTACACCCAACTGTTTTCTTGTCTTTGGGTAGATCAACTATCTCCCAAGTACCACTTCTCCTTAAAGCATTCATCTCCTCCATGTTGCTAATTTCCAATCGGATCATCCAATGCTTCTGTATATTCCTTGGAACAAACAAGTGTGAAATCCTAGATGTGAAAGCTCTATGGTTTTAGGCTTTTTGATAGGAGAGGTAATTTGCAATAGGATGTTTAATGCAATTTGGACACCTTTCCTAATTGCTATAGGAACATCAAGGTCGGAAATAGAAGGAATAGGATTACCTAAAATTTCGATGCGAACTCGGGTGGACATTCGGGTCATTAGGATGGACATTGGTCATTATTCCTCGATGAAATCGCTTCCTAGTATAAATCGAGCTCGAATTTAGATCATTTGGTAGTACTTCTCCCCCTAAACAAGAATCTTCTTGACTAGGCACCATAGAACTTGGTTCTCCTAAGTGATCATTATCAGATAGATGTGGTTTTTGTGTAGGATAAATGACATTGGGGAGCGGGATAGAAATATCCCAAAAATTGTCTTCTACTCCACTTGTCTCCCCCTGAAGAGAAGTGTTGGGGAAATAGGATTTTGTTTCCACAAATGACACATCCATACTCACATGAAATTTCTTGGTTTGAGGATCGAAACACTTATACCCCTTTTTGTTTGAGGAATAACCCAAAAAACACATTTTATATACGGGGTCAAGTTTTGAGCGAAATTATTTGGGAACATGAACATAGGCAGTACATCCAAAAACTTTGGCGGGTAAATCAGAAAACAATCTCGTGTCAGGAAAAAAAGTTTTGAGACAATCAAAAGGTGTTTTGTATGTTAACATCTTTGTAGGCATCCTGTTTATCAAATAAGAGGTCATAAAATTGCTTCACCCCATAAATATTTAGGAACATGCATGTAAAACATTATAGCACGTGCTACTTCAAGTAAATGTTTATTTTTTCGTTCTGAAATGCCATTTTGTTGAGGGGTATCCCGACATGTAGATTGATGAAAAATCCCCTTTTTTTGCCAAAAACTCACCCAACTGCTCATTGAAATATTATGTTCCATTATCAGAATGTAAAATACCAATTTTGGTTTGAAATTGGTTTTCAATCATATTGTAAAAATTTGTGAATAAATTTTTCACGTCAGATTTTTTATTCATCAAATAAATCCAACATAAGCGGGTATGGTCATCAATAAATGTAACAAACCATCTTTTACCAGAAAGAGTAGTGATTTTAGAAGGGCCCCAAACATCACTATGAATCAAATAAAAGGTTTGGAAGCTTTGGTAAGGTTTTGGCAAATAAGTAGAAGCGATGAAATTTTGCAAAAATGCAACTTTCACAATGAAAAGAAGAACAATCAATCCTTTTAAATAATTCTGGAAATAAATGTTTCAGATAAAGAAAACTAGGATGTCCTAGTCTATAGTGCCATAGCATTAGTTTTTCTCGAACAGAGATTGAACTAGTACTATTAAAGCTCTGAGCTTTTTTATTACTAACAGGTACTTCATCAAAGTAGTAAAGACCTTCAAGCATCCTAGCACGCCCAATCATCATCCCGAGTTACGGTCTTGAAATTCACAATGGGATTCAAAAATGTAACCGACAATTAGAATCCTTAGATAGTTCTTTGAGACATAAGGTTCTGAGGCTAAGTTGGGGACGTGAAGAACAGCATTGAGATTAATTTTCTCAGTTAGTTTAATAAATCCTTTTCCTGCAATAGGTGAAAAACTACCATCGGCTATTCTGATTTTGTCATGACTAGAACAAGGGAAATAGGTACTAAATAAATGGGAAAAACTAGTCATGTGATCGGAGGCACCGGAATCTATGATCCACGGGGAGAAATTTAGGCAAGAGAAGCCTTTAGGATTTCTACCTGTTTGTGCCAAAAAAACACTAGGAGTACTGGAGGAGGAGTTGGATTTTATCAGCTTTAAGAGTTGATCAATCTGCTCTTTGTTGAAGGGACCTGAATCGGCTTCATTAGCAGTAGGAAAGCCACGGTTCTTCTCTCCTTGTTTCTTTGCTTTCGGTTAGTGGGTTTGCCATGGATCTTCCAACACGTTTCACGTGTATGGCGAGGCTTGTTGCAAAAATCACACCAGACCTGTGGCTTATCATCAAACCTACGCTGGTAATTTGCAGCCTTGTTGGCCACAGCATCACTAATTAAAGCAGAAATTTCGGACGTGACTTCCGACATGTCTATGACGGTTTTAGGGCTGCTGTGTTTTCGTTGCTCTGATACCAACTTAGAAAATATGAGGAAGAAGAACTAAGAAAATATGAGGAAGAAGAACTCAGAAAATATGAGGAAGAAGGAATATAATGCTGTTATATTCAAAACTTCTTATCTTGTGAAGAGAAAACTACACTCCTTATATAGGAGAGAACAAGAGCTACTATTTGTGCCACTAAGATTCACTATCACCACTAAGAGCCACTACCTATCTCCTTACATAATATATACATCCATTATAGCCACTATCTAGATCACTAACATAGTGTATATAGACATTATCATAACCCACTAACAGCCACTAACAATAATAATAACAGCCACTAACAATAATAATCAGATTTCCAGCATAATGCATGTGGATTTTTCCTTTGGAGAATTATTTGTAAGTTCTTTTTGGTTGTTGAAAGCAAAAAATTCATTGGATTGTGATGAGAGTACTGGGTTTTGGCATGTTGAGTAATTTGGTGATGAACAAAACAATTAGACTTTCCTGATTTATATGCAATTAAATCAGAAAAAGATGGTTTACATGACTGTTTAGTTGCAATGCTATATGGCTTACATACTAGACTATTTGAGGCAGATGGAGAAAGATAATTGCCTTGTAAATTGAGTTAGTTAAATCTTCCAATAGGTACTTGGTGTTACTCATGATCCTTTTCTTTGTTTATCTCTCTCTCTCTCTCTCTCTCTCTCTGCTTTTGGTACTGGGTAAATTTATGTCTTTGTGTACAGTTGCATACATGTGCAAGTCTTGAAGTGTGTATTTAGTGATCATCAAGAAAGATCTCACAGTGGGTCATGTCCCAGCTCCTATGTAGGGGATTTTATATGATACATACTCTGTTATATTGATTCCTGACATGTGTGAATCAAGTACTTCCCTGTTCCAATCTCCCATGTGCTGTATTCCTGATTATTATTGGGTGTTTCTTGTGTTCACTTGGTTTTTTTGCCAATTGATTGTGCTCTTTGATAAAGAGCATTTTGAGATGTTATCTCTGGATTTCTGTACTTACTGGAAGCCTCTTCTTCCTTGAATAGTTGAGTCACACATTTCTTGTTGGATGCTTTGTGTTTCTCTTTTTGTATATTTCTTTTCAAATCATGTAAACTAATTTTTGTTTTCTTGTCAATGTACAAAGGGATGAAAGATAGACTGTACGAGGCCTGTCTTCTTCACAATTATTTTTTGTACTCAAAATTAGCTAAAATCTCCACACATTAATTGTAAACATTTGGATATTACAATATTGGAATTCTTGGTTCGTAGCAATTAACTCCCCTTCTTTGCTTATTGAAGCTTATGATATCCTTTCCGAGAGTACGTGAAAGTAGTGATTTAAAGTTACCTTGAATCTCTAGCCTCAGGGAAATTGTTTTAAATTTTCTCAATGGCCTTCTGATGTTTAAAATATCATTTTTCATTTCAAACTCATAGGGAAGGGCTTGGAGAAGGATATGACAGGGAGATTGCATTTGCATGTGCTCTTGAAGCTTTTGGGGGGCATAGTGATCCAATTTGTGCTGCTTTTGGAGGTACGTGTTTGAATCTCCATCCTCAGAATTGAGTTTTCCAATTCGTTATGCCTTTTCTTTTCTCCTGCTTTTGGAGGGTGCTGATGGTTATCATTGCTTGTGATATTATGCCAGTTTGTAATTTATTACCTAAGAGTCGTAAATGCTTTGTCCATTGAGCAAACTTTTCATATTAACTTTGACATAATGGGGATTTAACGACCTACCCTTAGTTATGATTTTAGTGGCTCACTTTCTTAATTGACCATACTGCATGTGAAATCATGGTTTGTAAATTCATTGAGGCATTGCCTTACCATTTCAGCTCAGATGTATTGCTAAACAAGAAAACACTAGGGGATAGGTTAGTTTGGTTGCTTATCTATTATGTCTTATTGAAACTTTGAATGATATTCAAGATAATATTTGTTTGATTTTGGCGTTGTTCTTTAAGTTGGTAGGTACAAGAAGAGCTAGCCAAGACTAGTGGTGCTTTGTTCAATCTTGGCCAGATATGTTGAAGCATGTGTGATTTTGGATAGAGCTTTGAGCCAATGTCCACCCACCTTGCTTGAGCTTGTGATGCAGGACAATTAGGGACAGCAGCAAATCTAGGCTTTTGGGGCTGATTTTAATTAGATTTTATGGCTGCAATTGCAATAAGAATATACAGGATAAGTAGGGTTTGTTTAGGGTAATAAATAGGTAAGAGTTTAAGCATGAAAATATGGGATTTTAGCACTGCTTAGGGGCTTGTGAACAGTAAACTAAAACAAAAAAGAAGAAAGAAGAGAAGAAGATAGGTATAGGCTTCGCACTTAGATTCCATAGGCATCACACCTAGCGTTAGGGTTGCATCACACAATCCATAAGAAGCTTCAAAAGGTTTGAAAAATTCTCTAAAATATCAACTTTATTCAATTATAAACATTATATGGCTTTACATGGAACTAAGAGATTTTCTAAACCAACTATAACCAAAAAAAGAAATTATTAAAATATCTTTGACTTCTAAAACCAATTTAAAACTAAATAAGAAGCATAAATAACATCCAATTAAATAACTTGACCCACGAGATGACCCATGGGTGACCCCTACAACCCATAACAACAATAATGAAAATTACTAAAATACCCTCCTTGACCTAAAAATCATACAAAACATAAAAATAATTATGAAATAATACTCTAATAATACTAGAAACATAAATATATAAAATTCCCATCAGTTTCTCTATGAAATCATGCCGATGTCCAAATATCATTGCTTCTTTGAATTTAGCCTTCCTTAAGCTTCTTATACTTTGCATCAGCTTGCCTGGGTAAAAGGATTAAGCTTGTCTAAGAACCTCTTGTTAGCATATTGACAAGGGTTTTAACTCCAAGCAATATGATTGGCAGTGAATATTTCTTCTCGTCTATTAAACATTCATTGGTTTCAAAGAGCAAGTACTAACTTCCGTTGGAGTTGAAAATTCTTATAAAGGAATAATTTAAAGCAATTGTTTACTAGTAAGCATAGATATATATGATGGTTTGCATCCTATCGACTGACTATATCTAAACCAACTTCATCCTGCTCAAGCTTGGCTTCTTAAGCATTTGAGCAGTCTTAAGGCTTGAGCTCAATATGTTTAGGCAGGTGAATGAGCTTGAACAAACTCTTAACAGGCTGCATTGGGGCTGTGCCTCCTTATAAAACAACCCCTTTTGTGTGTCACTTCCAAGGTTCTGAAAAGCGGTTCTTGATCGTAACGGTGGGCGTGGCCTTGATTCTGATTCTTGAGGTGTAAAGGTCGTAGTGTAACGGTTGCGGTAACCGGAACCGTGAATTTTTTTATTTTTCACACAATTTAAAAAAAACTTAC
Organism: Camellia lanceoleosa; assembly: GCA_025200525.1. NCBI lineage: Eukaryota > Viridiplantae > Streptophyta > Magnoliopsida > Ericales > Theaceae > Camellia > Camellia lanceoleosa. Next base: position 85,375,081 of record CM045772.1, on the reverse strand, counting down.
TGATACGCATATTTTTTTTTTCCATAATCATATTTATTGGGTTAAAAATAAATATTAATCAATTTTTATAAATTTTTAAGTATGATCCAATATATTTCATATTTTTAAATCACTATAAACTGAGTTTTTTACATTTTATTTTAATAATTAATGACTTTATATTATACAAAAAATCAATCACTAACTATTATATATAAGATAAACAATGACAAAAATAAGAGAATAAATAAGAACCTAAATATATATATATATATAAATATTTTAACTAAGCCAAATAGATAATGACCACACTTATTATTATTATTATTTTCAAACAATATATAGATAGACACACACAAACAAAATGGTTGAGTGATAGCAGCTGAATAGAATAACATAGGTTTTATAGTTTCAACAAATCAATAACATGTTAGTAATCTTCCCTCTTCTCTCTCTCTATCTCTTGCTCCTCTATTATCTCTCTTTATCTTCCCTCTTCTCTCTATCCCTTTTCCCCCATTTTCAACTTTTTTTTTTGTTTTTTCGAAAGAAACAACTTGAAACCGTTATGTAACTAGGCGTTAGACCCGTTCTGACAGACGCTTCTGACCGACACACGTGTGAATCTCAATCACACTGCAAAAGCGGCCGTAACGGGTAGTGGTAACCGCCAAAACCGTTACGTAACAGCATTACGTAATGGTTGCGACCGCTTTTTAAAACCTTGGTCACTTCCTTTGCTGAACTTAAGTGCTGCTATCTATTTAGGAAGGTTGTTAGATATGGCCTTAGTTTTTGGAACACTCAACGTCGTAAATAGCTCTACATGTTCTTGTGCCTGTTGATACTTAGCGAAGAAAATTTATTTTGTTTTCTCAGGCCCTATCATGACCAAATTCGCAATTGCTTTGAGAGAAATTGGAACCTACAAGGAAGTTCTTCGATCAAAGGTGACAACTTTCTTGCTTTGCTTACCAAATCATATAAAATTCTACTTTTTGGTTATAACCATATTCTTTCAGATTGCTACTCGAATGATAATGCTGAAGTGATGTTGATGCTATTTCATTGTTCATGATGGTTGTTTTAGTTTCTAGTCCACTGGGCATCTCATATTCCAGACCTTGTTGATGACAGTAAATTTATATGTGACAATTTCCAAGTTTCCCTAGTAACTTCTATTGTTTCTCTTGTTAGTGAACATATATTGCCAGAACAAAACAGGCATGACAAAATGTCAGGACACTGGAAATGCTGCAAAAGATCCAGTAGCTATTTTTTATTCCGGTGCATGTAAGGCCGACTAGGAATTTTGTACCATCATCAGATGGAGACTTCAACTATTGTTTCTTTTTGAGGATTTGTTGTCTATTAAATGTGCAATGGCTTACATACAATGCAGTCTTTTTTGGAAATCCATATGCTGTTGGTGGCTTTTGTGTTGGTGGGATATTTGTGGATGTTTTTGTGTGATTGAAGGCACCCCACTTTTGTCCTTCTCTATTTTTGTAGGCTGATTTAGCTGACTATATCTAAAGTATCCTCTATATTCTTGAATGACCAAAATGCCGTGTACGTTTCAAAATGTGTGAGAAACACTTCAAGACTCTAAGCCCCAAAAGTAGTAATTGCAAAAGAAATTGAGTCGTGTGGACCCAACTTATCTAAATTGGTGACCAATTACGTGATCTCGTAAACATGGTTCTTTGGTTTTACAAGTCCCACAATTGTCACTTATTTTAGCAGCTTGTTCATTATATTCGTGAACTTGGTCAGCCGTTTCCATTCTAACTATGATTTTTTTTCCTTTTTTCAATTTTAAATTTGCCATTGGACATTTTAGAATTTATGGCTTCTGTTAAGTTACCAATTTGTCCCAAAAGCTTAAGCTATAAGGACACTGACCCAACAATATATATCAATCTATCAACACCCCCCTCTGCAACCTCGTTTTGCATGTGGAGATGCAACCATGCATACATAGAGAGAAGAAAGCAATGCAAACGATAGAAGAAACAATGCAAACGGGGAGCAAACACAAATGAAGAGACTTGAACCCAAGACCTCCCCCAACTTGAGCTTTGATACCATGTTAAGTTACAAATTGTGTTGAAAGCTTAAGCTATTAGGAAATGGACCCAAGAATGTATGTCAAGTTATTCAACAACTTCATTATGCTTGCATTGTGTGTGCATTCTTTATTGATTGACGATATACAATGCATAGTTATCAGAATCCCAATCCGGATTGTAGGATCTTACGATGCTACGATTTCAGTTGGGCTAAATGATTTGGATCACACTAGGATATTAAATTTAGTAGGATCAAAGTTACTACGATCCTATTCATAAAATTGAGTAGAATCGTATACGATCCTGATTCTACTACGAGCCTGATCCTAACAATTTTTTTTGTTATTATTTATTTCTTATATATATTTATGTATATGTGTATATCTATATAAAAATTTTGACTATAAACACTTTTTTTCAAATTTCTCTTCTAATTGATGTTAACATAAAAGATGCATTATATCAAATTTATCATTTTTCTTCAATATTTATAAAATTACGTATCATATATTATCATTATCGATAATTTTTCATTTTATTTTATATTGAAAGTAGAATCTTATGATTCTCGACCTGATTCTATGATCCGATCCACGAGTCCCTTCCAACAATCCAACGAAGGCTTCCAATTTTAATAACCTTGATGCAATGGTCATGAGTTATTGGGTAATTATGTGTTATCTAGTATTCTACCTTCATTTTTTCTGTATGCATTGATAGACTCCTATTAGTCCATAATTTGATACACATGTTTGATGAATTAATTATGTTTGTCTTCAACAATATGCTTTGGTTACTCTTTTATAGTAGTTAGTTTTTGCTTGCTTTGTAAGTTTGACTGGTTTTTAATTATTTTTTGGGTACAAACTTCCTAGATGTGATACATTAGTTTAGGAGATTTATGTCATTCCTCTATTTAATTCCTTCTGTAACATTCTTAAATTTCTTTATCAGATAGAGCACATGCTAAATGATAGGTTACTACAATTTGTCAATGTTGACTTGCCTGATGTCAAGGTACTGTTTATCATTCCTTTATATTTTTTATTTGCATTAAAAGATATTGGTGCTAGCGTTTTTGTCCTTGAAGTCATAGTATGTTCACTGCTTATAGAGTTAGAAGCAGCATTGTGTTGCAATCATATTTGAACTAGTGAATGTGCTTGTGCATTGTTCATAAAAAGGGTTTACTTGTGCTAATTAAAGTAGTTTCGATTGGAGCATACTTGTCATGTACTTCAAATTTTCATTACATGATATTGAGAATTTTTTTTTTTTAAAATTTTGTTTTCATTATTGCTTATTTGAAAAACAATTGTATGTTTTGTTTAAATATTCATTTTTCTTACCCATTTTGTGCAGTTTCTTCTCCACTGTTGCATTTCTAAGCATGTACCTTTTTTTTATATGGATTTTTTGTTGATGCAGGAAGCTCGGAAGCGTTTTGACAAGGCTAATGCTATATACGACCAGGTGGGTATACATCTCAGTAGCTTCAGCTATGACTTTTAAAGTTATTCTGTACATTAAGTCTTATATCATGGAGCTGCATTTGTTCTTCTCTAGTACTTAGAATTTAATGTAGTTGTGTAGGAGTTACGATGTCTTTGCTGGAATAAGTAGTTGCAGCTTATGTTACACGGACTCGGGTACGGGTATCAGGTGCGGGTGCGGGTGCGTATTTAGGGGTCGGATACTTCAAAATTAAAAATTAAGGATACGTGGATATGTATCCAAATTTGAATCTGAATGCGGGGATCGTTAAATAGTTTTTAAAAAAATATATTTATTATATGAAGATGAGTTATATTATATAAATAACAAATAAAAATCTATGAAGCACGGACACGGACACGGACACACATACGGACATAAGACATGACAATTTCTAAAAAATTGGGACACGAACACGGCAGGGGACACGACAAATTTTTTAATTTTTTTTATAAATATTTTTATTTTAATATACATTAATTATTTTATTTATTTATTATATTTTTTAAATAATGTGTTCCAATTAATTTTTTTAATTTTATTTTACATACATGTGTTTATTTATTTTTTATTAATATATATAAGTATATATTATCTTATAAATATATTATATGTTAATAATTATTATATAATATATAATAATAATAGTTATTAACTATTATTATTGTTATATATAGATAGATACGAATGGATATGAATCAAGAGACATATATATGAATCAAGTCAAGAAAATAAAAGCGAGAGAGAGAGCGGCGATCATGAGGAGAGAGAGAGAGAGAGAGAGAGAGAGGCTTTTTGAAGTCGTTAGGTGTTGGACTGTTCGATCAACTAATGGAGCTTCGATCTTCGACTGGATGGAGCTTCAACTAGATCGACTAGATGGAGCTTCAATTAGGTTCTTTCTTACTCTCTCCTCTTTCATTTATTTTGCTGTCTGTAAAGAGCCGTGTCCGAGAGAGAACAGGCAAATCCGACCAGATCCACACACTTTTAGTGTGGGTAATACACGGGTACTTTGCCCCAAAGTGCCGAGTCCATGTAACGAGGTTGCGGCTTGATCTTGAAAATCATGAGATAGAAAGCGAATTGCGATTCAGTGCGAAATAATGCGATATGAAATCGTATCTTGCGATTCATGGTACCCAATGTTACCTATATACGATTCTATCTAAATGCCTTCAATATGGTACATATCGTACAATACATATTATTTATCATACATTTTTAACAATATTGGACACAATCATAAGCTCCTCCCAATTTTGCTTGTGCTAAGTCGGCAGTAAACGTTGGTGTTGCAATAATTGGTTCGATAAATTTATAAGAGTATTGTAATACTCAGACAACAGATGACCAGACTGCTTAGTGGCAAAGATCCTCTCTTACAACTCATACACCTGAGAAACAAACATTACTTTATGTGAAAATGACTCAACAAAAGAGTCCCAAACTTGCTTATAGATCTCATAAATCTTGTTAGAGGTCGCAATATGGGGTTCCAAACTATGCCAGTGCCAGCCCATCACAACTGAATCCTCACTCGCCGAATTATGATAGGTGTTATCGTCCTCGGGGGATGCTTTGCAATAAATTGCAGTTTCTTTTCCCACGTAAAAATGTGTGCGCCCAAGTCAGATAATTCAGAACATTTAGTTTCCTTGTAGTAATTGATTTAGGCAAATCATCATCCCTAAGTAATAGGGGTTTTCCCTTAGCGATGAGACAGAGATATCAGACCAATCAAACAAACAAATAAGAGTACTCTGGCAAATAAGAGTGAAGGACAACCAAAGAGTGCTGGACTACACTGGCAACAAACGAAGGCTGGAGGAGCCAAAAAGGGGAGGCCGAACTAGTGTTACTTGAAGAAAACCATCACGAACTCAATAAACCAACAAACAAACCTCAATCAAGGAATCCTACACTCCATTTGGCACCCATAGAAGAGATTTTGGCAAAGAGAAACATTGAGTAATGCTCCAAATCACAGATTGAAAATTTGATTCCTGAAATTTTGAAAATCATTTAGAAGTCATAAACTCACACCAAACAGCTTAAAAATTTCTACAAAAACCACAATAATTACCAGGTGGGCAAGACGAATTGGATCGCGTGTTACCCCTACTACGGCATCCCTACCGGCACCAATGTCATCATATGGATGATGATGTCATCTGATCTTCAGAGTCTACTGACACTTGCTTGGGTAGGATGGAATTGCTTTGATACCAAGTTGAAGTTTAAAGCATGTGGAATTAGGGTTTGGGTTTGAACGGAAGAGAGGAGAAAGAAGAAGAAGATAACATAATTAAACGAATAGGTTTTTGGTGTGTACAAAACCCTCCACATTGGCCCATATTTATGTTAGAACAATTGTGTTACATGGACTCAGCACTTTGGGGTGAAGTACCCGTGTCGACACGACATGACACGGGTGCGGGTGTGGGATCTATGTCAGATTTGCCTGTTCTCTCTCGGACACGGCTCTTTACAGACAACAAAAGAAATGAAAGAGGAGAGAGCAAGAGAGAACCTGGTCGAAGCTTGATTCAGTCGATCCAGTCGAAGCTCCATCTAGTCGAAGATCGAAGACCTCCAGTTGAAGCTCCATTCGGTCGATCCAGTTGAAGATCGAAGCTCCATTAGTCGATCGAACAGTCGAACACCTCAGACAACTTCAAAAAGCCTCTCTCTCTCTCTCTCTCTCTCTCTCTCTCTCGCCTTCTCTCTCTCCCTCGCAATCGCGATCGATCGCTTCGTTTTTCTCTCCCTCTCTCTCTCTCTTGTTTTATCTTCTTGACTTGATTCATATCTATTCGTATCTATCTATATATAATAATAATAATAATAATTAATAACTATTATTGTAATAACTATTATTATTATATATTATATAATAATTATTATATAACATATAATATATTTATAAGATAATATATACTTATATATATTAATAAAAAAAATAAACACATGTATGTAAAATAAAATAAAAAAATTAATTGGAACACATTATTTAAAAAATATAATAAATAAAAAAAATGTATATTAAAATAAAAAAATTTATAAAAAATTAAAAAATTTGTCGTGTCCCCTGCCTTGTTCGTGTTCCAATTTTTTAGAAATCGTCGTGTCACGTGCGTATGCATAAAGTATTTGTTTCCATGTCCGTGCTTCATAGATTTTTATTTGTTATGTATATAATATAACTCATCTTCATATAATAAATATATTTTTTTAGCGTATCCCCGTACCCGTATCCAAATTTGGATACATATCCATGTATCCTTAATTTTTAATTTTGAAGTGTCTAATCCCTAAATACGCACCTGCACTCGATACCCGTACCCGAGTCCGTGTAACATAGTAGAACAATAATATGACAATATGGCAATAGTACCCAATGTAAAATAACATGAACACTCGACTACTCTAACATGCCTCATTTGGCATCATTCTCCACTGGAAAAAGAGGCCACTCCACGTGGAATGTGGTGTTTATCCAAATCTCTATAATATGCTTTTCCAAATGTCATCCTTTGTACTGTAGGATATTCCTAACAATTTCATAGCACTATATAACTGGTATTCATTACTCTTTGATGAGGTGACTCCCTTTGGTTCTATAGTGGTATTCAGTATACCCCTAGGATCTTCCTGTCCTTCTATGTGTTAGTCATAAGTCACAAGGAAATTTTAAAAGTTTGTAGAGGTGACTCCCTTCGGTGTATCATCTTAAAAATGCTTTATCTCTTGTTTCTTGTCATCAACTTCATTTCTTTCTTTCTTTTTCTATTGCTTCCCTCCCCCTTATTTTTTTGTGTGTTCTGGGTGATTCTCTGTGGTAACCTTCTGTTTAACTTGTTCTATCAAAAAATATAATGTCCACAGAATTGTGGCAATTTGTTCTGATAATGCCATGTTAACATGTGCTTTAAACCCTCATTGCCATTCTTAGGTCTTCATACCTACTCTGTTTGTAAAATTTAAGGATCAGGCCACCAGATAAGGTGAATTACCATCTGTTTTTTTTTTTAATTTTTAATTTTTTATTTTCTGCATTCAGTTCATCTAACTAGTTCTAGTTGGATTTATTGGATCTTCTGGTAGGAAGATTTTGGGAAGACCATGTTTTGTGAAGGGATTAGATTTTATTTGGAATTCCTACTTCGGCTTAGGATGCCTAAAGGCTAAAACACGAGCAATTGTGCAAAATCAGTAGATTTCACAGTGTCAATGAGTTCACAACACCTATTTTTGTGTGCACATGCCTATGTGTATATTTTTATACATGTGCAAAATATATGTATAGTAATATTAAACAATTGTTTTTGCTAACATCCTAGGTTTTGCCTAACATACATATAACATGAAAAGGAGTGATGATATACGATTCAAACAGAATTTTTGTACAGAATGATGATGTGGCTCAATGTGCCAATAGGCTATTTACAAAAATGACATTATCACATCATTATTGTGTTGTTTTTTTGTATAAATTTCCTGTAAGAATAGAGTGTCCCTGTGAAAAATGTTATGCTGCTTAGTTCAGAATCGACACGTGGAATGTATGGCAACAAGCTTGGTAATTAACATTTTGTTAATTGTCCAAGTGAAATGTAGTGTGTCATAACTTTTCAGTAGAAATGGTAAGGAACTATGCTTGTTGTCTAATTTGCAGTTGGCAAATCAAATCCACAAGTTTGATCATCCAAATTCATGGATTCGACTAAATTCTGTTTTAATCAGCTTCGGTAGGAAAATTAGAGTGGACTTTGTCCTTAGTTTGGGCTAATTGGGTATCCTAGGCCTCTAACTGTATGTAATTAATATTCCTTCCGTCCCAAAATATTAGTCTCTCATTCCATTTTTCATTGTCCCAAAATATTAGTCTATTTTCAAAAATCAAGGACTAAAATAACATGAATTTCCTATTTTGCCCTTCTTTTAAATTCATACACAAAAAGTATAATTATGACAATTGATGTTCCCCAAAAAAGTCAAAGGTTAGTCTTGGAAAGTTAGTATTTTTGAAGTAATAATTGTTCTACCAAAAAAAGCTGGATTCTCCAAAAGGGACTAATATTTTGGGACGGAGGGAGTACAACTTTTTTTTTTGAAGTGAGAGGTAACACTTGAAGATTCTTCATCTTTTTGTTTTATGTTAAACTTCCTACCTCTCCTTGACAAAACAGAACACCAAATACATACAAGCTAAACTAACTTGGTGGTAGAAACAGTATGACATCTTGATTGTAATGTGACGTCTCTCTTACAAATATTGATCACGAGATGCATGGATGCTAATACTCTGTTGACGTCATCATTTGAATTGCAATTAGATTCAAATTGGTTTCAAAAGCGAGGGAATAGTGTGGTCCTAACAGGAGGATATGATTTCCGAAGAGTGGCAGAATTTAGAATTTCGGACATGAATCCTTATTCTCCATCAGCTCTATCTATCCTTTCATAAATGCTTGGCAAATTTGTCTGTATTTCGTCACAGCCTTGACAATTTTGCTTTTGGTATTTCTTCCTTTTTGTGACTTCAACTTGAATTGGATCACTCCTCAGTATGCATGATCTGTCCTTTTCTATATAGCCAAACAATGTTAAAAGGACTTTCATGCTTTTGTCTTTCATTGGTGCCAGTTGCAGAAGTTGTCATTAGTGCATAAATTTTGACTATCTCTTCAGGCATCTTCACTAACCTTTCTTAATACTTATACTCTGTTAAACTAATTCTTTGGACATGTTTCCATATTGCTTGCTGAGCATTTTTGTGCCATGAAGTTACAGCCTTGTAAAGCTATGATTATTAATTACACATCTCTTCCGTGGAATTTTTTCACCTCACCAAGCACTCCTCAAAATGAAAAGGAAGAAGTAAAAGAGAAGGAAAAATAGTTGCTGTCCACTAAGGATTCGCATTCAAAATAGAAATCTGGCAATAAATGCCAACCTCTAACCCACTGCACATGTTGCACATTTTAAACGTATTCTCTCACATTTATGAATTCTGTGAGTGCTGGGAATCCACATGCAGACGCCATTGTCAACATATTTAAATATTTAACACATGATTTGATTTTGCATGGATAATCAGAGGAACTTGATGCTGTTTGATGTTTTACTTGATGCCTTCTTAATCTTCATGCCCATTTTGTGCCATAGGCGCGTGAGAAGTACCTATCATTGCGGAAAAGTACTAGGATGGATATAGCTGCTGCCATAGAGGAGGTATCCAGTATTAGTTGTCCTTTATATAATATGCTATTCATTTTGATGCACTAATTGATCAGAGAGTTTTTATGGGTAACGATCACTTGTTTTAAATTCTAATTTGGTAGAGAGCCGTTCCAGGAACTTCACAATGCAAGATTGACGTTTGAGCAAGCACGCTTCAATTTGGTAACTCTGTCATCCCCATCCTTTTCATATAAATTTAATTTTCTGAGGTGTTAAATAAATCTAAATCATATGAAAAAAAAAGGCGACAAGAAATCTAGGTAAAGATGCAATGCAGAAATCACTAGTCTTTGAAATTCAGTTTTTTTTTTTAAAAAAAAAATTTATTATTATTGTTTTTAACTTAGGTTGGTGCTCTTGCTAAAGTTGAGTCAAAAAAGAGGTTTGAGCTTTTGGAGATTGTTAGTGGTACAATGGATGCTCATCTTCATTACTTCAAACAGGTGTGTAATATGAAGATAACTCCACCATCCTTCCTACCGAGTTATTTTGGTTCTGTTGTGCTGCTTCTAAACCTTTTGTTTCATGCAGGGATCTGAGCTTTGCGTCAACTGGAACCTTATATCAACCAGGTCTATATTATCCAGTATTAATATTCTCTGTTAGTTGGCTTGTACTGTGGTTCAATATCTTTGCTTCTTTGGCCAAGACAGTGCATATTTTCTTAGATTGAATTGGCATGTTGTGAGAGAATAAGAAAAGAAGACCTAATAAGCAAGAATTGGAAGGTTGAAGACAAAGTTGTGCTCCTCCCTTAAAAACAACTAAATGGCGAAAATAACATTTCCAATTAATATACTCTTGCTCATATACCCTTGAAAAGAACTATCACAAAGCCTATCAGAGTAATGATTTCTTTTGGAGCAAGGAAGTCTTTAGTTCTCTTGTCAAAATATTATAGTACTTTTCTTGTACCATGTTTACAAAGTAATAGCAAAAAGTAGTGAACTTTAAAAGCACTTTTCCTTTTGAGGTGTTAAATCCTTGATTTTGCTAAACCTAGCCAGAATGCCCCACCGAGCTGCTTGACATGCACGCGGCACTGGGCGTGCTACTTGACATGCATGCGTTGGACTACTTGGGGCCATCTTCTAGGCCAGGTTGGGGCGTCCAACCACTGACTTTTAATCTGGATGCCACACTCATGCGCATTCCCAAAGGCCTTGACTGAACACGTCATGCAAGTGTTACAGAGTTGGACTTGAAAGGTCAACTTGTGACACAGCCTGGTGGAGGAGGAGAGTCTTGTCTGTGGCAGGACTTCAACCCTTGACCTCCTAGTCAGCTTCAAGGGTTCTGGCCAACTGAGCTAGCTCCAGTTGGTTAGGGTTTGTTGTGTATTCGTCCTCATCATTTCTTCCTAGTGAGTACACATTTGCAAACTTGTTGGTCATATGAACATGCATTTGCAATCCTGATGACATCCATCCAGATGTTGAATCTGTAGATCTCATGTGGGTGTAATCTGCCATTTGATCCAGGATTGACTACTGTTTTGGTGTAGGCTACTTTTACAGTGATGTTATGGAATCCTTTTTGCTTTCCTCAACTGTGTATTCCATCTTATTGGGTGACTATTAAATTTTAGGTCGTTGTGTTACAGGTTTTGGCTTATGCACAACAATCAAGAGAAAGTTCCAGGTATGAGCAGGCAACACTTAATGAGAGGATCAAAGAGTACAAAAGGCAGGTTGATCGAGAAAGTAGGCAGTCCTTGATTCTTTCTCATATTTCTCCCAATGGAGATGCGAGGAAGCCATTCCCCAGAAGTTCTCATAAAGAGATAAAGGCGGTGATGCAGTCTGCTGCAGAAGGAAGGGTATTCAATATGATCTTCTTGTCCTCTCTGTCTATTGTTTGACTTTCATTCTTTCCTTTTTCTTTCTTTCTTTGTAGCATTCAATTTTATTCCTTTTGAACTAGTTTTGATTTTCATCGATAGCTAAGATTTCAATAGTTTAGGTGTTGAATGTAACAATTCCTACACCTACTCCACCTGCCCCATATAGTTAGTGATTTAGTTTAGTGCTCCATTTAGTTTAGTGAGTGCTCCATTTAGTTTAGTGCTCCATTTAGTTCTTATTGCTCAATTAATTATGGCTCCATTGTATCCCATTTCTCTCTATAAAAGAGAGCTCTTGTAAACACATTGTATATTGGAATCAATCAATAATACATACATAATTGATTCTCTCTCTCTTTTCCTATACATTAAATTTTCTACATGGTATCAGAGCCTGGTTCAATATAAGCTGCTTTTCTACTGACACTTTTTCTTTACATTGTTCACAAGTGAACTTTGTCTCTGGATCTTCAATCTTTTCCACCTTGGTGAAAGATTCCAATGCACTAGGAAGAGTACCCACATTCTCAATCTCCAAACTTAGGTCAATCAAGGGCTCATAGGTGTCAGAAGAGTGACCACAATTGCAGCATTGAACTTTGCTAATCGGGGCCACCAAAAACTTGCTTGACCAAGCTCTCATCGGTGAAGGCAAAGAAGTATCCTTTGTGCGTGAATAAATACAACATTTGTCAAGTCTATCCAACAAGCATTGCGAGGAACTCATGTGCATCTTCTGCTGGAATCTCAAAGTTGGATGAAATATGGTTCAAATTGTCAACAAGCTTCCAAGGGGAGACAACCCTATCCATCGAAGCTATGGAGTATTCAATGTGGTCACGAAGAGTGCAAATTACACAGAACCCTTCATTATCACGGTCCGATTGGCCTTCGGTAGAAGACACCAAGCCCTCTAGCTTGGATTGGTCTGATTCAATGCCTTTGCAGGAAGAAAAGCGTAGCCAAGGTTTACGATTCGGTCTCTCCGGATTGGTCAAGTGAAGCTAAGCCGGCTATGGTGGGTGCAGGGCTTGCAAATCTAGGCAACACTTGTTTTCTTAATGCAATCTTACAATGTTTTACGCACATAGTGCCACTCGTTCAGGGTCTTAGGTCATACAATCACCTGATACCAGATGATTCCTTGGGATGGAATAAGTCACCGTTGGAGGCTCTTCTGCATATATATCTGGGCTAGGAGATCTCGGGGGAGTTGAAGGAATGATATTGACATTCTTTGCAACTTTATTGAACTCCCGATTGGAATTATTATCTCTAAGAGCAGATGGAGAGAATTTTCTCTCGACTTTAGATGCCGTTTCACTTGAAGAATTACTCATCACCGAAGCTTGGAGTAAATAACTGTGAGAATCATCTTTAGCCTCATCAACTTCAACACTATTGTGTATCGTTTATTAAAAGAATCTCTGAAATTCCAACAAGAACTTCTCCGGCTTCATTGACTTCACCACTACAATTATCGCCACATTAGGGAAGAAGTACCAATGCGATCAACGTTATCTAAAAGCAGTGGGGTGAATTGCTGAATAGATTTGGATCGATGGATGACTTTTCTGTCTCCATGAAACTTGAAAACCATGGAGTGCCCTCCTTTGCATAGAATAGAATGTAGGCTTCTTGAGAAAGCACAAAATCTTCTCGAACCCTAGTAACCTTTGAGTCATCCAACCTGTACCATGCATCTGGGGCAGAACGAATGAAGCAATAGTAATGACCCGAAGTGGATGAGAATCCGATATGCACAACAACTGCATACAGATTGTACTTCAATTCCACATCATTATTCTGATCGCCACCAGTGTATGGCAGCAAGTCTAGCTCTAGCGGGAACTCATGTGCATCTTCCTGCTGGAATCTCCGAAAGTTGGATGAAATATAGTTCAAATTGTCAACAAGCTTCCAAGGGGAGACAACCCTATCCATCGAAGCTATGGAGTATTCAATGTGGTCACGAAGAGTGCAAATTACACAGAACCCTTCATTATCACGGTCACAAGGCCTCGGGTGATTGTATGACCTAAGACCCTGAACGAGTGGCACTATGTGCGTAAAACATTGTAAGATTGCATTAAGAAAACAAGTGTTGCCTAGATTTGCAAGCCCTGCACCCACCATAGCCGGCTTAGCTTCACTTGACCAATCCGCCCGACTCGAATCCCGATGATCACTCTGATTCGGCTTTGTTTGGTGGTGTTGATTCTCAAAAGAACGAAAAGCGATGCATTCAATTCTTCGCCTTTGGTCGTCCATGGGGTGGGACTCCGGGGAGGCACCAAGACCTCGGCCTCGGGCTCGGTCAAGCATGACCCGATGGCTTTTCTACGGTCCGACATGACCCGATGGCTTTTCTACAACGGTCCGACATGACCCGATGTTATTTTCTAGCGGTCGGCATGACCTCAGAACTGTTTTCTACGGTCCGACATGACCCCATAAATCGCTTTTCTACATCGGTCCGATATGACCCCATAAACTGACTTCTACAACGGTCTGACACGACCTGATTGTGTCTCCTATCTCATTTTACTTGTCAGTTTATTTATCTTGATTTGTCACTCTCTCCAAACTCAAGTTGGTTAGTTCCTAACCCCCTTGAGTTTGATGAAGCTGATGAATGTAACAATTCCTACACCTACTCCACACTGCCCATATAGTTAGTGATTTAGTTTAGTGCTCCATTTAGTTTAGTGAGTGCTCCATTTAGTTTAGTGCTCCATTTAGTTTAGTGAGTGCTCCATTTTGTTCTTATTGCTCAATTAATTATGGCTCCATTGTATCCCATTTCTCTCTATAAAAGAGAGCTCTTGTAAACACATTGTATATTGGAATCAATCAATAATACATACATAATTGATTCTCTCTCTTTTCCTATACATTAAATTTTCTACATGGTATCAGAGCCTGGTTCAATATAAGCTGCTTTTCTACTGACACTTTTTCTTTACATTGTTCACAAGTGAACTTTGTCTCTGGATCTTCAATCTTTTCCACCTTGGTGAAAGATTCCAATGCACTTGGAAGAGTACCCACATTCTCAATCTCCAAACTTAGGTCAATCAAGGGCTCATAGGTGTCAGAAGAGTGACCACAATTGCAGCATTGAAGTTTGCTAATCGAGGCCACCAAAAACTTGCTTGACCAAGCTCTCATCGGTGAAGGCAAAGAAGTATCCTTTATGCGTGAATAAATACAACAGCTGTCAAGTCTATCCAACAAGCATTGCAGGAACTCATGTGCATCTTCCTGCTGGAATCTCCGAAAGTTGGATGAAATATGGTTCAAATTGTCAACAAGCTTCCAAGGGGAGACAACCCTATCCATCGAAGCTATGGAGTATTCAATGTGGTCACGAAGAGTGCAAATTACACAGAACCCTTCATTATCACGGTCCGATTGGCCTTCGGTAGAAGACACCAAGCCCTCTAGCTTGGATTGGTCTGATTCAATGCCTTTGCGAAGAAAAGCGTAGCCAAGGTTTCTGATTCGGTCTCTCCGGATTGGTCAAGTGAAGCTAAGCCGGCTATGGTGGGTGCAGGGCTTGCAAATCTAGGCAACACTTGTTTTCTTAATGCAATCTTACAATGTTTTACGCACATAGTGCCACTCGTTCAGGGTCTTAGGTCATACAATCACCCGAGGCCTTGTGACCGTGATAATGAAGGGTTCTGTGTAATTTGCACTCTTCGTGACCACATTGAATACTCCATAGCTTCGATGGATAGGGTTGTCTCCCCTTGGAAGCTTGTTGACAATTTGAACTATATTTCATCCAACTTTCGGAGATTCCAGCAGGAAGATGCACATGAGTTCCTGCAATGCTTGTTGGATAGACTTGACAGCTGTCGTCCATGGGGTGGGACTCCCGGGGAGGCACCAAGACCTCGGCCTCGGCCTCGGGTCGCTCCGACATGACCCAGTAAACTGTTTTCTACAACGGTCCGACATGACCCAGTAAACTGTTTTCTACAACGGTCCGACATGACCCCGTAAACTGTTTTCTACAACGGTCCGACATGACCCCATAAACTGTTTTCTACATCGGTCCGATATGACCCCATAAACTATCTTCTACAACGGTCTGACACGACCATACAGTGTCTCCTATCTACTTTTATTTGTCAGATTATTTTTCCTGTTTTGTTACTCTCTCCAAACTCAAGTTGGTTAGTTCCTAACCCCCTTGAGTTTGAGGGGGGCTGTTGAATGTAACAATTCCTACACCTACTCCACCTGCCCCATATAGTTAGTGATTTAGTTTAGTGCTCCATTTAGTTTAGTGAGTGCTCCATTTAGTTTAGTACTCCATTTAGTTCTTATTGCTCAATTAATTATGGCTCCATTGTATCCTATTTCTCTCTATAAAAGAGAGCTCTTGTAAACACATTGTACATTGGAATCAATCAATAATACATACATAATTGATTCTCTCTCTCTTTTCCTATACATTAAATTTTCTACATTAGGTTCAAACCATCAAACAAGGATACCTCTCAAAACGTTCCTCCAATTTGAGGGGTGACTGGAAGAGAAGATTTTTTGTTCTTGATAATCGAGGCATGCTATACTACTATCGCAAACAATGGAGCAGGCCCTTTGTAAGTCATGAAAGATAACATTGAATGTTTTGTGCTTAAATGCTTTTTCTTGTCACGACCAGTGCTTATTAAATCTTCAGTTTATTGCTTCAGGGAGGTGGGAGTCAACTTCCTGCACACAGGAACAATGCCTCTGAAGCTGGTTCTGGGTTGCTGAGTCGGTGGCTGTCGTCTCATTACCACGGTGGTGTACATGATGAAAAAGCTGTCGCACGTCACACTGTGAACCTGCTGACATCAACAATTAAGGTTGATGCAGATCAGTCAGATTTGAGGTTCTGCTTCAGGATAATTTCACCAACAAAGAACTATACTTTGCAGGTATATTGTCGAAGGTCAGCTTTACATATAAATGTTGGTTCTTGTTATGCTAGGATAACTTATTTTGGTTTTGATGTTCTCATTGAATAAGTTGGTGCATTGTTAAATATTTGTTAGCATAGGCTTAGTAATGTACAGCAATTGCTTGGCAATATAGGCAGAGAGTGCACTGGAACAAATGGACTGGATCGAAAAAATAACTGGAGTGATTGCTTCATTGTTGAGTTCCCAGGCACTTGAGAGGGTAAAATGCTAAGAATATTTAGTTTACCATGTGGCGTTGATTTTTATCATTATTTTTCATAATTATGTTTCAAATATCTTTCAGCATTTGACTGCTAGTCCGACGGTAACTGGTTGTCATGGATCTCTCAGCTATAGTAGTTCCATTGGAAGTTCCTCTGATTTTGGTCAAAGGGCAATTGGACAACATCTGGCTGATGACCTAAGCTCTAGGAATTTGGTTCGTGCATCTAGAAGTTTACAACAGCTACCATACAGTGAAAAAAGTGAGAAGTCACTTGATGCTTTAAAAAGAGTGCTTGGAAATGATAAATGTGCTGATTGTGGTGCACCCGAACCAGAGTGGGCTTCTTTAAACCTTGGCGTGATTATCTGCATTGAATGTTCCGGTGTTCATCGTAACCTTGGGGTGCATATATCTAAAGTAAGTTTTTAGGTTTGATTTGACACTGCAACACTTAGATGTCTATTTTGGTAATTTTAAAAGAACACTTGATGCTATGCACAATAGCATTTCGACTTTTGAGGCCAAAACTTAGAGCATGATCATTTACACAAAGGTCCTAATTCTTGAAACACACTCATACTTTATTGGAGATTTTTTAGAAAGATCTCAGTTAGATATGTTTTTGCATACTCTGAATTAATTTTATGAATCAAATGTAGTCTGGCCTTATTTTAGAAACTAAAAGGAGTGAAATGTTCCAATGTCGGGGATTTAACACCATTGAGAAATTGTTTGCCAATTCATGGAAAACAATATGGCGTGTCAGTAATGTCAAATCCTTTAATCTGTAGTAGGACCGTCTTCATCTGGAAAAGAACTTGATACGAGATTTCGTTGCACTGGAAATCATATAACCGATAGAAATAAAAAAATGGTTTTTACCCTGTGGAAATAGTTTCTTTTACTTTTTTTTTTTTTTTTTTTAAATTTTTAATTTTTTGATTTTTTCCCCCCACTTTTGTTATATGGTGCTAAACAAGGAAATATTGAATGAATTGATTGTAAATTTTGAGATTTTACTATTTCTTTACCTTCTAGGGAAAATAGAGAAAATGGAATTTCCACAACGGCTACAAATCCTTCTAATATCATTTGAGAATACAAATTTGTGTTGTGCCCAAAAAACGGATTTTGGTTAGAATCATTAGCAGAAAAAAGAAAATGATTCTCATGTCATCCAAACATATTCTGGGATCAAGTCAAATTCCTCCTTTGAGATTTATGCAAACAGTTCTCTTGCATTTTCATTGAGGCAAGTCCAGGTCCAAGTCTTTCTCAGGCTGGTGGAGCCAGAATTTTGTACAGTGGGGTCAAACAAAGAACAAATTATCCTTAAGTTTTTACTTGTATAAAATTTGGGAGTTCATCTTAGTAAGTTATTAATGAAAATTTCAAACAAACTATAAGTTTCACAAAATTTTAGACAACCTCCCCGCCCACACACACGCCAACACACAGCCAGTAATCCCTTGGAGAAAATTCAAGAGTAAATGGATTAAGTTAATAAAAAAATTAGGGAAAAATAAATACTACTACAAAATTTTTAAACCAAGTTACTTCAATTGGCCACCCTGGTACACTTTACTTAATGTTTGATAGTTTTGCTTGTACTGAAGTTTCAGTAATTACCGGTTGTATTCAACATTGCTGACCAATTATCAGCTTTACCAGTAAAAATTTAATTGACAGCTTAAAGTGAGGATAAAAAAAAAAGAAGAAGCTTAAAACACTTTGTTTAGCTCTTTGTGCAATTCTATTGTGTTCTTACATGTTCTTTTAACAAAACAAGTCCTTAACCTTAAACTAGCAGTCTGATATATATACACGCACACACATATATATGACAATATTTTTTCAATTGAACCTGTTAATGACTCAAGGCAATTGCAAAATAATCTAAGTGTGCAATGTACACCATCCTCATGCACCCTTTTGACATTTATACCTAAATCATGAAAAGGAGAAGCATGCAAGCTACAGCTGTTCACTTATAGGGGTCATGTTTAACAGATTGGAGTTACAATTTCAAAATATCGGAGTATCATTGCTTGGCATGCTTGAGCTAAGCATAACTATGGCAGGAATCTTGTACTGGTTGATTCTAGTTTAAATTTTGAGTTAGGCTACTCCCAATGACATCCTATATGATGAAAGAGTTATGTTGGTATGCCTAGTAGTAGTAGTTCATTTTCCTAGATCATTTATGCAGCCCTTTTTGTTGGCTGTGAATGCAGGTAAGGTCGTTAGCACTTGATGTTAAAGTGTGGGAACCTTCTGTAATCAATCTGGTTCAGGCACTGGGTAATACCTTTGTGAACTCAATATGGGAGGGTTGTTACCTGCACAAAGAACTTTTCAGGCTGATGAAATACCTATCAAGTAAGAATTTGAAGTATAGTTGAAATGTTTAGGATTGTATTTCAACAAATGTGTTACTCTTGTGATGCAGGTTTTTTGAGTATGATAAAAAACAGTTTTTTAGCAAGCCCAGCCATGATGCTCATATTTCAATAAAGGAGAAGTTCATTAATGCAAAGGTAATTACTGTCCTTTCTAGTTTTCTTCTTTTTATGAAAATATTTGCCTAACTGGGTATATTCTTTTTCACCTTCTTACTTATGGAGCCAGTATGGTACAAATGTTATCAGGGAAATGAGCTGTTCATTCATTTATGATGGATCCTTTTGAAAGAGATGTGATCCTTGAAACAAAGCAATGTGTCCTCTAATTGAACAAAACCTTCTGTTAGTGATAATGGTGATAAAGCTTAGATTGATTGACTTGAGAATTTTGATGGGTTTTTTATGCACTAACTGACAGCCACTCAAATTAGAGGTTACTCATTAGATTCTGAGATACCTATATATGATTATAATTGATGAAATAGACTCTTTTAGAGGAGAGAGTTATTTCGAATTAGCATCCCTCCTGCCTAGGATGTCATGTTTAATGGCAATTAAATCACGTGTAGACGAATGTTGTTAATGGTTCATGGAGCCTTTGAGTTGCTTTAGCTTAAGTCACATCTGCAATGGGGTTGAAGGTATGGTGACGCGGAACTTACGTGGTATAAGAGCAAAAATCAATCCACCGTTTCTATTCAAACAACATGGTTGCCTGATGTAGAAAAAGATTTTAGAATTTTTATATTTATATTTTTATTATTTTTGAATTAGATTTTGACTAGGGTTTTGTTAAATAGTGTAGAATTTTTAGTTTCCTATTTTCTTAGATTTTTAGTTTGTATTGATTTAAGTTTCTTAGTTTATTTTAAATTAGTTATTCTATAGGTATTAAGCCTATGAGCATGAAGGAACTTAATCCTTCAATTACTTTCAGAGCATTTCTCGTATTTTCCTAGTGGATTCAAGGTTGTTCTTGTGGATTCAAGAATACTAGAATGATATCTAGTCTCCGTTTCGTCTACAAGAACGATATCTAATCCCCGTTTCGTTTACTAGAACGATATCTAGTCTCTTCTACTAATTGGTATCAGCGTGAGGTTTCTCCTTGACTCGAAGTCAATAGTCATTAGTTGTAATCAAGGTCAACCAAACCTCGTGGACCAACCCAAACAACTGTTTGTAGCCATGGCTATGTTCAAGCAATCGCAACTGTATGTGCAGAACATTCATTTACACCAAAATTTTAGATATTATGAAAATTTGTCTAAATTTAGTGATTGTGAATATTTTGAAGATATTGTAGATTGGTAACTAGGTGTAGAAGATTTTTTTTGAAGATCTGAAAATTTCAAATGAAGAAAAGTGAAGGTATGTGTTATTAAAGCTTATAGGTCTTGTGCTATTGTGAATTTGTGATGGTAGATTTACAATCATCAAGACAGCAGCTAGGCAAGGCACGTATTCGTTTATGGTCAGGAATGAGAAGACATAAATTGACACAGCAGTAATGAAGGAACTATATAACTTTCTAGTAGACAAAACGGGGACTAGATATCATTCTAGACTAGTAGATGTGATTTTGTGAATCCACATGAACAACTTTGAATCCACAAGGAAAATAAGAGAAGCTTTCTGAAAGTATTATTGATTGAATGATTAAGTTCCTTCATGCCCATAGGCTTACACATGTTACGACGTAACAAACAAAAATAAGAAGACAAAACAAGCAATCACACAAGAACACGAGCCTATATGTGGTTCGACTGTAAGCCTACATCTACGGGTGGAAAAACAGCAGAGGGTTTCAGTATCAAAAGAAGGAGAAAATACAAGCTGCGGCTGTCTCTCACCAGAGCTGTTTGTAACAATTGATTTCTCTAATCTCATAACCCCAAACCTCAAAATTAACCCATAATCTATACCAGAATCTGCATACAAGAACTGGGTCAAACCAAGTATTAGGGGCTCCCAGACCCCTATTAGTCGGGTCTAGCAGGCTGCAAACAGGGTTATAAGCACAAACTGGATAGAATGCGAAACATCCCCAACACATATATTTATAATAAATCAATCCTAATACTTGTAGAATAAGTAATCTTAAATAAACTAGGAAGCTATTTTGTTTGGTAGGTAAGCAATATCCAAGCCAAAGGTTTGGCAAGACCTAAACAGCTAGTCTAAAAGATTATATTGATAATACAATGGCTAAGCGAAACTAACATGCCCCAAGGCAACAAGTTTTAAACAGCCAAAACAGGGGAGGTGGCATGGACCAACCAGCACCCAAAAACAAAATTGCAGCTTCACATCCCCGGAGTCATCCCAAGCAGCACCTTGTGTTGAGACTCATCTCCAAACAAGTACCGGGCCAAGAAAAACAGCTGAAAATTGGCCAAAATCCTAGTCAAAATCTAATTCCAAATTAATAAAAATATAACTATAAAATTTCTAAAACCTTGTTCTACATCATTCTCTTCTTAAAGAAAACTCGTCCTTGAGTTTCCGTAGTTTGAAACAACATCATATGCTTTAGCTTGTCCACATCCGTCTTGTACTTGATTGATATTTTTGGTACTTGATTAGTCACCCTGCAAATAATAACACATGAACAACTGCTCCATTAATCTTGGTGTCCAAACCAACACAACAAGCAGGATCCTCTTTTTGAAAGCAATTCAAAGCATTTAAAAATTGTCCTCTAAGATCTTTAGAAACTGGTGATTGCTAATGACATCATAGGTTCAAGGACATTCTAGTCTTGAAATTGGACAATTTACTCCATTGAGGAATGTTTACTTTCTATGACTTTTGCAATAATGTCTTGTTTGTCTTGAATTTCTTCATAGTATACTTTCAAGAATTTTTCTTCAATTATTTCTTGGACATGAGGCAATATAGATTTGTCTTCAAACTTAAACTGTTGAGGGATTTCTTTGGCATGAATATTCATGTTTTCATGTTTTGGCTTGTATTTTTCCTCTAATAATTGCTCATAATTTCATGGAATTTTTTTTCTATTATACATCTTATTTTTGACAATGAATGAATACAGGCATTGCCTATCTAGAATATCTTCAAAATATCCACAACCACTACTAAATTTAGATAATTTTTCATAATATCTAAAATTTTGGTGTGAATGAAGGTGCACATACGGTTGCAATTACTTGAACATAGCCATGGTTACAAAATATTCCTCAGTGGTCCATGAGGTTTGGTTGACCTTGATTACAACCAACAGCCATTGAAATCGAGTCAAGGACAGATCTCGGTCTGATGCATTAGTAGAAGGGACTAGATATCATTTTAGTAAATGAAACGAGGACTAGATATCATTCTAGTAGATGTGATTTCTTGAATCCACAACAACATTGAATCTCGACAAGGAAAATAAGAAAAACTCTCTGAAAGTATTATTGATTGAATGATTTGAGTTCCTTCATGCCCATAGGCTTACACATGTATTTATGTATTCATAATAAATTAAACCTAACTCTTTTGAGCAAGTAATCTAAAATAAACTAGAAAACTTAAATCAATACAAACGAACACAGACTTCACAAGCAATGCGTAACACGTTGGAATTATTTAGCTACTATGTTTACAGGAAACTAAAAATCATAGACTATTTAACAAAATCCTAGTCAATATCTAAATCCAAAATAATAAAAATAAAAATATAAAAATTCTAAAAGCTTATTCTACATCATTGCATTCTTAAAACAACCACGTCCGTTCGAACCATCATCACCAACCATTGTCCAAATTAGTCATTGATCATGACCCCCAACTATCGCATCACCTCGCTGTTGAAACCCACCATCTCTGCCAAAATTATCGCAGCCTTTGTTTGACAACCAGCACTGAGAACACATCTGTGCAAAAATCAAAATCACCTTTCTGCCTCCCCTTGAACCATGTTTACCACTATTTGTACTCAAATTTGATATCAGAACATACTCTGATGTAAGGCCTCATGGCACAGATACAATCAACTTTGCATAAATTGTTTGCCCATGTTTTAGAAGATGATTCACAAATTCATCAAAAGGACCAAGCAACTCCACTCTATGAGGATAGTGCTGCTATTTTATAAGTAAATTCAGAAAGTGTTAAGTCCAAGAACTCGAAGTCGAAGTTGAAGAGAGAAAATCTCACGGGCAACATGGTTTTATCAAAAGAAGAGCTCCATATTGACCTGCCACGAATTGATTCTTCGTTCAAGTTAGCTAGGATTGATTTTATTGGTGTTACAGTTTTTTTCCGTGATTAATTCATATTTGGTGGGCCTCACAACAACCTAATCACTGGGATTCCTTAGATTAAAACAAAGATCGAGCAATTCTCATACTTCCAAGTATTTGATTTGCTTGTATGGAAGAGTTGAATATTTCAAAGCGAACTCGAAGCCGAGCTAATTTTCTCAGTCAGGAAGAATGATGCGGAATGTGATTGGTCTAAGTTGTCTTGGATATTTTGTAATTTTATGTTTTTATATTTATATTTATGTTTTTTTATTTTTTGTTTATAGTTAATTAGGATATTATATTAGTAATATTAGGTTTCTTATTTTATTAGGATGAAGTTTTCTAATAATAATAGGATTTGGTTTCCTATTTTATTAGGATTAGTTTCTTCTCTCTCTCTCTCTCTCTACTACTTATTACATCACACAGTCAAGGAGTTTGAACTGTGATATGGGGTCATCGATTAACACCACTTAATCACCCTATCACTGAAGAGTATGATCCTTACAATATAGGCAATTGCACTTTCATTTTTTTCTTTTATCACCAACAAGCAAGAAAAGCTTTGGGTGGGTACAATTTACTCTTACATAATTATGAAATTTTGGTCAGTCAAAACATGATGCATCTATTCATACTAATTCATACACAGTTACATACATATATAGGCCTCATACATTTATGCGTGCAAAGGTGTATAATTTTTACGTTGTGTGTAAACATACGTGTTTATGTGCTTTACTTCTGCAGACTTAGTTGGATTGTTTTTATTACTTTATTGCGTAATTTTTTTTTTTGATAAATAAGCAAATTTTATTAAGAAAGCATCAAGACAATGCAACCAATACAAGAAAAGCTCCCAAAAACGGAACCAAAAAACAAGGACTAACCAATCACCTCATCAAGAAAGTCTAAAAACGTAAATAAATCCGGATCTACCCTACCCTCCAACCAATTATACAAAACTAGAGAAAGACGACTTTGTAACCAAGAAACACTATGAGAAACCGCTAAGAAGGTACGTCGATTCCGTTCCAATGGTTGACACTGATTTGCAGCCCTTAGTTGATTTGGTTACTGGTTTGAAACAAAAACAAAGGTTTGAGGATTCTGGGGGATTTTCGGGGGAGGACATCCCTTCGGTAGAAGTTGTGTCCCATTGGGTGTTGGATCGAATTAGTGAAGTTAGTCGTTGTTTGGGCTTGTCTTTTGAGGGCCACGAAGATGAGGCAATGCGACTTTTTGCTGCAGTGGAGGCTTCATGGAGGCTAGGGACTCCCAGTTCAGGGGTGTCTCGGTCTTTGGTGACCCCTTCTAAAGGACATCGGGAGCTCAAGAATTTGGAATGTTCTGTGAATTATGATCATGGGGTGCGGACTGTAGGTCGGGGTGGAAGGCAAGATCGGAGGGGCCTCCTCCTCCCTCACCACTACCCTCTTATCCCAACAGAGAAGAACCCCCCCTGCCGTGTCTAACGAGGGCAAAAAGGTCCACTTCACAAACCTCCCCCCCCCCACACCTCACTTAATCGGCTCTACTTCCACCTCTTCTATCTTCGTCTCTCGTAAACATACAGGGTATGTTTGGTTTGTGTTTGAGAGATGTGTTTTAGAGATAAAAAGTACGAAAACATGTTTGGTTTGGTTTTTTTCAAAAGATGTTTTGAAAAATGATTTTGAGAGAGATTTTGGAAAAAGTGATTGATTTGATATGTGTGAGAGAGATTTGTTTGGAAAACTTGTTTGGTTTACAAGTTTTGGAAAATTTTTTTGGAAAAATTTGTTTGGTTTGATTACTTTTGAAAACTTATTTGTAGAGAAAATTTTCCAAAATTTTTTCAGAAAATCAAACCAAACGAACCCACGATGTCCGGTTTGGCACTCCGTAATACTGCCTTCACCGCCACCCTCTTATCCCTAAGTTGTCTTGGATATTTTGTAATTTTATGTTTTTATATTTATATTTATGTTTATTTATTTTTTATTTATAGTTAATTAGGATATTATATTAGTAATATTAGGTTTCTTATTTTATTAGGATGAAGTTTTCTAATAATAATAGGATTTGGTTTCCTATTTTATTAGGATTAGTTTCTTCTCTCTCTCTCTCTCTCTCTACTACTTATTACATCACACAGTCAAGGAGTTTGAATTGTGATATGGGGTCATCGATTAACACCACTTAATCACCCTATCACTGAAGAGTATGATCCTTACAATATAGGCAATTGCACTTTCATTTTTTTCTTTTATCACCAACAAGCAAGAAAAGCTTTGGGTGGGTACAATTTACTCTTACATAATTATGAAATTTTGGTCAGTCAAAACATGATGCATCTATTCATACTAATTCATACACAGTTACATACATATATAGGCCTCATACATTTATGCGTGCAAAGGTGTATAATTTTTACATTGTGTGTAAACATACGTGTTACTTGTCTGAATATAAGTTTGATCAATGTGGACCTTAAACGAAGTGTTTTTTTCCTCACTGCAGTATGCAGAAAAACGTTTTGTTCACAGAGGAGAGGACAATCAGCACCTTCTTTCAGTGGCACAACAATTGTGGGGAAGTGTCCATGCTAATGACAAGAAAGCAGCTTATCGCCTCATTGTGACTTATGAAGCAGATGTTAATGCCATCCATGGGCAAGCTTCATCTGGTACATCATTAAATTTGTCCAAAGCAATGCAATGTCAAGCGCAGGGAGAAAGTCCTGATGTCTACTTCGACTGCTTAACTGATTTAACGGATTCCTCGAGCTCTTTTTCTTCAGTTAGAGAAAGCGAAGATGAGTTCATAGCTGAATTTCTTGATGATGAATTTCTTGACGGCTGTTCCCTACTTCACCTTGCCTGCCAAGCCGCTGATATTGGCATGGTAGAGTTGCTCCTACAGCATGGTGCAAATGTAAATGCTTCTGATTCAAGAGGGCAGACACCACTGCATCATAGTATTATCAGAGGAAGAATTGCAATTGCAAAACTTCTTCTTACTAGGTGATTCTTTGTCTTTAACATCTCCTTAACTTTAGTACCTTTTTTTCTTTCCCTGGTTGTGATTCCATTTCATGGTAGTACATTTCCTGTCATTTGGTATATGCGCAAGTTTTTTTTTGTTCTCCTTTATGTGTTTTGTTTTGTTTTGTTTTTTTTCTCTTTCTCATTCAATATGATACATATTAGACCACTTGTTCCATGAGAATGTTTTTGGCCTTTAGTGACATGGGAGAAATTTCGGTACTTATTCATTGGTGGTTAGGTTATCTTACTAATCATCCCCCAATGTCTGCAATCAGCTTTATTTGTTTAAACATGGTAAATTTGCTGTGTTTGCTAACATTTATTTTATTTTTATTTTTTCCTGCTATCATGAAGATCCTTGAGGTATGATATTGTCCCTACTTGTTCACTTGTGATAATCTAGATTGCAATTTTGTACTTTGTTTTGCCTTTTAATGTAATAGTGTGGTTTTAGATTGTTTGTTAGTTGGGGGCATTGGGAGCCAAAGCTGTGAATTTTTTTGGGTGTTGACAAACTTCTGTAAATTTATAGATGTGGATCTTTTGTTTTCAGTCTCTGACATGCATCTGTGTGAACTTAAATATGACAAATACCATAAAAGTAGGTTTCTACCTATTATATATGTGGAAAACCAGGAAATGCCCACTTAAAAGAAAAAGAGAAGAAAATAACCAAAATGAGAATTTGGTTGTTGCATAGCTTACCTAATGCACTGAATGAAACTTCTGATGTTTGACACACTAAACTTCACAAATGAAAGAAAACAAATATATAATCAATCTATATTCATTGATTAATATAGGAGAGTTTTAAGATATTGCCTTTGATCTTTCCCAAAAGCCAATGCCTACAAGAAAGACCCTGCTAAGTAGCATTATTCTTATTTGGGTTCATACTCCATTTTCTGAATGCTCCTTTAAATTTAGATGCAGGGATGTAAACAAAAAGGAGTCGCAGAATGTTAACTTAAAAAAAAATTTGCAGTACTTGTTTGTTGTGGTAAAGCTACTCATACATGGAAGTAGATAGGTAGTTTCTTTTCAATAAACCCCAAGGGTTCAATCCAAGTGGTTAACCTAACCATGTGCACAGACTCTGCTCTTCAGCAAGTAAATATACCAAAATATCTTTGTACACATTGCAAACCTTTTCTTATTCTATTTGTTTTGTTCAGACAACTTTTCTGATATTTGAGTAAAACTTCAAATGGTTTCAGTTGCCGGAGTGGAAAAAACAGGCTTGAAATCAATTCTGATCCCAGTACTTTGTACCAACTTTGATTAGATCAGTTATTTTGAAACTATGTCGTGGTTACTAACCCAAATCATCTTTGCTTACTATGATTTATCTCATTGCATTATGTTAATGACTACTACCCTGGTTACTAATGTGGTGCAGGGGTGCTGATCCACATGCTTGTGACAGCGAAGGTAAAACACCTCTTCAGCTTGTCACAGAAACTTGTGACGATATTGAAATCCTTGCTCTCTTGAAAAATCCGAACAGATAGCATTGTGTAGATATTGATCACTTTAAGGCTGCCCATTTAGAAGTCTTGGAATGGCATGGAGGATTTTGACCATTTGAAGTCTCGGAAAGGAAAGAAATGATTTTTGTATCAAAATGAAACCCCACTAGACAGGAATGGCCAATTTTAGTTGGGGATTCAGAGGAGTTGGGCTACTTCGCAATGTGGGGGTGATGGGCATATTCCGATTTCAAACACCCACAATTTACCTCTGGATTGAGAGCTTTGGCAGGCTGTGTTGTAATAATATGTAATATATTTATATATTACATTTGATTTATTCTTTTACTGGTGAGGGTATTTGGGAGGTGTCCTAAAATTAAATGGTTAATTCTATGATTGTACATACAGGTCTTCTGCTGTTTAAATCTGAGAGGGAAAAGCTTCATTTGGGTCATGATTCTATGTATAATGAAGCTGAAATGTTTTCTAAAATTTAATTATAATCAGCTCAAAAGGCACAAGGTTTGACAACCATTTTGATTATTCTGAAGATATCACTGCACCGATAGATTTACCTGGATTTTTTTTTTGTTTTTTTGGGGATAAATGATAGATTTACCTGGATTTGTTGGCTTATATATTATTAATGATGAACCAAATATGAATTAATGAAATTTAGGCCAGATCTTAATGTTCCCCAGACGAATTGTAAAGAATAAATACCAAAAGGGGTTAGATTTTATTATTATTATTGTTATTCTCTATTTTTATTTGTAGATGTCGAAGTTGTGACCTGAGCAGGTTAAAATTACAGAAAGAGTCCCTTTGATTGTTTTCAGTAGGGTTAGGTATAGGGTTATCCGAACTGCCAAACACGAATCGATCAAGATACAAATGGGTGATTTTCCGGACAAAATGGGAGGTGATGTGGTTTAGAATATGGCATGATTGCGGGTGGATTGTGGGTTTAACTTGCACCTGTAAGAATCCGCCTACACTTAGACATTTTTTTTTTTTTTTTTAAATTTAGACCATTGTTATTTTATTATTGCATTTTGGATTAATGTAAAAGTTAATGAAGAATTATTTTTATGTAAGCTTAGGATTTTGAATGATTTTATTTTAATTGTATTGTTGGGTAGTAGATAGTGAGATTGATGATCTAGTTTAAGATTTTGAAAGATTTGTTTGTGTTAGTTTATGATTTGATTTAAAAGTTTAGAATTTTGAATGATTTGTTTATGTTAGGAATTGATTTTGTTGTGTTTTTAATTTTATAAGTTTTAATTTATTAATTATTAATGTTGGAGCATTTTAAAAAATGGGAGGAAAAAGGCCCAAAATAAATATTTACAAAATGGAAAAAAAAAAAAGGCTTCAAAATAATTTTTTTTTAAAAAAAAGTCCAATTCGCAATCCGTCTGCAACCGCTCGCACATCCGCGAATCTTATCCGCACAAACTGCAACTTGCACGGCGGGCAGTTATGGGTTGAATTTTCCTCAAACTGCATGTATACGGGCGGATCCATACCGATCTGCAAACTGTCTAAAACTGAACAGCGAACATCCCTAGTTTTCAGACCAAGTGGCAGCAATTTCGTGCACTAGAATTATCTTTTTCTTTTATATTTTTAAGCAGGTTTAAGTTTAGTGACAAATCACAGAAACAGCTGCAATGGTATGCTATTACATGTAAAGCTTGTTTGTACAAAAGTGACATCATGGTTTTAAAAGTTGAACTAGATTGGCCGGTTTGACCGGTTAAACCGTTAATTGGTTGGAATTTCGATCTAGATATACTCTCTAAATCGTTTCAAGCAAAAAATAGGCCTATTTAGAGAGAACCGGAAAGACCGGCGGTTGAACCGCCAAACCGGACGGTCAGTGAATTGGCGTGTCGATGAAATAAAAAATTTTATTTTATATATATATATTTTCTAACTATTTTTTTTTATTCTTTCTTTCTTATTTATATATATATATAAAATAGGGTACTTGGTCTATAAATTCACTTTTGGATTTTCTTTGCTAAAAAATACAGGTGCTAAAACAATATGCTCAAAAAGATAAGTTTCTACATAATGACCAAACTATCCTTATGCGTTTCTACCCTTTACGCGCTTTATATCTTGCTTCCAGATCTCTCTCTCTCTTCTCCTCATATCTCAGATCTCTCTAGTTCCTCTTCTTATATTTCTCTCTCTCTCTCTCTCTCTCTCTCTTGCTCTTCTCCTCATATCTCAGATCTCTCTAGTTCCTTTCATCATATTTCTTTCTCTCTCTTTTTTCTCAAGTCCCACCGTTCGAAGCCACACCGTCATAGTCCACTCCCCTGTCACCACCTCGTTGGGATTCGTCAATGACGCTAGAGAGTAATCTCAAAGTCTATTAGAGGAAATGCTGATTTGCTCCGGGGAAGAGACGAGGAAGACTAGCTACCTAACAGCCACGACCACTGCCATAAGGCTATTCGAGAAGTCTCTTTCTTTTCATTTCTGAACCACCACCATTGTCATCTCTCACTCTAGCGTCGCTGTGGGATGTTGTCACATTTATCAAAGGCAATTTTTGATGATACTTAAGTAGATTTGAAATTGCGAACAACCACATCCCAGATCGTCTCACTTTAGCTATCTCACTCCTCATTCACTCAATCGCCAGAGCCGTCATCGTGAAGATCTAAATATATATGTATATATCAAATCCACCAACTCTGTATATATATATACGTATATATAAATCAGTGAATGAATTTGTGTATATATATATTATTCCGGCACCAACTTTATATATATGTGTATATATGTATTAGCGTATATATATACAAATTGAAAACACTTTATAATATATGTTAGGGTATATATTTGGATCTGTGTTTATATATATATTAGTGTATTGTGTACAATGTATATATACGTATATAAGAGCATCTCCAATAGTTCATCAGATTTTTCATCAAATTTGAGTAAAAAAAAGACGATTTTCTCTATTTGATATCGCCTGCTCCAACAGGGAAATTTGGTTTTTCATCAAACTACTGGTTGACCGGGCGGACGACTAGTTGGTCGACCAGTCAAGGGTTCTGATCTTTCTCTCTTTTCCTATTTTTTTTTTACTGATAAAACAAAGAGGTGGTCAACTGGCAGGTCGACCTCCTAGTGTAAAATTTTTATAAAATTTTGCTTGAGCTGGTCATCCGGATGGACGTCCGGTAGGTCCACACTCAACGGCTATGCACAGTAATTTGGTGAAAGGTGCAACACATCTTCAATTTGATGAAACTTTTGCTCCGTTCTCAATTTGATATCAGTTTGGTGAAACCATTAGAGAAAAAAAAGTGACTTTTTCATCAAATTCAAATCTGATGCTCAATCTAATGCAACGTTGGAGATGGTCTAAGTGAGTGAATTTGTGTATATATACATATATATATTAGGGTATATATATTCAAATTGAAAACACTTTTTAATATATATTAGGGTATATATATATTTGTGTATGGTCAAAAACACTTTGTAATGTTTAAATTTAAATATTATCAACTCCATAACTATAATATTTATATAAATATTCATTAGATAGATAAAAGATTACAATTGAACTGATTATAAAATTTTAATAGATATTTGTACAGATATGGGAAAAAATATGTAAAATTTGTTCTTTTGTTGATTAGATGATGATGATGAGGAGGAGATGAAAAATTTGCATAGATAAAATTTGGATAGAAAATTTGCACAGAAAAATTTGAACAGATAGAAAATTTACACCGAAAAAATTGAATAGATAGATAAAAAAATTTTGAATAGATAGATCAAAAAATTGAATAGATAGAAAATAATTTGAATAAATAGATATAAATTTGAACAGATAGTCAACAAAAAGTCAAATAGATAAAAGAAAATTCGAGGGATAAAATTGAAAATAAAATGTCCTTCAGAACTTCTTACCAAATTATTTCACAAAGTGTGAATCTCCCACCAACAAAAAAAAAAAAAAAATCCACTGAATCTATTGTTTAGACAATTGCTAGCGGGAATTTTTCACCAATTTTCTCTATTATATATTATATGTAAGAAAATTTTAATTTGAAACTCTTTTTTAAGGGTCTTCTTTTGTGAGGAATTCCATTAAAAGCTTGAAATTATTGTGAAAATTTCAACCTATATATAAGAAAAAAATTCAAGAAATTTAATCAAATTTATTGAAGAGAGATTTAAAATTTTGATATCCCTCCAGAATTTTTACTCTTATTTCAATAAAATTATTTGAATTAAAATAATATGGTGGGAATATTGAATATTTGGTTTCCTCTTTCAAAATTAAAATTAATAGTATTTTAAAATATTATTATATTTTTCAGTAAGAAAAAAAATATTAGGAAAAATATTTAAGATAATTTAATATTTTAGTCTTTTTAATTTATAATTTATTACTTATATTTTTATTGAAACATAATTTTAATGTATTTATGACGTCACGGTTCAATTCCAATTTAATCTGACGATTAAATCAATAACCTGTCCACCCGATCTATTTTTCAATTTGCTCACCGATCCAGTTTTTAAAACATTACGATTCAAACATATAGTAGAAAAACATTTTGAAAATTATTTTTCATTTAAATAAACTTGTTTTTGTTGGTCAAAAAAATGTTTTATGTTGACTTTTGTTTTTCATTGGACATTTTTCAAAAAATATTTGCGTAATGACAATTTATAATAGTCAATTCCGTACGGGAAATTATAAAATATTCCCGAAATACTATCATTATTTATCTTGTTCCCTCATGTCACTCAATCACCCAACATAATACTCTACCTGTTCATTTACTCCACCAATCACAATACTATAGAATACCATATGTCTACAGTCCAAAATTACTAAATAATTAATCCTTTCATTGTCACTAGTCAAAAATTGATATTTTGAAAGGAACAAATCAATATTCACAGAACCAAACACACCTCTAAAATTTTATGGAACAAGATAATTCAAATTCAAAATATAGTTTCAAAATAATTTTTATTTTTACAAATTTTTAGGAAATATTTGAGGGAGAGAGATGAATTTACTTCCGGTTTGAAGACTTTGTGCTAGCAATTACATGCTACTTAAAACTGCCAATAAAAGGATTGTACGCGGCCAATTCTCTACTAACTATAAACATAACTTCTTTTTTTTTTTTTATCGGCAATAAAAGGAATATTCTTAATAATAAGGAAAAATAATGATAAAAAAAGTACAAAAGACTCGTAAACAAGAAATCCGCCAAAATAAACAAAGAAAAGAAGGGAGCATAAACTTATTGAGATCACAAGTTACAAATCACACACCGGCCTCCAATCCCTTAAAAAAAAAAAAAAAAAAAAAAAAAAAATGGTGGGATGGGATCCCCTTTTAAACCTTAGTTGGCAAATGCATTGGTTTGAAAGTTTGAGCATCAACCTCAAAAAAGTTTTTTTAAAAAATAACAATAAATGAAAAATAAAGAAAAGAAAAGAACAAACAAAGAAAGGAAAATAAAAATAGTAGCAGTAGTAAATAAACTAAATAAGAATCATAAACGATAGGTCTTCGGAGCAACAATAATAGATAGAGAGACTAAACTGCACGTGAAGTTGAGTAGGGAGGACATAAATTGTCTCCACATGAAAGGAAAACTTCAAATAGGGTTTCATCTTTCATATAAAGAAAATAATTTTCATATAACAAAACTGTCAGACAAATTACATCCAAAAAGTGTCGACTACATCGAAAGGAAAAAGATATACAGGTAAGAGGAGTTACTTTCAATACAAACAGCATAGTAAGGCTCAGGTATAACCCTTGCGATTACCTGTTACCTTACCTCTTTTCAAGCTCCAATGTGCCACAAAGAGGAATGAAGCTTCTATTGGTGCAGTGAGAGGCAAAATGACTGCACCAATCTGTCAGACGAATTGGCATCAGTTCTAGGCCATAAAGATCACTTATCTAGTAGACATCTAAGGACATATCCAATGAAAATGGAATAATTCTAATGTGCTGTGCAATATATTTTAAAGCAATTTCATCCTAAATAGTGAAGCTACTACAGGAATAGAGATTCCATTAATCTTTGGAATGTGAGCAAAACATAGTCATCGCAAAAGCTCTTTTTTTTTTTTTTTAGTTGATAAATATTCATCTCAAATGTTAGTCTTTCATTAATCTTTTTCCACCAACATTAAGGTTGTATTCAATCAATGTTTGGATCATTCAAAGTTTTTCATATGAATTCAGGTACGTTGTCTACTGTTATTTACTTTTTGTATGAGATTACTTGGGAGAATCATGACATCTTGGGATTACAAAGGTTTTTGTATGTATAACACCGTTAAAATATTTACAGCTACTAAAGGAATGCAGATTCCATTGATCGTTGTAATATGAGCAAAACATAGTCATCTCAAATGCTACAATAAGCAACATGAAAATGGTATGATAAAGAAAACGCAGAATAAGTTTTAGTTACCTTGCTTTTGATTGACCTGCCACTGAAGTTGGAAGCATTCACAAGTTTAAATTGAAAAATGTGGCTATGCGAAGCCTAGACCGTGGCTGCCACATTTACTCGATAAACCCAATTTTTCGCTCCAGCAAATTGTTCAGATCCGCATCAGTAATTGATTTCATGAACCTACAGATACCCAAGAACATGAAAGAGCAGCAAACACTCATTTGCTTTTAATGCTGATTGCCTTGAGAGATTGCATCTTTCTGATATTCATTCGAAAAGTCACTTAAACTTGTGGAATCCGGAATCCATTTAAATCTCACCATACTTTCCAAAACCCTAGTTGCCTTGTCCTCGCATCCTGCTTCATTCAACCCTTGGACTACATTGCTGCACGTAGCAAGACTTGGCGTAAAGCCTTGACTTCCCATTTTTTCAAGTAAAGCCAATGCATTGGAGAAATCTCCCTTTTGCATCACACCCTTGTCCACTAGTTCATTCCAAAGCTTAAATGCTTTCTCCGTATTACCTTCTTCATAGTAAGCATCGACTATCATGTTGTAGGCTACTTCGTCAGGCTCAATACCCTTTGCCACCAACTCCTCAAAAAGTGAAAACATCTTCGATCTGTCTCCTCTTCTGCTGTAACCATGTAAAAGCGAAGTATATGTTACAATAGTGGGCATCAGATTCCTCTTTTGCATCTCTAAGAAAAGCTCTTCTGCAGCTTCCATCATCCCTGCCTTGCAGAGATAATCGATTAAAATAGTAAAGGTGACATGATCGGGGATGACTTGCTTATCGACCATTTCATTCACCAACTGGTTTGCTTCATTCAATTTCCCAGACTTGCAAAACCCATCAATCAAAGTGTTGAAAGTAATCGTCGAAGCAAACCCTTTTTGCATCATTTCTTGATATAATGAAAAGGCCTTCTCTGTATTACCTTCTTTGCAGCACCCGCTGACAAGGGCATTGTAAACAAAAGAATCTGGTGGAATCCCCTTTAATGGCATCTCATCAAATAACTGAAATGCCTCTGCTACATTTCCGGATTTGCAGTATCCATCTATTATTGTAGCATAAGTCACACCATTGAGTGCCAAACCCTTTTCAGAGATACCATCAAACAGTTCCTTAGCTCTTTCCATGTCACCCGACTTGCAAAGTCCATTGATCAATGCATTATAAGTAAAAATATTTGGATTAATACCTTTTTGACACATCTCATCATGAAGTTTGAAAGCCTCTATTATGTCACCTTGCTTACAGAAACCGGAAATGAGAGAGCTGTAAGTGTAAACATCAGGAATCAGACCCTTTTCACAGAGTTCCGCAAAAACATGCACAGCCTCCTGCAATTTTCCATTCCTCAAGAGGCCATTGATAAGCACACTGTATGTTTGCACATCTGCAAGCACTCCTTGTCCAAGCATTGATCTGAATATCAATAAGGCTCCTTCTGTATCCCCCACTTTGCAATACCCATCAATCAAAGCTGTATAAACAACACCATTTGGAGCGATACTATAGCCAATCATCTCTCTGAAATACGCATCTGCGACTAACATTTCCCCCACCATACTATATCCAGAAATGAAAGCCCCATAAGTATACACATCTGGTTTTAATCTCCTTTCCACCATTTCGATCATGTAAGTCCTTGCTTCTTCCATCCTTTTTTGCTCTACAGAGGCCAATTATGAGAGAATTGTAGCAGAAAACATCAGGAAGAATCCTTTCTCCTTCATCCTAGTAAAAATCTCTATTGCCTCTTCAATTTTACCTCCTGCACATGACCCTTTATAAGAGTTGTGTAGATAACAACATTCGGTTTCAAACCTCCCTCGCCATCTTCTCCAAAACAAAATTAGCCTGCTGAAGATCTCCAGAACGGCATAGCCCATTAATTATTGCACTGCAACTGTACACTGTAGGTTGCAAGTTTCTCTCCTTCATCTCAACCAGCAATTCATAAGCCTTAACCATGTTATTTTCTCGACTATATCCCTCGATTAAAGATGTATAAGTTTGAGTATCAGGTTTTATGCCCATTGCAATCATCTCACCCAAAAGATCTTTGGCCTTCTCTGTCTGACCAACCTTACAAAGCCCATTAATGATTACATTGCAAGTTATAATATTTAACTTTTTCCCACGAGCAACTATCTCGTCCTTGATTCTAAAAGCCTCTTCCACATCACCTTCTTTCATGAACCCGTCAATCAAAGCAGTATAGACAACGTGGTCAGAATTCAGACCAACATTGGACATTTCTCCTAGTATAAGTTTTGCCTCTCTTGATCTCTTCTGTTTGCAAAAACCGTCAATTAGTATGGAGTAAGTGTAACCATCAGCGGCCAATCCCTTCTCAGTCATTGACTTCTTTAGCTCTAACGCTTCATCAACAAGTCCAGCCTTGCAAAGCCCTCCAATAGTCACATTGTATGTAACCAAATTAGGACTACAACCCTTCTCTTCCATTTCCAAAAGGACCCTTTGGCCCTCCCTAACATTCCCAACCTTACAATGAGCACTAATCAAACTGGTAAGAGTATAGACATCAGGATTAATCTTAGCCTCTAACATTGCATAATAAACCCTCCAAAAAAGCTCCATTCTATTGCACTTCAATAGGTCCTTCAACAGAGAATTACAACACACTAAACTAGGCAAAAATTCACAATTTTTAGCAGCTAAGAACAATGAAGCAGCTTCATTCAACATACCCTTCTTCTTATAAGCATTAATCAAAATATCAAAAACCACATGACTAGATTGAGAGCTCTTAAACTCTCTACAACAACTAACAATTGAATCCAAAACCGCCGAAACAGGGCAACAAATTTCGATCATTCGCTCTAAAACCCAGTTTGCATATGCGAATTGATTGGAATTACAGAGCACAATAGCAAGAATTGAGAAAGAATTCAAGTTTTGAGGGATACCCATTTGATGAGAAGACCAGTTGAAGAATCCGAGGAGGCGTTTGGGGTCACCCGCCATGTTTTGGTGAAGAACTGATCGAATCACATCTGGGTTTAGCTTCTGGGGAAGATGGGATGATTCCAAGAGAAATTGCCAGTTGTTGTGGGTGAGGATTGAAGTGATTTCTCGAACTGTGTCCTCATTTTCTTTCGAGATTTGCGAACTGTGGAAGAAGTGATTGGATTTGAGAGAAACAACTCTTGTTTTAGAAATGAGATATCGATATGTATATTTGATGAACTTTTGTGAAAACAAGGCCCTCATTGTCAGTTTTTGCCGCTATGTATCAGTTTGTGGATCATGAGAGAGAGAGAGAGAGAGAGAGAGAGACTGTGGCGAGTTTTGTCTTAGCAGAGAAACGATGGCAACTTGGGGACGAGTCGACTCTGTTCTAACTCTCGCGACTGACTCTCTTTTGGGTGATTCATTGTGATTTCTCTCACTTGATACACGCAATGGAATTTTTTTTAAAAAATTTTATCATAAAATAAAAATACAATAGGAAAATATTCAAGAGTTACAAAAAAAAAAAAAAAAAAAAAAACTTTCATAATTATACTTATAATGACGTGGTATATATATCAATTTTTGATCTGTTATGTAATAGGGTCAAATTCTATTGTGACATCATTGTTGGTGAGTTTATGAGCCACTTCAAATTTTATTTTATTTTATTTTATTTTGGGTACATCAGAAAGAAAAAACATGATAAAGAGCTACACCCTTTTTCTAGGGAGGCCTAGCATATTAGTCACCAAAAGACTCCGAATTTATGGTCAGAGGTCTACTGGTTGCTCCGCACCAAATTTAGGCATGGCATCTGCACAAACGTTTCCTTTACGTAGGACATATTGGACTATATACTTTAATTATAATTCTAAAACACCACAACCATCCTTCATTACTAGTACCACATCTTTCTCCCGTCGTCCATCTCGTCGTCTCGTTCTACTTTTGCCTGCTACCACCTTCTATCATAAATCATATACTCTCACAAGTCTTTCGCCATAAACCACCCACTTTTAAAGTTGATTGTGGAAGTTTAAGACGGAAGGGGATAAGCTCGGAGTGGTGGTGGTAATGACAATGAAGGGTTGAGAGTGGCGACAGTGGCAATGAAGGAGGATGGGTGGATTGAAGAAAAATTAGGGTTTTGAAATTGAAGATGATAATATTATTGAAATAAAAAGATGTGTACTGAAATTCTTTTATTTTTTTAATGTGTATACTGAGAAGGTATTCATGAAGTGTGTGGACTGAACGAAATTGCTATGTGAGGTAGAATTATACCATTATGTCTAATAACATTGATTAGGGAAATTATTACTATAGGGGTTTCAATTTTTGGATTAAGAATTCCGTCTTGGGAAATTTTAAAAGGTGTCTATATGCACCCCTAATTATACCATTTTATTATTTAGTTATGGCTAATAAGATCATCTTTGGTTTTGCCTCACTTGGTGTTTGGCTATGACATTTTTTTTTTTTTTTTTTGGAGTGAATTACACTAACAGTCCTTATAGTTTAAAACTCGTGTCATTTTGATTCCTAACTTTTGAATTGTGACACATTTGACCATTAATTTTGAATTTTGTTTCAAAGGACAATTGAAAATATCATTGCTCATTTTCAAGGACAAAGTCATCAATTTGATAAAATATAAAATTTGACAAAAAGAAATGTCAAAAAAATATTTTTGAATTTTTAAAAATTATTTCTACCCATTAAAGATAAAATTATGTAAAATAGATAAATCTTTTACACATTTATATATTTTTTAACCAAATTAATTTTTATTATATGTTTGAATGATGCTCGTATAATAGGTGGTTGTTCGGCTTTTAATGTGTAATCGACATATTTAATATATGAAATGTTTATAGTTTTAGATTTTTTGATTTAATGGATTGGTTTAATAATGATATTAAAGTTGTCGCCATATTTGACTTTTGAAAAAATAGAAACTAATTTAATAAAAATAAAAACAACCATCCATTACATGATCATCATTCAAACACATAATAAAAATTAATTTGGTAAAATAAATAAATAAATAAATATGTAGAAGACTTATTAATTTTATATAATTTTATCTTTGGTGGGTAGAAATAATTTTTAAAAATTTAAAAATATTTTTTTGACATTTATTTTTGTCAAATTAGTTTATATTTCATTAAATTGACGACTTTGCCTTTGAATTGAGTAATGGTATATTCAATTGTCCTTATTTGGAATAAGATTCAAAATTCAAGGTTAAATGTATCGCAATTGAAAAGTCAGGGACCAAAATGACATAAGTCCAAAATTATAGGCACCTTTAGTGAAATTGTAGATACCTTATTTTTGACCGTCCTCAAGACTTGGACGTCATCGCTTGTGCACTCGATGATTATGACTGCATGTGCTCGTTTTAGTGCCCGAAGTCCTCGGTGGAATGCCTGTCTTTGAGCCTTTAAACCCTGTCCATTGTATGCCTTGGTGGCCAATTGGCCGTTGTTTGAAACTACCGGCCACCGATTATGCTTTGTCGGCCATCCAAGTGGCCTGCCATCCATCAGTGTCTTTTTTTAGATATTTTGTTGACAACTGTGCCAACTGTTATCACAATTGGCTGCATCTCCCTACACGTGTATAAAGGGATATATCTTAGCCAAGTGCATGTTTTTCTATATATAAGGGGTCTTCTCCCCCATTTTTGAGGGTTAAAATTTTTGGAGTAAAAATTATCTCTCTCTCTCTTGCAAGTTTGTGCATAGCAGCTTAGATACACCACACTTTTGCCTACACCTCCTTAACCAAAGTAGTTCATCTTTGAGATGAGGTTCCTTGAGGCCTTCTTGGAGCTCTAGAAGGTGGTTTTGGCTTGAATTGTTGTCTAAAGTTGGTCTTCCCATCAAGAGGTATAACACTTGCCTTTTTAACTTACTTTGTATATTTGTTTTTCTATCTTTTTCCCACTAATTTTGGACTGTTTTTGGGCTATAAAAACTCTATTTTTGTGGGCTGAAATTGGTGGTTGTAGGCCATTTAAAGATAGGGGGTGGTTCACTCTTTTTTTCTTCCTTGTTTATAAGGCCTTTCTACCTTTGTTTCCCACTTTCAAACCATCTTTTTTTGGACTTTTGAACACTGAATTTCAGAGTAATTTCAATGGTGAAAATCATGTTTTGAAGTCCAAAATTTGGAGGGGTTAGTCTCTCTCCTTGTGCCTTGTTTGCTAGCCTAGTTAACTCTATGTGTTAGCTTAATTTTCTAGCCTTTTATAGCTCAATTCCTGCATGTTTTAACCTCTATTTTGGATTGTCTTGCCTCTGTTTTTAGCTGGTTGTTGCATTTAAATCTTGTTTTGCATGCATCTAGTGTAAGTGTCCTCACAAACTTGGTGTTTTAGGCCTTTAGACACCACTTGTTTGAGTTGATTGCATTATTTTAGTGTTTTTCTCACTTAATTTTAGCAAGTATAATATCTACAACCTCTCTTATTTCTTGAGTCTTTGGCAGTGTCTGTGAAGGAAATTTTTTGGTTTTTTTTCACTAAAAGACAAATTGGTTACAAAACCAAAAAAAATAAATAAATCCAAACAAAATATCACATCAAACCTCATAATCATTTCACTTTTTCTCTCACAAATATCATATTCAATCACAAAAAAACCCCAACTATCTTTCCAAATACAAAAAAAAAATTTCTCCAATAATATCCTATAACTAGAAAGACCTACAAAAAAACCCACTTCCCAAACACTCACTTTGTTTACTTTGAGGGTTGTTTCAACCTTACAATTGTTTAAGCTTGAGATTGAGGTCCATGCTTAATGGTTTAATCCTCTTTTGGGGGTTCATTATCAATGACTTGACATCTCTCTCTTGCCTTACACTACCCATTGTTTGACACTTCCTTCTCTTTAGAGGACTTCTCATCAATGGACTTAATTAGTTAAAGAATGGTTGGTAAGTTAAAATGGGTAAACAAAAAATGGAAACTAAAATTTTACAAGTTAAGAATTGGTTTTTTTTTTTTTTTTTTTTTTTTTTTGGTGTGTTCAAATCAGACGTTAATTTGAACACAAGAAAAATTGGGACATTTCATACTCAAATGAAATGTGCCAATTTTTCTAAGGTCACCATTGTCCTTGATCATGCATGATAGGGTGAAGGTTTTTAATCTTGTTTGTGCATTGATTAAACTTGTACACCTTGGTTCTTTAGATATCATGCAATGAAATTGCTTCATTGATGGTCTTTGAACCAAGTCTATCACTCATTTGAGCTTGTTTTGATGATAATGAGGATACACAGTACAAATAACCTGTGAGAATACCCTCTCTTTGCTCTCTGTTGCAGTAAGAAATGGTGCATCATTAGTGGCCAGCTGGCCACTGTTCCTGGCCTACAGTCCATCAATGTTGGACAACAACCCTCTATTGGTGGCAGGTCGGCCACCACTTCTGGCCTACCGGCCACCAGTGAATTTTGAGCAGAATTCTTATGAAGCAGAGCAGAGTTGATTTGGAAGAGGAAAACCAATGCAAGGGTTGTGCAACAGAGGCTTTCGGAAGCAAACAGTGGACATTCTTCGAGTGAAAACCGAGCATGCATGGGCCTCCTTCGCTTCCC
The DNA here is from genome assembly GCA_025200525.1 of Camellia lanceoleosa. NCBI lineage: Eukaryota > Viridiplantae > Streptophyta > Magnoliopsida > Ericales > Theaceae > Camellia > Camellia lanceoleosa. The sequence continues at coordinate 85,333,023 of CM045772.1, read as the reverse complement.
AGACTAGTTTATTAGTTTAAATTAGTCATTTGTCATTTAGTTGTTGCGCTTACGTGTTTTAATAACTTACTGAGGCTAGTTGATTAATTCGTGTTGTAATTAATTAGTTAGCTAGTTTAATTAGTCGCTTTGTAATTAATTAGTTAATGTAGTTAGCTAATTAGTTTCGTATTGTACCCATTTAATTAGCTTAAAGTGGTTAATTAAATTAGTTCGTCATTGTTGTAATAATTAATTAGCTTAGCATAATTAATTATTTACTTGTTGTAATAATTAATTAGCTTAGATAGCTAGCTTATTTATTCAAGTTTTGTAATAATTAGTTAAGTAGTTTAGCTTAGCTAGTTTATTCATTCGGACTCTCCTTCGTGAGAGCGCAATGTTATAATAATGTGTATATCTTCTAATCCCATGTTTTTCTCCTTTTTATTTATTCGCTTTTGATGGTTAGATTAGGAGCATCACGTTTCAATTAGCATATCGCATATTTTCATCCATTCATTTGTCTTGCATACATAGAGGCTCGGTTCATCATTCAAACTTGTATTGTCGTTTATTACCTCGTTGAATACATGTTTAAACGCATGCTATGAAATTGTTGCAAATAACATGTTAAGCAGCTGAGCCTATTTTAGTTGCATTATTGCATGCGTTGCATTAGCCATCTTGTATAATTAGGTATTATGCATATTTTTCTAACTCTTTTCTTTTATCTTAGTTTGGAGTACGAGGTGAGTTTTTAGTGCTTTAGCATACTTGCATGAGTGTGAGTGACTGCCATGACTAGCATGCTTGCAATGAGACTAAGTGTTTGCTTGTTAAATTGTTTGAGTGCTTGTGGATGAAGGCTTGTTGCTTGAATTGAAATGATTCAATGAATGTATGTTTAAGCCCACTTTGTCGAGTGGCAAATTCACAAACTTTAAGCCCACTTTGTTAAGTGGCAAAATCAAACCCTTTTCAAAAAACAAACACAAAATTGAATTGTTCCAATTCGAGCAAACTAATCTATACCTTGTGTGCGCGCATCACATAGTAAGTGCTAGCCTAATAAATCGGAACAAGAACATATAATGTTGATAAAAATCATATCATGATTAGTAGAGGCCGATCTTTGATCGGGCGAGCGGGGGCGCTCAATTCATGACCTTCCCGTCTCATACCTAAGTTCCCGAGCCGAGACAATCTTGGTGATGACAGACATGTGGCCTTTGGCATGAGTCATGGGTTTCCTAAATTTTCAAAAAATATTTAGATGACGACTCTGTATCTAGCAAAGTAGTCTATTTTTGGCAATTTGATTCAAAATCAATTTTCTAAAAGATTTGTCGAATTTGGACTCTTTGGTGTTTATCAATTTCACATTGCATTTGTGAGATTAGATTCAGAACCGTGGGAGTCCGAACTGTAAGGCTTCTTTCAAACTTCTGAAAGGGGGTGCAAAAAAGCCAAGCTACAGTAATTCGCCCCTTTTTTTATATATTTAAATTATGATTCAGAAATTATGAAATAATGTAATTTTTTTCTTTAATTTTAAGAAATGTGTACCATAGTCTTTCCCTTTCATGTCTTCAAATTTTTCTCTTTATTTTCATTCATTGTTAATTATATGATTATGAAGAAGTTTTGGGAAAAAAATAGTAAATTATTATCTAATGATAAAATGTATGGGTAGAAAAATGTGTGTACATAGAATTGTAATCCCCAATTTTGGTGCAATGTATTACAAAACTTGATAAATAAAATCACATCACACAATAACAAGTAAGTATAGTCAATTCTAACAATAAGTAAAATTGCCAAAATTAATTTTTTTAAAAAAAAAATTCACCTCTTTTGCACTAATAATACTCGGGTCTTGTTTGGAATTTTGTTTTGAGTTAAAAGATTAAAAAAGTCATTACAAAAAGACGTATAGAAAGACAAAAATAATGATGTAATTACTTGTAATACTTTTTTGACTTTTAGCTAAAAATTATTTCCAAACAAAGACTCGTTATCGATTAACAATTAGATATTTTCTTTATTTGGATCTATCGGTTGGAATTAATGTACTCAAGAAAAATCCAATTTGAGGCAAGATGAAAAACAAAAAAGAAAAAAAAAGGAACTTGAGGAGATGATTTCATTCATGGGTTTGCCATTGGCTTCACTTTCATGATTTCATTCATTGTTTTTTAAATCTTTGTGTGTAAATTATTTATAAATAAGTCAAATTGGTTTGATAATTATAACCATATAATTTTATCATATTTGTTTTTATAAAGTGTACAAATATTGTTTAGATTTAACAAAAGGAGGAGTCGGTCCCGATCCCTAAGGAGATGAGTTAATCTCCGTTTTACCACGTAATTGTTATTGAGTCCCTTGCTCCGTTGTACTTAGGGATGGCAATTTGAAACCGACCCGACGGGGATCCCCGATCCCGACCCTAATTTAAGCGGTTTTTCTCCGAAAAATACCCCCGACGGGGAGGGGACGGTATTTGAAAATCAATCCCCGATCTGTTCCGGGCCGGGGACGGTGATCAGTGTTCAAGCCCCGGCCCGGCCCGACTCCGGCCCCGATCCCTGGCCCCGATCCCGCCCCGATTCCCCGACATGAAATTACTAATATACCCCCGTTTATATATATAATATATGTGTATTGTGTTAGGGGCCGGGGCGTTTATATATATAATATATGTGAAATTACTAATACACAGTTCATAAATTACTAACACACTTCATACACAAAACTGCTTCTCCTCTCTCTCTCTCTCTCTCTCTCTCTGCAGGTGCTACTCCAGGTCATGGTGTCGGGTTCCTCCCATCACGGCGATCTCCTCCTCCCATCTCCCATCATGGTTCCTCCCATCAGGTTCTACTCACGGTCATGGTGTCGGCAGTGGCAGCGGCGGTACCGGCTCTTCCCATCCCTCCTCCCGTCACGGCGATCTCCTCCTCCCATCTCCGACGCCTTCTTCCTCCTCCCATCTCCGGCGTCTTCTTCCTCATCCCACCATGGTGATCAGTGTTAGATCTGTGTGTGTGTGTGTGTGTGTTAGATCTCTGTGTGTGTGTGTGTGTGTGTGTGTGTGTGTGTGTGAGATCTGATCTGGTGATGAACAATATATATATATATATGAATTTTTTTTTAGATATGAACAATATATATATAGATCTGTGTGTGGTGTGTTAGATTTGAATTTTTTTTTTAATTTACATTTGTTACATCTGAACAACAGATTGTTAATGGTGATTTTTTTTTTTTAATGGTGATGAACAACAGATTGTTAATGGTATTTTTTTTTTTTTTTTTTGGTCGGGGACTTTTCGGGGTCGGGGAAACCCGATCCCCGTTAAGGGGCGGGGGCGGGGGCAGTGATGAGCTCCCCGTCGGGGTCGGGACCGGGGACGGGGGGAGTTTCCACCATCGGGGATCGGGGACGGGGAGGGTGATCCCCGGCCCCGCCCCGCCCCGCCCCGTTGCCATTCCTAGTTGTACTTCATTATTACCATATTTTATCGTTGTGGTTGGTGAAAAGAGAGGGACAAGGTTGACGAAACGGGTAAGGAAAGAGTGAACAACAAGGTGGAAGGAAAACAAGGAATGTGAGAGAGAGAGAGAGAGAGAAAGAAGAAGAGGAGCATGAACTTGAGTTGAAACAAATTAAGAAAGTGAAGAAGGGTTTGTTCCTCTATAGTCTATTTGACAATCTTCACCGTATTCGAAGAATGGATTAAAGAAAAAAGAGAGACTGTTTGATTACAAAAATTAAAACAGTATATATATATAAATAAATTAAGAAAAACATATTCGTATTTTGTTACAAAAACAAAACTAGAATTTGAAAAAGAAAAAATAATAAAAAAAAGAAGAAGAGTAATCGAATTACCTACGGTATTATTTTGTCAAATATTTAGATCAAGTTCAATGTTGAACACTATCTCTTTAAGATAGATTCATCCTCTCTTGGGTGCTAGCAGATTATGGACGTCTATCTCCCAAGATGAAATGATCTACAACAAACAATAACAGCACTACAAACTATTTGCACAATGAACACACTTTGTGTTTATACTCTTTCTCACAGTAAAATTAAATACAGCAAAAAGCAGAGAGCAATAGCAAAATTAGAACGAAAAAATTGAGTGCAAAATCCAAATGAGGGACTGACTATATATAAGTGCACTGGTGGCTTTTCAGATTTGAATCCAACAAGTAACAAACATGTTTGAATGGTACCTGTTTGGTACTATTTGAACAGGTAAGGAACCTGTTTGGTTTGAATTTAAACAGATACTGAATTTATTCGGGTTGAATTTAAATAGATATGAACCTGTTTGGGTGGAGAAAAAAATCTTGACACCATTTCGGAATTAATTTTGAAATTTAAATTCCAAAAAAAAAAAGCTAAGAATTTAATTTTAGAAAAATAAAATTCAAAAAGTTTTTAGCCTAAAAAAATAAGCATTGGGCTGAACAAGCCCTACCCAACCTTAAACCACACATTCGACTGGCCGGACGGATGGATGGACGGCGACGCGGGCGCGTGTTTGTTTTGGATCCAATGGGTCTAGCCCACTTTGCCCATAACCTCACCCTTCCACAAAAATTGAGTACCCATTGGGGCCCTCCTCAAGTTCTAAACCCAAGGCCTATAAACCCACACAAAGTTTGCCTACCAAAGTAATGTGGGACAAATCTTAATTCCAACCTTTATGGAAATTTCACCAAAAAACACCATTTCTATGGAGCTTACTGTGGCTTCAATTTTTCATTTACCCGATAATGGTTTTGAGCAACCAAATATACTACGTGAATCACAACGTGACATAAAACGCGTTACCACCAATACCCACAATAACCGATACTTGGGACCTAGTTAAATTATAGTCCAAAGTTAACGAAATTTTTTTATTTTTGTATAGAATTTCCTCAACCATTCTAACAATCCCCCATATGAATTAAATTTGAAGACAACGGAAATGCAATAACATGCAGAATTTGTCGAGAGAGTATAAATCGAAAATACCTTGCATCAGGATAGGTAGTTGTAGCTTACTTTTCATGCTCCTCTCAGATACGATTAGCCCTACAGTTCGGACTCCCGTAGTTTTGAATTTGGTTCCATAAATGCAATGTGAAATAAATAAACACAAAAGAGTCCAAATGTGGCAAACCATTTTTAAAAATCGATTTTGAATCAAAGATGCCAAAAATGGACTGTATTGCCAGATTTTAGAGTCGTCACCTAAATGTTTTTGAGAAATTTAGGAAACCCATGACTCATGTCGAAGGCTACGTATCCGTCATCACTAAAGTGTCTCGGCTCAAGAACTTAGGTATGAGAGAGGTCATCAATTGAGCACCCTATTCACTCGATCAAAGATCGGTCTCTAGTAATCATGATGTGATTTTTTATTTACATTATATGCTCTTGTTCTGGTTATTATGCTAATTTTACTAGGTGATGCAAACAAGTATAGACTACTTTGCAAAATTTGGAATGTTTTGATTTTATATTTGTTTTGAAAAAGTGTTTTAAATACGGGTCACTTGAAAAAAGCAAGCTTGTATTAACATTAATCAAATTATTCCAATTTAAGTGAAAAGGCCTTCATCCACCTGCATTCAAACAGGTATATCACTTAAGCACTTAGCCTCATGGAATCGTGCTTGACGTGGCAACAATCACATGCAATGCAACATGTTAAAACAATAAGTGCTCACCTAGTACTCCAAGGCAAGCCAAACAGAGCAAAAATAATTAGAAAACATGCATACTCCTAAATAATGCAATATGACTAATGTGACACATATAATCATGCAAATAACAAGTTCGGCTACTAGCATGGCATTTGATTCAATCCAAGGCATGGAATAAAACACGTATTCAAGCAAAGATTTTGATTTTGACATTGGTTAGAATGATGAGCTGAACCCTTATGTATGCAAGACAAATGGATGCGAAACATGGACAATGCTAATTAAAACATGATGCTATATGCTACCATCATAAGCGGAAAAATAAAAAGGAGAAAGAAATGGGAGTTGGAAGACATACACACTTATTACATATTTGCCCTCGTGCAAGAGGGTCCGAATGCCCAAGTGTCCGAATAAACTAACTATTACAAATCTGAATGAATTCTAACTTAACTAGCTATCTAATTTTATGAAAACAAGGATATTATCACAATACTAATTATAATTATAATATTAATACAAGCAATAATGAGGCACAATGATCGCATGCACAGTGTCTAGAAACTACTTTATCTGCGTAGACCTACTTTGTTTCACCCTCAACCACTGCCTTCTGTTTCTACCAAAAGTACTCTGTTTATTAAACATTGGAGCCCGGTCCGAAGGTCCCCTAATGAGGTCCCAAATAAGGTCGGTCATGCCCTAATTTCTTGCAAAAATCTATTTTTATGCTCTGGGGTGAAAACAGTGTAGACAGAGCAACTTTAAGCCATGTTTGTCCCTTCTGCTTTCCTCTATCATGAAACTCAAAAGAAGAGTGAATTCAAGTCTGAAACCATCAACGATAGCAAGTTGATTGCTTGATAATTTCGAGCACGTTTGGACAAAAAAAACTTAATAAATGCAATGAATACGACCACCCTCCCTCTATCATGGAAATTCGAAAAATGAGGTAGACACGTCTTAAGACTCGTCAAAACATCATGAATTGGTATGTGACGATTCTTGACAAGATGGACTGGGCATAACGTTCGGCCAAATCCAACTATTCTAATCGCTTTTCTTTTTGTCAGTTTCATTGATTTTAAGCCAATTTTATTAGTCTTTCCATTCTTTAGTCAATTTGTCCACAATGATAGTTAAGTCCACTAAATGAGTAGAAACGTCAAATGAGAAGTGATTCTTAGCATGAAAGAGGGACTACACCTTGACAATGAACCTCCGTAAAGGTTAAGCCATTGAACATACGTCTTTTTTCCATGCCTTGAATAATCATCAATCTTTTGAAATAACTCTCAAACAAAAGAAAAGCAAGAAAGAAGGGAGGGTGCCGAAATGATTATGCGAGATTGATAATTAAAATGAGACTCTTTATATGAAAACTAAGTAAAGAAAGCCATCAACTCGAATAACTCTGTCTCTAAGACCTAACACAACCCAAACCATGGGGACTTACAACACAACAAACAAAGTATTCAAAGCATAAATTGATTAAATGAATTAAACAGCCCCTAAAATAGCCCCTAACATGCAAAAAACAGTAGCTAAAATGATGTTAAAAGAGCACAAAACAAAGCCAAAAGTAAGGAAGCACAAAGCTAGTAAGCAAGACTAAAGAGGGGTGGCTAACCCCTCCACTTTTTGGACTTCTATTTTTTTCAGCCCTTTATAACTCTGAAAAGTCAGTATATAAAGACAAGAAAAATAAGGGAAAATAGTAGAAGAAGATAAAAGAAGAAGGTGCAAAATTATACCTTTTGAAAAGATAGGTAAGCTCTTAGTTAACAAACTTGATTCTAACACCCTCAAGTTCAACACCCTCAAGTTTCTGAAATTTAGATTGAAATCTCAACTAAAATCTCCAAGAACAAGCTCTAATGGTGTATGTATTGTGTATGTATAGTTGAAGAAGGTTTAAAGGTGAAGAAATCTTTTGTAAGGAAGTTATGTCTAAGCTCCTAAAAATATCTCCTAGAACAATTCTCTAACCTCTAGGTTCTGAAGATATGCCTTGAATTCCCTACAAGAAAGCTTCAAATCCAAGCTTTAATGGTGTATGGAAAGTGAAAGTTGATTTGAAGAACAAAAGAAGCTTGAAAGTTCAAGAGCTCTCATCAATGTCTAAACCTTTTGGAAAGTTTTTCTAACCTTAAAATCGAAGTGGGAGGTCCTATTTATAGAGTTTGAGCCAATTTGGTCGAAAATATCTTCAAAAAACAACATCTATCCAATTTCCGCCAATTGTTCTATTTGGCGCTAATGAGACTCGGTCGGGCCTAAAAACACAAGGTCAAGCCCAAAAATGAATGGCCGGGCCTAAAAAGGGACTCTGGAGAAGTTTTCATTGAAAGTCGACCGGGTCTAAATGGGCCATAGCTAGTTTTAAATGGACCCGATCGAGTCCAAAAATCTGCATTTCAGGCCCGATTTCAAACGGGCATATCTCCTTCGTCCGGACACAGTTTTAGGTGATTCTTGAGTCCAAATTGAAGCCTCATAAGTATAATTTCCAATGGCGGTGGCCTCATATCTAAATTCTAAGTGGTCAGAGAGATATGCCTAATTTAGTGAAGGTTGCTCATTCTTTCTCAACAGTTTAATGCCCGACCTTTCCCTGAGCTAGTTTTCTTCCACCCCCTCCTATTTCCTTCAACTCCAAACCTATAAATAAGATGTTTTAAAATATTTTTGAAAGAGTTCACCTCCCTTTCATTTATCTCCACTTTGTCCTTACTCGGTTTATTGAAAAGTGCAATATTTTAAATGAAATGCGAGCCTCGGAACATCGTAGAAACATTTGAAAAAATATTTTGAAAAAGAGGATTTTAAGGTCTAAAATAGTTTGACCAAAATGGGGTGTAAGATTTGGGATTAGAGTTTGAATCAAAATTTCTTTGCTGAGAATTCAAAAGATTGCATAGTGTAACTTTCATTATCGAGTGTTTGGAATAAAGTGCCTAAGTCTTAAGGGCGGTAAAAAATGGGGTGTCTACAGTAGCTTTCGGTCTTGAACCTTTCCTAGTGATAACCTATCGGACTTACTAGCTAACCAATGGATGCGATGCCTTGAATCGTTCAACCATTTGTGTAAGCCAAGACAATAGATTTCAAATAAAATATCTTCTAACACATTGTGGTTCTTACGGTTATGTTCATTTTGGCCTTGAACGCTCCTAGTTATTCGTAGTGCTTCTAGAGAATTTAGCCTTTTCCATTCTCATAGAACCGTCCCTAGTTCAACACTCATATAAGTGATTCTTATTGAGAGTATCCCTTATACTCATCTTGACTTTTTATTCCTAAGTCCAGATATAAGTAATCATTAAAAGCAAAACTTACCCTTAATCCCCTGCATACAATACATGTTGCAGATATCACTCTCATCATAGGAATGGGTAGGGATTTTTTATTATTATTATATATAATCCCTTGGTGATTTCTAGCGAGCCACACATAACTTAGTTGTCCCGTTGAACTTAGTTCTTGGTATCTCCAGTCATTTAAGTAGGGTTACCATTATGATGACCTTTATGTAATAGGCTTTAATCTCATCCCCTTCGATGGACTATACACTTGCTCTTTTGCCAAACCTTTCGTTAACGGATCCACAATATTCTCTTTAGATTTTATATAATCTATTGAGATTATTCCACTTGAGCAATTGCCTTACGGTATTATGTTAACGACAAATATGTCGTGACTTACCATTATATATATGACTCTGTGCCCTGCTTATTGTAGATTGACTATCACAATGAATGCAAATAGTTGGTACAGGTTTTGGCCACATTGGAATGTCTTCTAAGAAGTGGCAAAGCCATTCTGCTTCTTCTTCTTCTTTGTCTAAAGCAATGAACACAGATTCCATTGCGGATCGTATGCGATGCATGTTTGTTTTGTGGATTTCAGAAACAACAATGCCTCCCAGAGTAAAGACATATCCACTAGTGGATTTTGAATCTTTAGTATCCGATATCCGATTTGCATTACAATAGCCTTCGAATATTGTTGGCTATCGAGTAAAGTTTAAACCATGATCACGGGTAAATCTTAGATATCTAAGAACCTGAATGATCGCTTTCCAATGGTCTTTTTCAGGGTTACTAATGAGCCTATTCAATTTACGAACAGCATAAGCTATATCAGGATGCGTGCAATTCATTAGGTATATTAGGCTTCCAATAATTTGGGAGTATTTTAACTGAGACATCGCATCACCTTTATTTTTTGATAAATAAAAACTGATGTCTACATGTGTTCTGGCTACATTCTTATCATCTTTGATATATTTACCAAAATTTTTCTCAATATAATGAGATTGAGCTAATGCATATCCATCAGATGTTTTAGTAATTTTAATTCCTAATATAACATATGCGGCCCCCATATCTTTCATATCAAATCTTTTGTTCAACATTTACTTAGTTGATCTGATTATGTTTTGACTACTTTCAATAAGCATACTATCCACATAAAGACAAACGATGACATAACCTTTGTCAGTGTTTTTAACATAGATGCACTGTCACATTTATTTATCTTAAACCCATTACTAAGAATAGCATTATCAAATTTTTCATGCCATTGTTTAAGAGCTTATTTTAATCCATAAAGAGATTTTACAAGTCGACAAACTTTCTTTTCTTGCCCTGGCACTACAACCCCTTCGGGTTGCTCCATATAGATCTCTTCATTTAGATCACTGTTTAAGAAAGCTTTCTTAACATCCATTTGATGTATTTCTAGATTATACAACGCTGCTAGAGCAATAAGCATGCGAATGGACGTTATTCTTATCACAGGAGAATATGTGTCAAAATAGTCCAGACTTTCTTTTTGTCTGTAACCTTTTATCACAAGTGTTGCTTTATATTTGTCTATTGAACCATCTACTTTCATTTTTGCCTTGAATATCCATTTATACCCAAGAGGTTTTAGAACTCGGTGGAAGATCCACCAATTCCTGAGTATGATTTTGCATAATGGATTTAATTTCATTATTAACGGCCTCTTTCCACAAAGGTACTTCAGGACCTAACATTGCTTCCTTAAAGCTCTGAGGCTCATTTTCTAATAGATATGTTAGAAAATCTGGACCAAAGGATTTTGATGTTCTCGCTCTTTTACTTCATCTTGGTTTATCATTAGTTAAATCCTGTTGGCTGAGACCATTACTAGTCTCTTGCATTTGATTGTCATTAGTCTCTTGACTTTGTGTACAATCATAAGTTTTTTTGTGTGAATTTAATTCATGTCCTTCTTTGTAAGGAAAAACATGTTCAAAAAATACAGCATTCCTTGATTCAATAATAGTGTTCATATGTATATAAGGTATTTTTGATTTATAAGTTAGAAACCAATATGCACTACTATTATGCGCATGACCAATAAACACACAGTCCACTGTTTTTTGTCCTATCTTAGTCTTTTTCGAAATATGAACTTCTACCTTTGCCAGGCACCCCCACACTTTTAAGTATTTGTAAGAAGATGGTCGACCTTTCCACAATTCATAAGGAGTGTTGTTAGTTTTCTTGTGGGGTATTCTGTTAAGAATATAATTAGCAGACAATATTGCTTCCTCCCACAAGTTTTGCAATAAGCCTAAACTTAGTAACATGGCATTCATTATTTCTTTAATGGTTTTATTCTTTCTTTCAGCAATTCCATTTTACTGTGGAGAATAGGGTGTTGCAGTTTGGTGAATAATGTCATGTTATGCACAAAATTTACTTAACGGTGCATCATGTTCACCACTTCTATCACTTCTAATCATTTTAATGGTTTTACCAAGTTGTTTTCAACTTCAATTTTGTAAAGTTTAAACATTTCCAAGGCTTTATCTTTACTTCTAAGTAAATATACATAACAATATCTTGTGCAATCATCGATAAATGTTATGAAATACTTTTTGCCTCCTCAAGTTTGAACAAATTTAAAATCACACACATCAGTATGAATTAATTCTAGAGGTTCGATTTTTCTTTCAACCGATTTAAATGAAGCCTTAGTTAGTTTTGCTTCTACATAATCTCACATTTGTAATTAGGATCAATTTCAAACTTTGGTATATAATCTAAAGAAATTAGTCTACGCAAAGCATCAAAATTCACATGTCCTAATCTACCATGCCATAAATTTGACTCAAGAATATAAGCAAAAGATGTGCTATTCTTATTCATAACAGATTTTAGCACAACAGTCATTACATTTAACTTGAAGAGACCATCACTTATGTATCCCTTACCCACATACATACCACTCTTTATTAATACAAATTTATCAAACTCAAATACAAGCGTAAAACCATTTTTACATAACAAAGAACCATAAACAAAATTCTTTCGAATGTTTGATACATGCAGTATGTTGTTGAGGGTCAGTTCTTTCCCCGATGCCATCTTCAAGACAACTTTCCCTTGTCCTGCCATAGCAGAAGTAAATGAATCTCCCATAAATAGTTGTTCACCATTTGCAGCCTCATTATAAGTAGTGAACATTTTTTTGTCCGTACAAATGTGTCGAGTTGCCCCAGTGTCAACCCATCACTCTTTGGGATTTTCAACCAAATTAGCCTCAGACACCACAATAGAGAGATTGATGTCATTTACACCGTTAGAAATGTAATAGACTTCTGTCACATTGGCTTGATTGGTGGTCTTTTTGCTTGTACTTCCGCGATTCTTCTTAGGGCGGCGGCAATCAGAGGCACGATGTCTGGTCTTGCCACAGTTATAGGATTTTCCTTTGAACTTTTTATTGCCATTATTGTCGCCTTATTTGGGACCATCGCCAGCAAACTTCCTCTTCTTATTATGTGGTTTGGGCACTTGTTCCACTACATTAGACTTGGACTCAATGGGATTTTTACTATTCCTCTTTTTAACCTTACGGTTATCTTCCTCAATTCTCAGTTTATAATCAGTTCATCCATGGTCATCTCTTTACGTTTATGTTTTAAATAATTTTTGAAATCTTTCCAAGTGGTTGGTAATTTTTTTACTAATGTAGTAACTTGGAAAGACTTGCTAAGAGACATACATTCAGCATGAATATCATGCAAAATTAATTGAAAACTTTGAACTTGAGAAATTACTGTTTTGGAGTCTACTATAACAAAGTCCAGAAATTTACTGACAACAAATTTCTTTATTCCGGCATCCTCTATCTATTTTTTCTCCAAAGAATTCCACAGTTCGTTTACTTCTTTCAGAGGACTATAAACATTATATAGCATGTTGTCTAGGCCATTGAGGATGTAGTTTCTACACAGAAAATCAGAATGTTTTTAGGCGTCTACAGCAGCAACAACTTGCCGATCACTTTCATCCTCTTTAAGCACTAAAGCCTCTTTATGGAGAAACCACGCAAGATTCAGAGTTGTAAGATAGAACAACATTTTCTGCTGCCATCTCTTAAACTCAGTGCCATTGAAATTTTTTGATTTTTCTCCATGACTCATTGGAACTTGAACATGGTTTTGGGTAAGGACCGGAGTCATTGTAACAATCGGATTTGGAGTACTACTTTTAGCAGCCATAATATCTGATTACAAAAATCAGAAAAAATCAAAACCAAAATACAAATTAATTTTCTAGTTACTCAACCCAAAAAATAAGTTATAACACAAAATAATTTTACTTTTCTAGTTACTAAAACCAAAAAAATAAAATACAACACAATAATTTTATTAATACAATGAAGACACAAAAATAATCTGTCTTAAGATTATTTGACAATCTTCACTGTATTCGAAGAATGGATTAAAGAAAAGAGAGAAACTGTTTGATTACAAAAATGAAAACAATATATATATATATATATATATAAATTAAGGAAAACAGATTTGTATTTTGTTACAAAAACAAAACTAGAATCTAAAAAAGAATTTTTTTTTTTAAAAAAAAGAAGAAGAAAAGTAATCGAATTACTTACAGTATTATTTTGTCAAATATTTAGATCAAGTCCAATGTTGAACACTATCTTCTTAAGACCGATTCGTCCTCTCTTGGGTGCTAACAGATTATGGACGTCTATCCTTCAGAATGAAATGATTTACAAAAAACAGTAACAACACTACAAATTGTTTGCACAACGAACACACTTTGTGTTTATACTTTTTCTCACAAGAAAATTAAATGCAACAAAATACAGAGAGTAATAGCAGAATTAAAACGAAAAAATTGAGTGCAAAATCCAAATGAGGGACTGACTATTTATAAGTGCACTAGTGGCTTTTCAGATTTGAATCCAACAGGTAACAAACATGTTTAAACATGTATGGTACTTGTTAGGTACTATTTGAACAGGTAAGGAACCTATTTGGTTTGAATTTAAACAGATACTGAATTTGTTCGGGTTGAATTTAAACAGATGTAAACCTGTTCGGGTAGAGGAAAAAACTGGACACCATTTTAGAATTAATTTCGAAATTTAAATTCCAAAAAAAAAAAAAAGATAAGAATTTAATTTTAGAAAAATAAAATTCAAAAACGTTTTGGCCCAAAAAGATAAGCATTGCGCCGGACAAGCCCAGCCCAACCCAACCTCACACCACGCACCCGACCGGACGGACGACGGCGCGCGCGTGTTTTTGTTTTGGGTCCAATGGATCTAGCCCATTTTACCCATAACCTCACATTTTCACAAAATTTGGGTACTCCTTAGGGCCCTCCCCAAGTTCCAAACCCAAAACTTATAAACCCATACAAAGTTTGCCTACTAAGGAAATGTGGGACAAACCTTAATTCCAACCTTTATGTAAATTTCACCAAAAAACACCATTTCCATGGAGCTCACTTTGGTTTCAATTTTCCATTCACCAGATAATGATTTTGAGAAACCAAATAACGTGAATCACAACGCGACATAGAACGCTTTACCACCAATACCCACTATAACCGGTACTTGGGACCTAGTTAAATTATAGCCCAAAGCTAACGAAAAATTTTGTTTTTGTACAGAATTTTCTCAGCCATTCTAACAATGTCAACCTCATGGTAATGGTGATGATGGATGCTTTTGATAAGATAAATTATTGACAAAAGTAGTAATAATGATCTGATTTAATTAAATTTAAAGTTCAGAATTGAAAAAATGAGTGCGAGAAGTCCTGACTAAAAAAAATTTCAATTAAGAGGAGTAGTTGAGTAGTTAAAATTATATTTATTTTAAAATTTTAGGGTTTTATTTATTCCTAAAATAAAATCTTGGGATTATTTTTGTAATTTTCTCCCAAAAAAAAAAAAAAAAAACACTATTAAGGGTAAATTACCCGCGTGTCCTCTTTGAAAGATATGTAGTCTATTTAGTCCCACAATCGTTTTCTATAGTCCCAAAAATCCTGAGGCGCGTTTTCCTTTTTTCTATTTCTCTTTCTGATATACTCACCTAACCATATGCGCCTTCCTTCTTCTCTTTCTCTTTCTACACTCACCAGCGACCACCATCGATTGAGGTTCACCGTAACCATCGACTTTTACTTCACCTTAGCTGACGATAGAGGATATGAGTTTTCGGCGATGTTCTTAGCATAGATCTACTCAGATCTAGCCAATATTACAAGACAAAACTCACTCGAATGGTCAGATTTAGAGTAAATCTGAGTAGATCTACATCAAATCTGATAAGATATAAACCAAAAATAGTTGCCGAAGTACAATTATTTCTCTATATTTGTCTCTCTCCTTCGATCCCTTAGTTTTTCTTCTTTTTCTCTGCTATACACTGCTCTTTTCTTTTTTTAATGAAAAAAAATTACAAGTTTTGAATAAATTTTTTTCGAGCTTTAGTTACAGGTCGTGAAAATTATAAAATTTTTCAGTTTCAATTTTTTAAGTGCTGAAATGAATCGTGCAGTTTCATAACATATTTTGCAATTTGATTAATAAGGAGAAATACTTACTAGAATCATGCTTTAAAATTGTAAAAATAATTTATGTTTTTTTCTTATTGTTGTTGTTTCTTGTTGTTACTTTTTTTAATTATTTTTTATTTTTAATTTGTCAATATTTAGTACATTTTGCTATGTCTGTCACTCTAATTACTCTATTTAATCTTTTTTTTTTGGCAATATTCTAGATATTCTAGTGAGTTTCCAGCGATATTCTTGACATTCCAATAACTTTTGGTGACATTCAAAACAATCCGACGATACTCTGGAAAATTTTCGACGACTTTCCGATGATGTTGAATATTCGGACGAACCTCCAGTTACTATTTGATGGAAGTCTGCCGGTGATGAGATGTGCAGTGTCCTTAAATTTTAAAAAAAATATATAATTTTTTTTTTGTAATAATTAAAAATATATAAAAATAATTGGTGTAAATATTTTATTTTGAGATTAAATAGGTTTCGAAGTGTGTAGATAGGAGCTACGGGTTAGTGCCCCAACTATTATCTGTGACTTCCAATTAGGGATGTCCAATAGGCCCGTCTAGGCCTCATTTTTGTTGGATTGGATTTAGGCTGAACTCATAAGTAGGCCCATACTTCTCGAGCTTAGCTTGGGCTTGGGTCAGGCTTTTCATTTTCATTGATATGTTCCATCAATTCCAGTGCAGTGTACCCGGCCTGTAATGTCTGGATTTAAGGCCCAATTCAGGCCCACATTTACGAATCAAGTCTTTTCATCTGGACTGCTTGGTACAGTTGATGTAGAGTTGTTCAAAAAAATCAGTTGAATTTAGTTCTAAAGCTTTGGTTATGATTTCGAACTGAATCTTGATATAATTGTTTATTATTTTTTTAGGGTTTGTTTAGGAAGAAAAAGCCCGGGGTTTTTTGACTATTTTAATCATAAAAAATAAAATAAGTTTTTTAGTCCAATAAAATAAAATATCACCTCCAATTCATAATCATTATATTTTTTCTCTCATAAAAGTCAAAAAAGTCAAAAAGTCCATCACAAACGAGACTTTTTAGCCTCAGGCTAAAATAGCCAAAAAGTTAAAAAATCAACTCACATTCCAAACGAACCCATTAATATTGTTGTTTGTAAAAATAAGAATACAGAAATTGCTAGTAAGATTTAAATACTAGTCTTGGTTGTGAAGTTAACAAGCTTTAACCAACTTAACCAAACTATTTGTTGCTAATTTGCTTACTATATATATATATATATATTATTTGCTATAAAAAATTTCTAGACTGAACTAAATTGGTTTCTATGGTTTAGTTATTATGCAGTTAAATAGGTTTAATGGTTCAGTTTCAATTGCAATCTTACTGAAACAGTAAGATCTGATTCAGTTCTTAATTCGCTCAATAGAATTAATCTGATCCGTGAACATCCCCTAGTTTATGCAGTCACTTATGATTTTATTTATTTATTTATTTATTTCTTAAAATCTGTGCCAAAGTGTTTAGTGTAACTTTTACTTATAATTTATGAGAAATAAATAATTTAAATAATTTTTTAAAATAAATTATTATTAAAAATTAAAAGAAGATGTATTTTAATATTAAAATTTTTTATTATCAATTTTCAACTTGTGAAAGGAGTTAAATAAGAACATGGGAAAGTGGCTCTTATTTGGGCGGTAATGGAACCCATTCTTATGGGAAAAGGACTTCATGTTCATGTTTTGGTACACATAAGCATGATATATATATCTATATATGTACATATATACTTCACAGAATAGTACTGTGAATGCATTGCATTGCTCTGTGGAGGTGACATTCCAGCTGGCTAGGTCCCCTTTGGTAGATGGCCAAATTTAACTCGCTCACTTCTTCCAATCTGTAGGGGACCATGAGATAACTTGTTGAATTCCTAATGTGCCATCAATTATACACTGCAGTTTACAGTTTTACACCCCTAAGTTACTAACATGCGTAATGTTACACTTATCATCTTTTTATACTACTTTTAGTCTTTTACTTTATGTTTATTTTTAATGTAAGTGTTGACACATAAAGTGACAAAAAAAAATAATAACTGTAACATTACTCAATTCAAATAGACAACTCAAGTAAGAGCATTTCTAATGGAATTATTAGAAATGTATGTTAAAAGAGTGTTACATGATTAAAATGTGATAAAAATAAGATTTAATTTATATATTAAGTGTTTGTTAATTTAGAGAGTGAGAGACTGCTCAAATAGAGCATCTGTACTGGCTAAAGCACTTAATAATGACCCCGTTTGGCAGAGCTGTTGGAAAGTAATTATAACTTATAGTTTAACAGTTTATAGCTTATAACTGTGAACATAAGCTGATTTTTGACTTATAAATTAAGTTTCTCCTTTCTCACTCAAAAAATAAGTTGATTTTTGACTTACAAAAAGTTAT
Organism: Camellia lanceoleosa; assembly: GCA_025200525.1. NCBI lineage: Eukaryota > Viridiplantae > Streptophyta > Magnoliopsida > Ericales > Theaceae > Camellia > Camellia lanceoleosa. The sequence goes on along the minus strand of CM045772.1, from coordinate 85,315,035 downwards.
AAACTATATTGTTAAGCTGAACCAAACACATCAAAATAGTTTAAATTAAATTAAAAATTAAAATAAATTATAAATAAACCCTACCAAACAGGACCAATGTCATATATTATTTAAGCTAGCCAATGTGATTTTTGTTCTCATACTGGAGCTGTTAGTGATAATTTTATAAACAAATTTTGATATCAGATGCTACACGACTAGTTAATTGTGGCGAGGTCACTAACAAGTGAGAGAGAGAGAGGAAAAAGGGGAGACTGATAACTTGTACTTATTTTATTTACTTTTATTATTTATATATATTTAATTACATTTTATTTTTATTTAACACAATATATTTTAACATATTTATTGTATGACTCACTTACATTCCAAACTAACAAACACTTAGGGTGTGTTTGATTGGGCGGACTGAAAAAGGGGGATTAGAATCCATCGGACTTGAGTCCTGGGACTGTGAATCCCCTGGACTATTTGGTTGGATTGGATATGTATCCTGTGTTTGTTTTTTCATGGGATTAGATGTCTGGACTGTGAATCCCCCGGATTATTTTTAGTGAATCCAACGTTTGGTTGAATTTGGATAGGATAAATGAACAAATGACTATTTTACCCTTTTTAAATTATTTACTAAGTAATAGCAATATTAAACATATCTATAATATTTTAATTATTTTTAGCTAGATTAAATAAAAAATTATTTTATTTTATTTTTTACACAATTAAATAAATTTATTTTTTAAAAATAAATAAATAAAATATCAATAAAAATATATATTATTTTTTAATTAAGATTTTAAATAAATTTGTTTTTAAAAAAATAATAATCAAAAAATGAAATTAAATAAAACATATATTAAATTTAAATAATGAAATTAAATAAAACATAAACAAATTTAGAATATAACACAAATTTAGCGACTTTAATGTTGATGCTTTTAATGTACTTAAAGGCCCCGTTTGTTTCCAGAGATAGAATGGAGGGGATTGATAGTGAGGGGATTAATAGTGAGGGGATTGTTAGTGAGGATCGTTTGTTTTCAGAGATAAAATGGAGGGGATTGATAGTGAGGGGATTAATAGTGAGGGGATTGTTAGTGAGTGGATTGATAGTGAGGGGATTAATAGTGAGGAATTGTTAAATTATTTTTATATAAAATAATAAAACAAATAAAAAATTATAAAAATTAAACATTAATATTTTTAAAAAAATTCCCAATATATAAAAAATAAAAAAATTTCTAATCCCCTCACTATTTTTCTAATACCATCTCTACCTCCTCACTATGAATCCCCTCCCCAAGGGTATTAGTAATACCAAGGTATTAGTAATACCCTCCTTATCTCTCAAAACAAACAAGGTATTAGTAATACCAAGGTATTAGTTAGTCCCAAGATATTAATAGTCCCAAGGTTATCTCTCCAAATAAACACCCCATATACTAGTCCCAAGGTATTAATAATCCTAATCCCCTTGCTATAACCCCAAACAAACGGGGCCAAAGTGTGTTATGTAAAAGTCTACTTAACTGTGTATTTATAGGACCGTGTTAGAGAGTCCTAATTTTTTACCTCTTAATCTCCTGAAATTTCAAACCAAAAAAAAAAAAAAAAAATTACTCAAAACGATATTGTTTTGGATATTAAGAGGATTAGAAGGGATTTTTTTAAGGGACAAATCATTCATCAACCAAAAAAAAAAAAAAAAAAAAAGTTCAATGATCCCACCACTGTCTCTGTAGCTTTACACATGCATACACACACTCAAAAAAACAAAAAGGTACAATGATCCCACCAGTGTCTCTGTAGCTTTACACATGCATACACACACACATTATTCTTTCTCTTTCTCTCTCTCTCCCCGCATGGGCCCAACTATATCGCCACAATTAACACACCCTTCAACAAATACCTTAACTAGCAAGGCATTTAGCAACAAAATTGGAAACGTTTAAATTGCCTTTTGCCATGTTAATTGATAGTAACCGACACTAATGGATTCTTTCAAGAACCCATTGGGTAGGGACGGAGCTATGCTTTGAATAATGATATTAATTAATATTATTAAATTTTAAATTTTCAATAGAATATATGTAAAAAATTATGAATATTTACAAATTGAATCTAGTAGGCCTAAATAAAATAAATTAATTTTTAAATTTTTACAAATTAACTCCATTAGGTAAAAATAAAATCAAAGTTTATTCATAAATTTAGGTTTTCAGCCGATATATCAATCTGTCCAAACCGACCAAATCGAACTGATCCGCCACATTTTGGACAGATGCGTGATGATAAGCGGATGGTTAGAGATTGATTTTTTCCAATCTACCTAGTTTTGGACTAATGACGGATTTGAGATTCTTTTAACCGCAACTGAACTGCTAAACCACGAGCACCCCTAGTAATTTGTAAAACTTTGTGTTTTCAAAGGATGTGTTTAGTAACGTTTATGTTTTCAGTTTATATTTACAAAAGTTTTATAAACTAGTTTTTGTTTATTTTTTGTTTATTTTTAGAAAAACATAAACTACAAACGCGTTTGGTAAGTGACAAAATATTTAAAGAATTTTAAAAATATAAAAAAGAGTGAGAAATGGCAAGTGGTGGCAAGTGGCGGCAGAGTGTTGGGGTGAAAGGAAATGGGTGTGGGTGTGGGTGTGGTGTGGGTGGTGGGGTGTGTGGCGGGTGGCGGGTGGTGGTAGTGGTGGTGGTGGTGGTGGTGGTGGGTGGGTGTGGGTGTGGGTGGGCGCGGTGGTGGTGTGACGGTGGCAGGGTGATGGTGGTGGTGGTGGTAGTGGCAGGTGAGTGGCGGGTGGGTGGTAGGTGATCATGGTGGTGGTGGGTGACTGGTGGTGGCAGGTGATGGATGCTGGTGATAGATGGGTGGTGAATGGTGGTGGCAAGGAGGTTGCGGGTGGTGGCGGAGGGCGGTGGATGGTAGTGGTGGGTGGTGAGTGGTGAGTGGTAGCGGGTGGATGGCAGGTGGGTGGTAGTGGTGGTGGTGGTGGTGGCGGCGAAGGATGGGTGGTAAGGGTGAGTGAGGTAGCAGATAGGTGGTGGCTGGTGGGTGATGGTGGCGGGTAGTGGGTGGTGGTGGCAGGTGGGTGGTGAGTGGTGGTGGCAGGTGGTGGTGGGAGGTGGGTGGTGGTTGCGGAAGACGGTGATGGAAAATAGTGGCGGATGGTGGCTAGTGTTGGGTGGTAAAAAAAAAAACTCAAAACTCAAAACGGAAACACATTTTTTATGTTTTCATTTTTTGGCTAAATCTATAAACTGAGACCACTGATTTATAAATAAAAATTTTTACCAAACAAGTTTTATTTGAGTTTTTAAAATTTTTGTAAATATAAACAGAAAACTGAAAACGTAAGTGTTACCAAACGGCACCAAATTGTTTTGATATTCTGTTTATGTTTTCAATTGAAAAAGAGTTGAAATATTCTATTGAAAAAGAGTTTTCAACTTGAATATATTTTTTATATTGAAAAAATAAATATATTATTTATTTATATTTTTTAATTTTTAAATCTAACTCTAAAAATAATAAATAAAAAAGATAATATATGTTATTTGGTTTTTATTTCAAAAATAGATATAGATGTAACAATACTGTTCATAGTTTTTGTGGTTTAAATTATTTTTATATTTTAAGAGCCACATATTGTAATACTGTATGTGGATGAGGCATATTGTGATTGTAATATGTGAATGAGACAGCAGTGATTGTAATATTCTAAAATTTTAAACTTTATTTATTTGATGAGACATGCAATGATTGTAATATTTTTTTAAATCATTGACTATAGTACTTTTTTTTTTTTTTTTTGAGAAAGTGCACAAGTTAAATTATGTTGAAAATTTATAAAATTTTAAACTGCCAAACCGATTCGCATCCATCCACCAATCTGCTCAATCCACATCTGTCTGATTGGCGGATGGATGTATATTGATTTTCTCCAATTCGCCAATCTGGTGGACAGATGGCAGATTGGAGATTCTGTAGTTGCAACCAACTCACACCCACCCATACTAGAAACAAACCAAACGTTTGTTTATTCTTCTTGGAGACTGGATATCAACTTTTGGTTCTCTCCATTGACTATTGCTTTGATTGTCTCTTACTTTCACGTTGCTTCTTCCTTCATTTTTTTTCTCTCCAATGTTCCATTCCAGTTGCAGAAACTTGTTCATTCGTTCGGGTTACTCTCACGTTGTTTCTTACTTGTAATGTCACTAGTTTTGGTTACTTTTGTCAATGTGATTTGAGAATATATAAAATTTACATAATATTATGTGAATGTTAATTTTCACAAATTATGTAAAATTAAAAATATGATATATAATATTAATGATACTTTGTTAAATAATCCTATTAAAAACAATTCCTAACTACACGACTGTCATTGGAGATATCTTAATAAAAGGGTTTGTCTTGGAAGGAATTGTAAACCTTGACGTGCTAGGTTTGACTTCTCTTGATGTTGTGGCTGATCTTTACGGATACATGTGGCTGATATCTAGAGATTGGGGTTTACTCTGCAAGGGTGAATCCAATATGTTCCTATATATCTTGAGACACAAGATCCTCTATCTCAACTATCGTCATCCTATCTTCAAATACTCACAATCATATTGTAAGATTTTCTCACCATGTGCTTGCCACACATTATTCAATAATTATGAATATTTTAAATAGAAAGATAAAAATATTTGGGGATACAATACCTACGATCCTTATTCACAAACAAACAAATAAAAAATTAAAAAAAAAAAAATCATTTTTGTTGTTCACTTCTTCGATGCATATAACACTGTGAACATATATATATATATAATGCATGCTTTTAGGAAACGCTTTAGCAAGATATTAAGTGTGTTTTGTTTTAGTTTTTTGAATTTAATTTTTTGTAAATTGAGTTTTTTGTTTGTCGTTTTTTTTTTTGTTTTTAGTAAATTTTTTTAAATTTTAAGTATTTTATTTTTTACATTTTTAGATTCACCTTATTTAGATATATCTAAATAGTAAAATATTTGTGAAAAAAATATTTAAAAAAATTAATAAATACACAAAAATAAGAAAAATATACTGAATTTTTTTTCTATATTTTTGATATTTAGTGAATTTTTTAAAGTTTTTTTTCACAAATATTATATTTTTTAAGTGTATTTGTGTTAAGTGTGTCTAAACATTAAAAAAATCGCTTAAAATATTTTAAAAATTTAGTGAAAATAAAAAAATACGAAAAATGAGAAAGTAAAATTTTTTAAAAAATAAATTCTAAAAACTAAAACCAAATAGTGAATTGTTTCCCTTGGAAACAGAGTATCCACCTAAGGGGATGCAAATGCATGAATTACTATCAGGTTGTTAACCCAAATGTGGATTAAGCCAAGGCAACCCTTTGTCTTCTTATTGATTGAAACAGTTCAGTTCGATACGGTTTAATCGGCCTATGACCTTTTAAACTTGAGCCATTTTTTACCGTAGTCACTAATCTATGTAAAAATATTGAATTAGTTATTTATCCATCACTTCAAACATATTCGATCCATCCATTTAATAAATACTTTTCAATTCTTAGATGAACAAAAACAAAAGCAAAAACAAAAATTAAAAAATACTAAGATTTTAAGAATAATGAGTTAGAGTTAAGATTATATATAATAAAAGTTTACAAACTTTGGTTATAGAAATGATAAGGTTAATTAATTAAGATTAATAATTTATTATATTTATTTATGCTATTATATTATTAGATTATATATATTGTACAGGGAGCAAATATTTTTCACTTCCGTACTCCTTGCCTCCGTATTCGTTTCACTCCAAACGGCGTCGTTTCTACTACAAACACAATAGAGGTGAGCTAATTGGCGGGTGTCTCGTTGGAAAACCCCTCTACGGTCTAGTTAGCACCCTTAGAGAATATAGGAGAATAAGAGAGTTTTTTGACTCAAGATTACTTACCTTCAAGAATGAACTCACAGGTCTTATATAGACAACTTGTCCCACTTCTCCATGTGATACACATTATTCCCATTGTCATGTGGCGAGGACATTTTGCCCCATTAATTTCCTTGCACGGGTGCACTTGTCAGAAGTAGATAACCTGACAAACAATAATAACTTGGGCAGCGCATAGTTTGTCCTCCACGTGATATTAGACCCAGAGAGGCACTCAACCAAGCAATCTCTAGTCAGGATCGACCAAGACTCGCCTAACCTAGATTGGTTCTATCAGTCCGAGCTAAACGTAGTCGGTCAGCCCTTGTAGGGTTTTCACAGCTCAGCCGAGCACATTTAGCTCGGTCAATCTACTTCCATTGTAGTAAGGTCATATTCCACGCGGCCATACAACTTGGTCTAACCTCCTAGCTTGGCAAGGACTTGTGCTTGTCTCCTCCAGTTCACCTAATTTTTATTGGCTTTGCTCAGCCAATAATGGATTGACGGTCTTAGCTTGGTCATTTTTGTTTAGCATAATTCCCCTCACTAAGAGGTAGCTCGACCCATTCTATTTGGTGGAAATTCCCCCTCTCAATTGCCCCTTAATTCTATCTATTACAACATGATTGGGATTACTTCAGTCTTACACAACTTAGCTTTAGCTCGGTTAGGATAGGTTGGTCCCTTTACTAAACACACTCTACCCCTTCATTGTTCATCTTCTATGTTGTTTGAATGTGTTTAGCCCAGTCAAGTTTTATTCCTTGTCTCCAAGGTTTGCGTTACACTGCTGCATAGATCTTCATGGCTCAGCTGAGATAGATAGCTCAGTTTAGGTATCCAAGTGCCATTTTTTGTCTTGCCCCTTCATTTTCCCTTGACTTGCACTTAAATTTATTGAGTGGGGGCCATTGTTGATCTCGACTCAATTTATTCAAAGTGTACTTTGGCCTTCGTGTCTTTTTGGGTATCTCAGCCTACACATATACCGTACAGCTCGGCTCTCTATCTTGGTATGGCACTCAATTGACTTAATTGATTTATCTTTGCATTTGGTGGAATGGATTTGGGGCCTAGAAACTTGATTGTCCAAAAGCTTAATCAATTTTGTAAATTTTACTTACTTTTGATGGAAATGCTTGGTGGGTCATGCCTTGTTTTCTATGTATGATCACGGCATGCATATTCTTTTGCTTGGAAACTAAGCAATCAATTAGTGTTCAACATATTATTTAATATGTTTATTTCTATTGCTTGGTAGGTCTCACCATAAAGCCTTCAAATTGAAAAAAAAAAAAAAAAAAACAATATCGACTGGTTTGTTAGGGGCTTGCTATTGCTTGGTCATCAAGCATATATGCATAGCTCGATCCCCCTCTTTTTAACTAATCTCGACACGTTGGTGAATTAGACTTGACATGTATTATTACTTAAAGATCATCTTGTTTGGTAGGGCCCAACTAAGACCCTTGTTCAGCCAACTAATTTCTTTTATATTGTCCACTCGGTTAGCTCGGTCTATCACGATGCAATAGCTCTATTCTGACTTCTTCATGTGCTATCTTCTGACAAACAACCACGTGGCCCCCTTTGGGCTAGACATTGGAGCAGTTGTTTTTGCACTTTCTCCCTCAAAAAAATTCAATTTTTGTGAACCCAACAACTGTTGCATTTTTGTTAGCGAGCTTTCACCAGTGCATCTCTTTTTGGCAAGCTAAATCTGCCTAATAAGATGCCTTTCTTTTCGGGGAGCTAAATTCACTCAACAGGGCATCCTTCTTTGGTGAGCTAAATCCGCTCAGCAAGGAGCCTTTCTTTTCGGCAAGCTAAATTTGCTCGGCAAGACATCCTCCTTTGGCGAGCTACATTTGCTCGACGAGAAGCCTTTCTTTTAGGCGAGCTAAATCTGTTCGGCAAGGCATCCTTCTTTGGTGAGCCAAATCCGTTCGGCAAGGAACTTTTCTTTTCGGCGAGCTAAATCTGCCCGCCAAGGCATCCTTCTTTGGCGAGCTACATCTACTCGGCAAAGAATTCAAAAGTCGATAAAATCCATCAATTACCCTCTTGTCGAGCAAAACCCGCTTTGGCAAGGAATTGCAAAGTTAATAAAATCTATCAACTACCCTCTTGCCGAGCAATACCTACTTCAACAACCCAAAGTTGATAAAATCCATCAACTACCCTCTTGTCGAGCAAAACCCGCTTCAGTAAGGAATTCCAAAGTTGATAAAATCTATCAACTACCCTCTTGTTGAGCAAAACCCGCTTCGACAAGGAATTTCAAAGTTAATAAAATCCATAAACTACCCTCTTGTTGAGCAATATCCTCTTCAGGAAGGAATTTCAACGTTGATAAAATCCATCAACTACCCTCTTGTTAAGCAATACCCTCTTCGGTAAGGAATTCCAAAGTTGAAAAAATCTATCAACAAACCTCTTACCAAGCAAGATCCACTTCAACAAAGGATTCCAAAGTTGATAAAATCTATCAACAAACCTCTTGTCGAGCAATACCCGTTTCGGCAAGGAATTTCAAAGTTGATAAAATCCATTAACAAACCTCTTGTTGAGCAGAATCTACTTCGGCAAAGAATTCCAAAGTTGAGCAAAACACTAACTTTTATTTTACCGAGAAAAATCAGCCCAACAAGAAATTCTGATTTCTTCATCGAAATGATCGTCAGTTGCCCATTGGACCACGCTAAATTTGCTCGGCAGGGCAAAAATATAGCAATTTTTAAAAAAACGTTCTACTTGTTTCATTACATCAATAGTGGAAAGAATTACAAGAGTAGAACTAAAAATAAAACTTCAGATTAGTAGTGTTCCACGTTCTGGAAATAGATTGGTCATTTAGACCTTGCGAATTTTATGCCTATTTTTCTTGGCCTTCTTTCCACCATTGTTCGGACAGTTATCTTCCTGTCTAACGGCATGAACTTTTCACCTAACCTTTTTGTCCTCTACTATCGGATTTGTTTTCGTGGTAGTTGTTGTCGTGTCATCTTTAACCCTTATATGCTTGTTGATCATTTGTCTCAACAGTTCCAACGTTAGAGCTTGGGTCATCGTGAGTAAGTCCTTCAGTCTATGTTCGACTAGTAAACCCGGTCTGTATTGAACGATAGCCAAGTCGGTTGGGCAATCATGGATCTCACTCAGTCTATGTTCGACTAGTAGACCCCGTCTGTATTGAGCAATGGCTAAGTCGGTTAGGCAATCATGGATCTCATTGAATGTCTCCTAGTACCTATCGGTGAACGCCTTCAATGCTTCTCTTGGTCCCATACTTATCCCTAGAAGATGGTCAACCTCCTTTGGCGCTGTTGTATTCGTCCCAAATCTGGTGATAAATGCTTCGGCCACCTACTGCCAACCATCAATGCTCCTGCCTAACAATCTTTCGAACCATTTTAGGCCTAGGTCACCTAAACTTGATAGGAATAAAAGGCACATCAAGCCGTTATCACGCTTGTAGACAACCATGACATGGCGAAAATGGCTTACATGTAAGTAAGGGTCGATCCTCCCTTCGTAGAGGTTGAACTTGGGTTGATGGAAGCTTGCGGGGAGAGACGCGTTCTCAATCTCCAAGGAAAAGGGAGTGATGTTCAATCTTGCCAAGTCTCTATCTATCAGCGCATTCACCATTGAACATGGCAGTGGTATGGCAACCTCTTCAGTTGCATAAACTTTGGGAGCTGATCTCTGTAGCGTCGACGCTCCCATGGGGTCCCTTCGTCGTGCTCGTTCTTTCAAAATGTCTCTTAAAGCCTTTGATTGAGCGGAGTACAAGCATATTGATGTCGTCAACAGATGCAATGGATGGTAACTGCTATCTCGAATGCGAGACATTTCTGCTAGTGTGACGGAATAGTTTGCTTTGATACTCCACGAGATGAAGAGTGAAAGAGTGGATCGTCGACTCCGACTACCAGAGTGGTGGGATTGGGTGCGCTCATTGTGGTTTCCCATCCCAATAGCACCCTTTCCCTTCAGTTGGCGTTTCATGGCCTTTATTTATGTCACCATCTTGGGGATGACAAAGTCTTGGTCCTTAGCTTGTGCTCCAGATGTTGGGTGTGTGACCCTCTATGTCGCTGGTGCCTTTCAAGGCTCCATAAGTGCTCAGAGCTCCTAGTGTGTTCGTTTCGCACGTCTCTGGGTAGCCCCTTTGTGGAGGTCTCTAGACCAGCCATGTCCGGAACGGCAGGCAGGTTGCCTTGCCTCCGAACTGACTCTGGAGTGATGTCGTCAATGGCAGACAGCAGAATCTCGTCATTGTTCACCATTGAAGTCGATTAGAAAGGCTTGGAAGACAAGGTTTTGACTGTCAAGTTTCCTACAGACAGCACCAATTGTATGAGGAGCAAATATTCTTTACTTCCATACTCCTTGCCTCCGTATTCGTCTCACTCTAAACGACGTCGTTTCTCCTGCAAACACAATAGAGGTGAGCTAACCAGCAAGTGTCTCGCTGAAAACCCCTCCGACAGTCTACGTAGCACCCTCAGAGAATATAGAAGAATGAGAGAGTTTTCTGACTCAAAATTGCTTTCCTTCAAAAATGAACTCCCAGCTCTTATGCAGACAACTTATCCCACTTCTTCATGTGATGCACATTATTCCCATTGTCTTGGAGCGAGGATATTTTGTCCCTTAATTTCCTTGCGTGCGTGCACTTGTCAGAAATAAACAACCTGACAAACAACAATAACTTGGGCAGCGCACAGTTTGTCCTCCATGTGGTACTGGACCAAGAGAGGCACTCAACCGAGCTATCTCTAGCTATGACCGAACCTATATAGCTTGGCCTAAGCCAAATTGGTTCTATCAGTCTGAGCTAAACCTAGCCGGTCAAACCTCGCAGGGTTTCCACAACTCAGCTGAGCATGTTTAGCTTGGTCAGGCTACTTCCATTTGTAGTCAGCTCACACTCTATACGGCTATACAAATCGGTCCAACCTCATAGCTCGACAAGGACTCACGCGTGTCTCCTCTAATTCGGCTAATCTTTATTGGCTTTGCTCGGCCAATCATAGATTGAGGGTCTTAGCTCAACCCTTTTTGTTCGGCACAATTCCCATCACTAAGAGGTAGCTCGGCCCATTCTATTCGGTGAAAATTCCCTTTCTCATATATATATATATATATTAAATATAATATATGTTAAAACGATCGGTCTCGGTTTAATTCAGTACATAATATGCTTGAATTGATAAATAACAAAAAAAAAATTTAAAAACCGCACAAACCAATTATTTTTAAAAAATAAATCAAATATAATCAATTTGGTCTAATTCAATCCATTTGTAAATTTTTCAATTTTTTTTTCATCCCAAACAAATGGCTTGTCAATGGGTCCTCTTAGCCTTTAGGCGTGCATTGTTGTACTTGTACTTGAACTAATAACAGGAATCATAGTACTACAATTGTGAAGGAGAGGTCACTTTTTTGTTTCCCATTGTTGATGAACATTGTCAATCCATTTCATGAAAACTAAGTGTGGGGACATATTTTTGGGTAGTCCACGTGGTCGAGGTTGTTAGCTGAGGTACTATGTGGGCAGACCATGATGCCGAGATATGGTGTAATAATACCAGAATCTGAGATATTTGGATAGAGGACTAGAGTCCTGGATGATATCAAACTACCTATTTGGATAGAGATGAGACTTTTGAGAAAGTTCATCTTAATCTGAATAGTGTGGGTTGTGATAGATGTTATCCTTGTAAAGAATAAGAGTCCCATGAAGTAAGACTTCTAGGGGAAGTTGGACACTGACCACTATAAAAGTGAGGCACCCCCATAGGTCTAAGGTATGCTTTCTATGTTCTGTCTAGTGAGTTAAGCACTATTGGTTATCTTTAAGAGATATTTGTTTACTGACTTGAGCATTGGAGTGCACCCGGGTGGAAGAACCACCGCCGAATTCTTATCTTTCTGTGACAGGTTGTTCGGGCTTAATCTATTTTGCCGGTACTCTCTAGCTGAGTTTCTCCTTTAGTTGTGTGGTCGGAAATCAACACCCACAATTTGGCGCCGTCTGTGGGAACTTAGTAAGGATAGATGGCCAATAACGAACAGGAAGTGAGGATTGGGGATGGCACCCACAGTAAGGAGGAGGAGCATATAGACCCTAACACTGAAGAAAGGGACCATAACGGAAAAATGCAAGAAGTGAATCCTGGGGCAAATAATGTTGCCAAAGGCTGAGAAGGGAACAAGAAGAGTAGTCGAGATGAGTACTACCGTGAAAAGGACCTTCAAGTATGGAGGGACAGATACCGGAGAAAAGACAAGGAAACTGAAAAACATGGCAAATATGTTGACAGATCTACAAACAATGGTCAACCTCATGATAGAAAACAACGTGATGCAACCGAGCATCCCCATTACGGGACATGTCGGTACCAACAACCAAAACTGGTGCCCAGAAGACAAGATCTTGGCCTAGATGATTAGGTCCGAGAAGACAAGAGCTCAACCAAAGTGAGCAGATCTCAGATTCCAGATCGCGGATCCTAGATCCTAGAAGACATGATCTCGGCCTAGATGATTAGATTCGAGAAGACAAGAGCTCAGATCCCGGATTCCAGATCCTAGAAGACATGATCTCGGCCTAGATGATTAGGTTCGAGAAGACAAGAGCTCAGCCCAAGTGAGCAGATCCCGGATTCCAGATCCCAGATCCTGGATCCTAGAAGACAAGATCTCGGCCTAGATGATTAGTTTCGAGAAGACAAGAGCTCAGCCGAAGTGAGCAGATCTCGGATTCCAAATTCCAGATCCCAGATCCTAGAAGACATGATCTCGGCCTAGATGATTAGGTCCAAGAAGACAAGAGCTCAAATCCCGGATTCTAGATCCCGAATCCTAGATACTACAAGACATGATCTCAGCCTAGATGATTAGGTCCGAGTGTCACGACCCAAACCCGGCCCTATGGGTTTAGCAATCAGAATCGCCAAGAATCCGAGATTACCAAAGGCCCACAACAAGAATATCTGATCCAAACAGAGTATGGCTGGTGGAAGCCAATACAGTAAATAACTAGTGTCCATTGAGCTGTGAAAATCTGTATGTCAAAAACATTTTTATGCATTCATGCGGTTCAACACAGTACATTCTATACAATCATATACACAACAAGACGGATTGAATCCTCGATAATCAAGCAAAGAAATCTATACAAAAGTACAATACAGTAAGGAGACCGATAGGGGACACAAAAGCACCCCAAGCCGTAACATGGCAACTCGGAACCTCGCAGTGAGGCACATAGGCTGGCTTGACAAAACTGGGGACCAATCCCACGCTCCTAGCTCGATGCAGTTAATGAGAACCTACATATATATATATAAGCGTGAGCTAAAGCCCATGAATAACATACGATGTAAAGAGGTTATGAATGAATGTCCTTACGATAATGAAATCAATTCATTATCTGAGATTTCAATCTTTCAAGATTTCACCAATCAAGATTTCAATCAATCACCATATGTGGTACATCCATTAGCCTATAAACAAGAGGTCCAAAGGACGGGCCTTAACACTCCAACAATAATGATGGCCATCAAACAAGATGGTTCCACAAGGAAACCGACAGAGCTCAGAATACCAATAACAATGGGTGCTAAGGATGCCACAATACATTCAAATACAGACATACATTCATTCAATAAACAATATCAGTTCAATAAACAGTTCAGTTCAGTATTCAAAATATAACCATTTGAACATATCTTTACACAATCTATTACTCACAGAGATTGGGCTATAGCAGCTAGAGCGCGTCCCCGGGAGCCAACCCTAAACAGTCAACAAATAGAACACACACTAAGTTCACAGTCGGAAGGATGATAATTAAATCTCTAAATTTCCTCGGTGTGGTTCTATGTTTAAATCCTCATTAAGATGTCTTAAACTAGGCCTAAGAATGCCTAGAATGGGATGAGGATGCAAAAATACAGTTGGAAGGCATTTTTCAAAAGTTGCTAAAAACAGGGGTCTCGCTCGAGCGAGCCTTCCTTCGCTCAAGCGAGTTTGCAAAAACAAAGGCTTCGCTCGAGCGAACAATCATTCGCTCGAGCGATCTGATGAAACAGTAAAAGTACTGGATGCTCAATTTTTACGCTCGAGCCACCAATCCTTCGCTCGAGCGTGGCTTAGAGGAAACGTTGGTCGCTCGAGCGAGGAATCCTTCGCTCGAGCGAAGAAGCCAAATCTGGAATTTCCAGATTTGCCTTTTAAGCTCAAACCAAGCATTCTCTCACTCAAAACTCGACCCCTTGGGCCCAAATCCTGGAAAATACATTCTAAAACATTGTATAACAAGTTTCAAAAGCCAATTTATGAATTCAAGCCCCAAAGGTGAGTCAATTAAAACCATTTTTCAAGAACAATTCAAGAACACTTTCAAACATGCAATGCATGAGTTTTAATCCAAAATCAACCTTCAAATCTTGCTCTAATGAGCTCAATAGTTGGAAAATGAAGTGAAAACATGGACTATGATAAAAACATGGGCATGCATGTACAATTTTCCAAGAATTCAACTTCAAAATGTGCCAAAACACCATGCATGCAACATTCAAGCTCTAATTCAACAATTTATGAGCAAATTCATGACTTACTCTCTAATTAAACATGGAGCATGCAAGAATAAACCTTAAGGACAACAATGAGAGGTCCAATTACCTTACTAAGTCTTTAATTGAGAGTCTAGGAGGTCAATCTAGCAATCTATGCCTCAAATCTTCAAGTTCTTCTAGTAAATCACCAAAATGAACTCAACTCTCTCCCTCTCCTCTCTTGGTCGGCTAGAGCTCAAGAATAGGGGCTGATGATATGTTTTGATTAAGTGTAAACAAGGCTCAAGTGATGGAAGTAGACAAAGTCCACTCAAAATGGCAATTCGGTAATTAACTCAAACTCTTTAATTGACTTAATTTAATCTAATTTAATCATTCCTAATCAATTTTCAGATAAATATATCATTAAATCAGAAATATTCTACTGAGTCTAAAACATCAAACGGTTTCTAAATCGGCCGCCGATAAGGCCTTCAATTAATCAGTTCAAACACGTAAACTCAAACAGATAATCATTCAATCAAACAGATAGAAATGCAATTCAATAGATATACTTATTCAATTTCAGTTTCAGTTCCATTCAGTCTGTTCAGTAGTTCATCCAGTTCACTTATCAGTCATTATCAGTTCAGTTTAGCAGTAATCAGTGGATAATTCAGTGGTTATACAGTAATCGGTACGAGGGTTGTTACACCGAGAAGACAAGAGCTCAGCCTAAGTGAGCAGATCCTAGATTCCAGATCCCGGATCCCAAATCCTAGAAGACAAGATCTCGGCCTAGATGATTAGGTCCGAGGAGACAAGAGGTCAGCCGAAGTGAGCAGATCCCGGATTCCAGATCCCAGATCCTAGAAGACATTATCTCGGCCTAGATGATTAGGTCTGAAAAGACAAGAGCTCAGATCTCGAATTCCAGATCCCAAATCTTAGATCCTAGAAGATATGATCTCGGCATAGATGATTAGGTCCGAGAAGACAAGAGCTCAACCCAAGTGAGCAGATCCCGAATTCTAGATCCCGGATCCCAAATCTTAGAAGACAAGATCTCGGCCTAGATGATTAGGTTTGAGGAGACAAGAGCTCAACCGAAGTGAGCAAATCCCGGATTCCAGATCCCGGATCCTAGATCCTAGAAGACATGATCTCAGCCTAGATGATTAGGTCCGAGAAGAGAAGAGCTCAGCCTAAAGTGAGTAGATTTTAGATTCCATAAGACAAGATCTCGACCTAGATAATTAAGCCCGAAAAGAGAAGAGCTCAGCCTAAGTAAGCAGATCTTAGATCCTTGAAGATAAAAATGAAGCACACAAGTTCAGACTGAAGTATGCCAAGTTTTGCCTGTCAGCAGAAGGCCATCTATACAGAAGGGTTTTAACTGGACCTCTATTATGATGGTTATAGCGATCCCGATTTTCCCCGTTATTTATTGTATTCTGGACTCAAGTTTATTGATGGCATGTTGTTGTCTGTCTCTCTTTCTCGTCCTTTAATTCCTTGTATTTAAGTTTTGGGACGTGTTGGGCAGGTTTGTAACAGGTTGGTTGTGAGTTGAAACAAATAGTTGCTGCCTAGAATTTGGCTTCTTCGCCCGAGCGAGGCCTAGGTATTTGTTTCTTCGCTCGAGTGAGATTTCTTGCACTTGAGCGAGGATTGAGGGTCTTCAGGTTTCTTTTCAAACGCAGTTTCTGCTCGAATGAGCTTTCTTGCGCTCGAGCGAGCCTGGTCTGGTGTGTCTTTTCGCTCGAGCGAGAACTCTTGCGCTCGAGCTTGCATCTGCGTCCCTTTTAGACCTGAAGGTTGGTATTCTTCGCTCGAGAAAGCCTTCTTGCGCTCAAGTGAGCAAGGCCTATGTTTTGTGTTTTTTTCGCTCGAGCGAGAACTCTTGCGCTCGAGCATGCTTCTGGGTTGCAGACCTGAAGCTTTACATTGTTCGCTCGAGCGACGCTTCTTGCACTCAAGCGAGGTTCTTTTGTGTCTCGTCGCTCGAGCGACCACTTCTTTGCTCAAGCGAGCCTCGAATATATCAGTTGGCAGCAGCGTGCTTTACATTACTTTTTCATCATCTTTTCATCCAAACCCTAACTCGGCTGTCTCTCTATCTAAAGAACCACATTCTCTCTACAAAAGCTCTTGATCTAGAGTGTCTCAATCCTACTCCCTTTGTTAAAAAGGTAGAGTTTCGTGTGGGCTATCATTCAATCCAAAAAAGTTAGACTTTGGAGCATAATGAGTTTTTCTTCTCATCTCCTTTGAGCCTCTCCTTTTAAGGTAGGGATAATTTACTCATTCTTATGAGTTTTTAACATAAATGTTGGGCATTTGTATAAATGTAGGAGTTTTGAAAAGTTAGGGTTTGATTTGAAATCATAAAAGAGGGGTTTCTTGGTTTTGGACTCTATTGTGAATGTAAAGTTTTGAAATGGGGTTATGGGTGTAAAATTGATGAAATTAAGCCTTAGATGTGTTATTTTAGAAAGAAGGAAAAATGCCCTAATTAGGATGAAATGAACTATTTGTCAAAATGATGAAATTAATTATGGGAATACATAATTGAGTTGGAAATGATGAAATTAGGGGAAAGTGTAATTAATTGGTGTAGTTGGATTGAAAATCGCTTACCTATGGAAAATGTGATAATTTATCTGTTCGATAAATTTAATTATCAGCTCAGAAATAACTGTTTTCGACTATCGGTGGAGGATAGCCGTGATTGTTGTAGAACTGTATGATGATTAGGTAAACTAAAACTAATCAATTGAATTATGTCATTGAATATGACGGTTAGATTAACACATTGAATATCTGCTTTAATTGATCATTGTATATGATAAAGTGTTTAAATGCATTGCATATGTATTTTGTTTGGGAGGAAAAAGGGGATGTACTCTATGGTTTGGGAGGAGATAGGGGATGTACTCCACGATTTGGGAGGAGATAGGGGATGGATTCCATTGATAACTAAGTTGGCTGGAGTGTTTAGGGTGAAAGTCTCGAAATCTTAAATACGTTTGAATGACATTAATGATTGAAGTATTGATGATATGAGTTGTAGTGTCATTTTGAATTATTGATGAATTGAAGTGTTGTTTTTATGAGTTGTAGTCTCATTAGAATTATTTGGATGGATGAACCATGTCAAAGAAAGTGAATTGGAAATAGAAATGAAACCGAGTTGAAAGATGAACATCAATGATGATGGGTTATAGAAATTGTGTAAATCGATGTACATGTGTTGAACATTTATCAGATGCTAATGTTTTAGTTATATCTTATATTTAGTTTAGCATATCTCTACTGGGCTTTGGCTCACCCTATATGGGACATCATTTTCAAGTACATGAGACATGCCGCCTCTAAGGACCTAGCTTGGGTGATTTAGAGGCAACATGCTTCTTGTGTTGATATTTCTTTTGTGTTACTATAGACACCCCATTTTTGACCGACCTTAAGATTCAGACGTCACCAATTGAGTGCTTGGTGATGTCGTATATTGTGCTCGTTCTGAGGTTGCGGAGTCTCGGTTGCGAGTCTTGCCTCCAGACTTCCGGACTCTTTTGTACCTTGCCTCGGTTTGCGAATCGGGTCCCGTTTTCTCTGTTTTCTCTTCTCGAAGGGAGGGAGAGGTCTCGTAGATCATCTCTCAGTGGACGTAGGCTACGTTTCGTGGTCGTAGGCCATTTTTCTCGTTTGGAGCTCGATTTCTGATTTTTCAGAGCCGTCGGCCGTGTGCCTCGGTTCGGGACCGCTTAACCACCTCCGTTTGCTCCGGTTATTGGCATACACCTTATTTCCTCCCTTTTGAGGGACACTGTGGTCCGAGAGACTAACTTCGTGGTCGAACGCCACTTCCGGTGCCTAACAGTCTGTTTTCGGGGTCCCGAACTGCGTGTTTCGGCCCCCAAACCTCCGTTTTGCATCCGTCTTGGTTCATTTTTGGTGGAGACCTTATTTTCATTGTTAGAAAGGTTGTAGGAGAGTGGGAGGCTAGCAATTTTTCTGAAAAAATCAGCTTTTTTTTGTCAAAAGTGATTTAGCATAAATCCGGAAAGGAGGAAAACATCTGCGCGGCTTCACCGAAACAGGCATAACTCTTTGCACAGGAGGAATTAAGATATGAGGCCACCACTATTGGAAAGCTTACTTCCGGGGTTTCATTTTTCACTTAAGAATCTCCTAGAGCAAAGTCCGGGTGGAGGAGATACGGTTGGTTGAAATCCGTTTGGACCGAATCTGCGCGATTTCACCAAAACAGGCATAACTTTTTGCACATGAGAAATTTTGATGCAAGGTTTGTGGCATTGGAAAGCTAACTTCTAGGGCTTCATCCTAGGGAGTGGCTGGCCACCTTGACCCTTTTGAACTGGTCGGCCGTGTGACGCCCCGATTCTACACTATAGGTTGTAGTCAAGGGAGAGTCACTAGTGAGTCCTATGGTCAATAACCAAGTAAGATCCCAGATCGCCGGAGGAGTCAAAATAGCCTCCCTTCTAAGTCCAGCTTTCTTAGGTAGCGCACTACCTTTTTGACAGATCTTACCAGGCATTGACACAAGGTCTCATAAGCAACGATAAGGTTCATACATAGAATATAAATACATAACAACCACATTTATACTTAATTCAAAAGATTGTTTCATTACATTACATCCCAATAGAAAGTTTAAACTCTACATGAGTTCTTACAAAATAACAAAAAGGAAATTTCTATTATTCCTAAGATAGCCAAAAGTCCTCGAAGGTTTCGGGCTCGTCGTCTCTAGCTATGAGTTCCGCTTCTTCACCTGGCATGATACGCCGTGAGCTTTGAATGCCCAATAAACACACACACACACATCCCACCCCTTTTCCTAGTCCAATACACAATCACAATGATGGCACCAAGTAGTAAATCATGATTCTCAAATAAATAAATAAAGGGTTAAGTTAGATGTTAATAAACTAGAAATCCCCCAAAGAGATTCCGTCCTCCCGACCACAAGAATCGGACGCGGATTATTCGGTATGCCCCCTCTTTTGCTGCTTTGTTGCAGAACTAACCTCGGATGCCTACCAACGGTTATATATCGTGTAGCGCCAACCGCAGGGCCTCAAAAGAGACGGTAATAATGGGCCTTGCCCAAATCCCTCCTCACGCCAAGCTACCTAGGGTCCGAATACAACCGCTCCGTTCAAGGGTTCCGAAAACCACTTGCACAAGACTTTAACTTCAAATAGGGAACGCATCCCAATAATCCATATACCACATATTATCAGCTTTTCATAACTCAAGTGTTCGAAAACCCAATACCCACCCAATTAGGTTTCCCGTTGAATTAAGTGTTTTAAGTCAAGGTTAGTCCAACTAAACAATATAATAATATCCACATAAGCATGCATCCTCAAGATAAGAAAGATAAATAACATACACATACACATACAACATCTTGCCAAGATATGATCATAAGCCATTAAACATTTTCATGAATACAAGGGCACAAAACATCCATACATAACAAATTTCCAGATTTAACATCACGTGAAGATTAATACGAAAGGACTACTTTAGATCATCCACCGAGCTCGGTCTTCCTATGGTTCGTAGAGAATTTGATCTAGTTTCTAGAACATTTTTCGGAAATGGGTTTGCTTTTCCAGATTTTAAGTTATTTAGAAAATAGTCCAGCGCTGTCCAGAATCTGTCCAGATCCGTCGACCGTTACGAAAACTTGATTTTCTTTCAAACCGCTTAATGTTTTTTGATGAAACCAATTTTAGTTGAAAGATAACTCCTTAAGGAAGGTTTTTACATAAAATAGAGGTTCAGAATATTTTTGTACATTTTTCTGGAATTTTTGAAAGTTGACTGAAAAAAATAGGTTTTAAGGTAGAATGCCCAAAACAAGGAAATTTATAAAAAGGGGGTTCCACCATGGGAAAATTTCATTTCTTTTGTGAAAAAAATATGCTAACTATCACATGTTTAACTCAGAGCATTTTTTTGAAAGAGTACCCATGAAAAGTTGAGAGATGTGTACAAAAGAAGATGGTTTTGTGCCAAAATGGGTAAAATACATGAGAGATGGAAACAATACTCAAATCTTAGTATTTTCAATATAGGAACTTGATAATAGCAGATCTGAAACTTTATTTAGATTCTTTAAAAATATGCATTAGAAAAGGAAATGAAGAGAGGGTTGTGTTGGTGGCTTACCCTCCAAGCTTTGCACAAGAAACTCTCCTTTCTTCCTCCTTCTTCTCCTCTAGATTTCTCTTCCTTGCTCTCTCTAACCAAAATGTGTGTGAGTGAGTATGTTGTGTGTATGTTTGCAAGCTAGGGAGGGTGTGGTATATATATAGGCAAATTTGGGGTAAAAGGACATAAAAGCCCTTTAGTTGGAATTGGATGGAAAGCTAGGATTTTGGTTGGTGTCAAAAGGGATGGGAGTAACTAAGGTGCTAAATCATAGGTTTTGGCATCAATTAGTTGATTTTTAGTTAAAAGGTAACTAGTCTTGAGATTTGCAACCTAGGTCTAGGTCATTAGGTTTGGATTTTCTAGAATATCTCATGATGATGTGTCTTGGAAATAGGTTTCTCATATTCTCCAAGAAAGGGCTAGCCATAGGGATGTGAAGGGACTAATTTTTTAATTATTTTAAGTTCTAGGCACATTCTCCTAGGTGTATATGTATATATATATAGCAAGATTGATGGTACTAATAATATTAAGGTGCATGTACTAGTTTTTGTGGTTTATTTTGAATTTAATAAAGTATGGGCTTGGTGTTAAATACAAGTAATTTATGTAGAATTAAATTAGGTTAGGGAACCTAATCCGGCTAGGAAAATTCCTGTTTTGAAAAGAAGAAAATAAAATTGCTAACCGACAAGATTTGAAATAATTCAAGTAATCGAGGATTTTAAGAAAATAATTCAATAGTAGGGTTTTTAAAGTGAATACATATTTTGGGGGCTTCACAGGCCGGCCACCTTGCCTGGCCGGCCGGCCACCTGAACCTTTTGAACCTGGTCGGCCATTTTTGCCCTCCTGAATGTATTCCAGCTGTGCCAGCTATTCTGCACTTGACCCACTGTCCGAGGGTCTGCCTTTTTGGGGGGAAATTTGAATTGGTTTTTCCCCCCCCTTTTCTTTGCTTCTCTCCCTCTATATAGTATACACTCCACCACCATTGTTAAGGGTTAGAAAAAATCCTCTTGGAGCTTTTGTATACAATTTTCCCTCTCTCTCTCATCCAAGCCTCCAAACACCTTGGTTCTTCACCATTTACACACCAATCTATAGCACAACACCTCCATCACTCATTCCAGCACCTTGGAGGACATTTGAAGAGGTTGGAAGCTCAGAAATTTGGTCCAAAAGCTGTTGGTTTGCTTCTCTTCAAGGGTAAACACCTATTTCCCTTAAACTTGCATTTTTTTGCTTCATCTATAAGTCATATTTGCTTACATTTTTGGGCTGTGACCCAAACTAGAAATAGTCTTATTTTGAGCTCATCTTGATGTTTGATCAAGGAACTTTCTCTGTTTGAGGCCATTTGTTACCCCTTTCCCTTTATCTCTCTCTTAGGCCTATTTCTTGCATGATATATTATCCCTATTTGTAAGCATTTTTGGGCTTCAAGAAAAACTGAAAAGTATCTTATTTTGAGCCCCTCTTCAACTTTGTTGAAGGACTCTTTACTGTTTGAGGTCTTCTACTATCCCTTGTCTCTAATCTCTCTTTTAGGGCTCTTTTTGCATGATACATTAGCCTTATTTGTGAGCCCTTTTGGATCTCGATCTAAACTAAAAAAAGTCTTGTTTTGACATCATCTTCATGTTTGATTAGGTCTGTTCTCTTTTTGGGGATATCTTCCCCTATGCATGCTTCATTCTTCCATGATTAGGGCCATACATGTGAGCATTTGCATTGGCCTTGTTTTGGCCTCTTAGACACTGAAATCCAGTGGATTTTTAGTGGCTTTAATGCATTTTTGAGCCTCAAAATCAGAGGGGGGTGACCCCTCTCTCCTTGTTTTGCTTGATGGCCTTTTTGGCCTTCCTAAGAGACCCTATCTTGCATGCCTTGTTGACTGATTTCAGGGCCAATTTGGTGAGTTTTAGGGCTATCATATTTGATTTTCAGAGTTTTTTGTGCCATGCTAAGTGTCCTTGATGCATGTGCTTAATAACCCCTTTGTATGCCCTCTAAAAGAACCCATCATTTGTGTATGTGTTGGCTGTATTTCAGAGATTATTTGGGCATGTTTTGGCATGTTTTATTCACTAATTTTTTCTAGTTTGATGAGTTCTCACTTGCTTCATATACATGCCATGTAAACCATGTTTGCTAGTCAAAGTTGCATGCTATTTTAGTCCATCTTGCTAGCATCTTTTGGCCATGCTTTGAACTAGAAATATTCATATTTTGGGACTTCCTTGGTTCTGTCTTTATTCTTCATGATCAAATAATCCATGCTTTGTATAGCTATAGGTCAATGCATGTGCCTAGTTTTGTGTTTCGGGACCATTCCATGCATCGGGTGCCATGTTTCCATGTTTTGGGATCATTTTGAATCACATTTCAGTGCTAGAACTTGCGTGTTTGTATGCCATATTTCGTGTCTTGCCATGCCTTATTAGAGTGGCATTTGTGCCTTAGGATCGGTCCTCGGTTTGCGTGCACATGTGCACGCATCTCGAGTATCTCATTTTCATCTTATGGCTACTGATGTGAGTGTGGCTGAGGTCCACTCATGTTGGTGTAAGTCCATCATGCATTGCGTATGCTATTTCATTTCATAGCATTGTGTATGCTAGGTTGCATGTTAGAACATTATGTATGTCGTGTTATATCGAGCATTGTGTATGCCATTTCATAGCATTGTGTATGCTAGGTTGTATATTAGTTGCATGGTGCATGCCATCTGATTTGCATTGTGTTTGGGATAGGAGTTAGCTTAACGAAGCGAGGGACGTTCGTACTCGGTGATTAAACGTGTCTCAATTCCCGGTCGCCGACACTCCGGATTAACCATGATGGAGTTTTGGTCTTGTTGTATTTATGTGTGCATTCATTTCATATTAAGTCGTGCAATTCGACTCCTCGGTCATCATGCATCGAGATGCGTGATTGGTGGCACGAGGACCGAGGCGTGCATACATGTGTGAAAATACTTTGCCATGCCCCTTTCTTGCTCTCTGTTACAGCAAATCAGAAACCGGCAGTCTTTTGGAGCTTCGTGCAAATATTCCAGGTTTAATTGCAAACAGAGGCAAACCGGGGCATCGCAATGGATTTCCGCGCAAGGTAACTCAAGCATGCATCATCCATCATTCGGAACAGAGCTGAGGCAGTCCACGGATTTGCATGCAATTTACTGCTTTCCTAGATTAATTTGTTAATTAATTAGGGTTTTGTACTTATTTGGACTGTAACTATTCATTTGGACTGTATATTATTTATTCGGACCCTCCGAGTGAGGGCACAATTGTAATAAGTGTGCGTGTGTGATATGTATGTCTTCCAACCCCACGTCTTTCTCTCCCTTTTATTTACCAGCTTATGATGGTTAGATTAAGGCATGTTTCAATTAGCATACAGTATGATAGCATGATTGCATTCATTCATCTGTTTTGCATGCACCGGGCTCGGCGCATCATAACTCACTGCATTGTATTTCAATTCCAAGTTGAATACGTGTTAGCTGTAGCATTCCATATGCCACGTTTAGAATAGCCGAGCCTATCTTAGTTGCATTCCTGCATATGTTGCATTAGGCATTTCTGTATAGTTAGTATCATGCATGGATTTCTAATTAGCTTCTGTTTTGGCTTGGACTACTCGGTAAGTTTTTATGCTTTAGCATCCTTGCATGTGTGTGAGTGACTGCCATGATAGCATGCTTACCATGAGGCTATTTGCTTATGTGATATAACTATCTGAATGCCTATGTGTGAAGGTTGGGTTATTTGGACTGGAACAATACATTGACTGTGAGTTTTAAGCCCACTAGATAGTGGCAAAACCATGTTTTCTAAGCCCACCTGAGGGTGGCAAAATCTGCATTTTAAGCCTACTTACGAGTAGGAAACCATCTTTCAAAAACAAACATGAAATGTTTTGTTCTAATTCAGGCGACCCGGTCTATACTTGTATGCTGTGCGCATCACATAGTAAACCTAGGCTAATAACTAGAATAAGAATGCATAATGTTTTCAAAACTAGATATCATGGTTAGTAAAGGCCGATCTTTGATCAGGCGAGCGGGGGTGCTCACGAAGTGACCTTCCCCAATCGTACCCAAGTTCCCGAGCCAAGACAACTTTGGTGATGACGGACACGTGACCTTAGGCACGAGTCAGGGTTTCCTAAATTTTCCAAAATAAAATATTTAGGTAGCGACTCTGTATCTAGCAAAGTAGTCCATGTTTGGCACTTCTTTCAAAAATCTGTTTTCTCAAAACGATTTGTCGGATTTGGACTCTTTGGTTCAGATTAAGAACCATGACAATTGGAGTCCTGAACTATAGTGAGCCCAAAACGAACGGAACGGGACTCATCCCTCCCGGGGCGTTTGGGGACGTCTACAGCTACATGTTTTTATTTCCAAGCCGAGAGCTTTAATTGTAAAAGGCTTTTGACCTTCTTTTGTTATAACCAAGTGTTGACTTGGAAAGTTGTAAGCCCGTAGGGCATTTACTTTTATTGTCAACATGTAACATCTTTTGTAGAAAACACCCTGATGAATGAATATATTTTATTTTCTCATGTCTATGGATATTATGAATGATTGATTTATGCATTTATTTGAGGGCGTTACATGTACATCTTTCCCAGGTTAAAGACTTTTTATATAAGGTCCACAATGGAGTATGTGGAAGCTATGCAGGGAGCAGATCCCTTGTCCATAGAGCAATATCGTAGGGATTCTTTGGGCCTTACATGCAAAAGGAAGCTGAAGCCTATGTAAAAAAAATGTGAAAATGTTGTTGAAATCCACCTGCAATGTGCGAGAAAACAGCAATTCGGCTGGGGGCATACCACTAACAACTTGCTAGGGCTTACAACAAGAAGGTCAGCCCAAGAGAGTTCGAGGTTAGGGACCTCATCCTGCGAAAGGTTGTCGGCAATAAAAAAGATCATAGGGAGGCCAAACTTGCCCCAAATAGAATCATTTCGGTTGCCGGCAATGGGGCATATCGACTGAAGTAATAATAAAGTGCTAGTTTGATTTTTGTGAATTTGAAATATGTACGATAGGACCGACCAGTCCTATGACGATGTTTCCGAATGAAACATGACGGATAATTTAGAATTATTATATGGTAGAGTTTAATTATACTTGCATATAATAGAGTTGAACTAAGTTGGTGATATTTCTAAATGAAACATGACGAGTAACTTAGACTTATTATATGGCAGAGTTGAATTATACTTGCATATAATAGAGTTGAACTAAGTTGGCGATGTTTCTGAATGAAACATGACGAATAACTTAGACTTATTATATGGTAGAGTTGAATTATACTTGCATATAATAGAGTTGAACTAAGTTGGTGATATTTCTGAATGAAACATGACGAATAACTTAGACTTATCATATAGCAGAGTTGAATTATACTTGCATATAATAGAGTTGAACTAAGTTGGTGATATTTCTGAATGAAACATGACGAATAACTTAGACTTATCATATAGCAGAGTTGAATTATACTTGCATATAATAGAGTTGAATTAAGTTAGCGATGTTTCTAAATAAAATATGACGAGTAACTTAGACTTATTATATAGCAGAGTTGAATTATACTTGCATATAATAGAGTTGAACTAAGTTGGCGATATTTCTGAATGAAACATGACGAGAAACTTAGACTTATTATATGGCAGAGTTGAATTATACTTGCATATAATAGAGTTGAACTAAGTTGGCGATGTTTCTGAATGAAACATGACGAGAAACTTAGACTTATTATATGGCAGAGTTGAATTATACCTGTATATAATAGAGTTGAACTAAGTTGGCAATGTTTCTGAATGAAACATGACGCGTAATTTAGACTTATTATATGACAGAGTTGAATTATACTTGCATATAATAGAGTTGAACTAAGCTGGCGATATTTTTGAATGAAACATGACGAGTAACTTAGACTTTTTATATGACAGTTGAATTATACTTGCATATAATAGAGTTGAACTAAGTTGAATTCACCTAGACTTGCCATGTCAGCAGAGTTAAACTCAAAATGGAACTAAGTTTGCTTTACAGAAACCAAGGTTGAACACCTCGGCTAGTCTTTGTCTAAATCAAACATCGGCAAAATTGAAGATGCATGCTTAACGTAAACATAAGTGGCACTTGGGTTTACATTAAGGGGCAGGAAACAGGAATAAGGAATACACTTAATACTTGTTGAAATTTTTTACAAGTTGGAGTCAACCGAGGTATCCAGATGAGGGGACACTCGAGTTGTTGGTTACCCGAGATTACCAACCAGTTCGTCAAACCTGGAAATATTGGAAGGCAGTAAGTACAAGTAAGGAAACAATACTTGTTGAATGTTGTTTAAGAATTTTTATAAAATGCCCGTTGGCCGAGATCACAGTAAAAGGTGAACTCCGAGATAAGTTGGTCCGAGGTGGCCAACTAAGGATGTACCCGAGATGAAGTGGATCCGAGATGGTACTTGTCAGATGTGTTCTAACTCGAAGTGATTACGCAGTTAAAGTATACTTGGGAGAAGTACAAAAATATTCTAAGTATGGAATCACATAAAACAGTAAAGACAGAGACAAGCATTGAACACTTAATCAAAAAGAGGACTTCCATTCAAAAAGACAACTTGTTCAGATATAAAAGAAGGCACCTCGGCCCAAAGCAAAACAAGATATCAAGATGGAATCTGACTCCACCCTCAAATGATAGATACTACAGGGAAGGGCATACACATCTCTTCAACAATCATGGAATCCTCCTCTTCAGCTAACCTTAGATGAACATCAGCTGGAATGAAGAATTCCTGACGGAAGTATTCTAGTTTATTGGAGAAGTTTACCCTCCATTTGAACATCTCCATGACCTCGACTAGGGTGAATTTGGCAAGGAAAGTTGGACTATGTGGGTTAAAGACCTCGGCAAAACCCTAAGGACTGCTGGGTTATCAGTTTTAGGGTTCTGAGGAAGGTTTAGGGGCAAAATTTGCTTTACTTTTCCTAAGTGTGGATTCTAGCAAATCCCAAACCTATGTCTATGCAAATGTATAGGATTCAAAGGCAGTAATCTACTAATAAGCAAGAACAGACAGAAGAAATAGGTCTAAAAAACATGAAACAGTGAGCAAAGACTCAAGAACACGAGAAAAATAGAGCATTGATAGATTCAGGGAATGAACGAAATTGATAGAATTCGATGACAGTGTGCTAGAAGATATGTGTCAAACACAGAAAAAATGTGAAGATGGGCTCAAGAACATGAAGGACAAAATATGAGTCAAAGCAAGCGAAGGCATGTAGAACAATGGGATTCAAATATAAATACAAGATGGCAATGTAGATGCACATACAGATACCGTGTGTGATGTGTAACAATCCACAGAAGGAATATATTTGAAAACAGTGGAGAACTGAAGTTAAAATAAAAGAAATCAAGGACTAACAAAGTGAAGTCGAGGAAGTAAATGCCGGAAAAGGGATTCACCGGAGTCAAACAACGTTATGATTGGAACAGAACTGTTGAATGCACGCCAGAAGTGGTGACCAGAGTTGTAATAAGAATGAATGCTTCAAGAACAGCAATGATGGTTTGCAGAGGCCAAAAGAAAAAGAGTCTAAAGGCACAAATAGACACGAAATGAGAAAATGAAAAGGTTTTGCTAGAATTGGAAAAAGATAACAAAAAGTTATGATTTCGATTCCCGACGTGCCCGCACTGACATTAAGCGGTGGGGGGCAAAACTAATGCGACACAATGAGGACGTGATTGGTATGCTCCAATCTAATGATGATCTTGATTGAGAAGTGCGATCTTAGTTGAGATATTGATCTCGGTTGAGATGTTGAAATTGGATGAGGACAGAACTTGTTTATTTTTTGTTTCTGATGAGATGATACTAGAATCTTGATGTTCTTGAACTAGCAAGTCATGATCACTGGTAGTAATATAATCTCTGTTGAGATATTGGACTTGGATGAGATAGAATATGATGGTTCTTGGTTCTTGATTCTTGACGAGTGGACATATGAGTCCTTATTTCTTGGCGCCGACAAGTCGCGATCTCGATCAGAGAAGTACATGTATAGGTTCTATCACCTTAGTTTGCCGAGGTAATAAAACTTAGAGGGCAGTTGTGGGAACATATTTTTGGGTAGTCCACATGGCCGAGGTTGTTAGTCGAGGTACCACGTGGGCGGACTATGATGCCAAGATATAGTCTAATAATACAAGAATCTGAGATATTTGGATAGAGGACTAGAATCCTAAATGACATCAAACTACCTATTTGGATAGAAATAGGACTCTTGAGAAAGTTCATCTTAATCTAAATAGTGTAGGTTGTGATAGATGTTGTCCTTATAAAGAATAAGAGTCCCATGAAGTAAGACTTCTAGGGGAAGTTGGACACTGACCACTATAAAAGTAAGGCACCCCCATGGGTCTAAGGTATACTTTTTATGTTCTGTCTAGTGAGTTAAGCACTATTGGTTATCTTTGAGAGATATTTGATTACTGACTTGAGTGTCGGAGTGCCCCCGAGTGGACGAACCACCGCCGGATTCTTATCTTTCTGTGACAGGTTGTTCGAGTTTAATCTATTCTGCCGGTACTCTCTATCTGAGTTCCCCCTTTGGTTGTATGGTCGGAAATCAACACTCACACTAAGTTTGTCTGTAAGGATGAAAATCGACTAGTGTTATCTTCGTTTGGAGACTTAATTAGTCAAAAAAAATTATTATAAATTAAAAAAATAATATAGAAGCTTATTTTTTAGATTTATTTTTAAAATCTAATGATGTGCAAGTAATATGATTAGTTGATAATTAAATAAGATACGAGAGAATATATTACTTTAGATTTCCTAAGTAATTATCACATCATTGAGTTTGAAAAATAAATCTAATTTTTAAATTTAAATAGTAATGCACAAATAAATTATCAAAACAGTGTTTTTATTGTTTTTCAATAAAAAATTAAAAAATTAAAAAAAATAATGAATTCATAATTGGAGCGAGTTTGATAATGACAAGTAGAATCCATGCTTTGGAGGGCAATCAAGGATTCATCGACACATATTGGAGTTGTTTGATCAAGTTTGTATAAAATGTTTATAATTAATTATTTATTTTTAAAATTCATGTTAGATTATTTAATGTACATCTCGATTATTAAGTAGAGATAACTTAAAAAAATTAAAATAAATTAATTATTTAAAAATTTTTAAAAAAAATTCAATATCTACTTTTTAATTATCAAATTTTAATTTACAATAAATTAAATCAAACAAGTTGATTGCATTAGTGTTGTGCTACAATTGTATTCTTTCTTTGCATATTAAATGGTGCTTTGGTTTGTCAAGGCTTGCTTTTTGTTCCTCTGTGCCCAAACTGCCCCTATTTGCTTGATAGAAAACTAATGCCAAATGGTTTTTTGGGAATTTCCATGCCACTTGCCCTTCTGTTTGGTGTTATTTACAATTTTTGTCTTTTATCTCTAGCTAATATATTTAGAACAAATTACAAATATGTTTCTTCAGATTTATTTGAATTATAAATTATTTGTTATAATTCTAGAAATTATAAATAATTCTCTTCTTATAATTTTAAAGTATAGATTATGCTTATTATAGGTCATGCAACCATTTTGAATTAAAATTTAATTTTAGAAAACACTATTAGTTAACCCATTAAACCAATAATTATAAAAATATTAATTATCCCATGATTTATACTTCTTAGAAGGAAAGATAAAACAATCTCCTTCCTCATTTGTCAAAATCTATTCTCTCTCATAGAAGTTCAAAAGGAAAAATTAAGAGAGCTGCAAAAATAATACAAAATTATCAATTTTATGATTTTAAAAATTAAGAAATACACATAATAAAACTATTAATTCACCCATCCCATATAATTTAAAATTTTGAAAATATTTATATGAAAATTCCAAAATAAAATTGCAATAATTTCTAAAGCATATGAAATTTAAAATTTTTTAAAACATAAGTTTAACATGAAATCTTATTCATATTTAATTTATTATATCTATATACTATTTACACATTTCAAAATTTATTAATTTAAATTTATCCATATGTTGGGTAATCTAAATCATATCTAATGTAAAATTTTAAAATATTTAGATGAACGTTCAAAATATTTAAGCCAAATCTAATTTGAAATTATTTTGCACACTCCTACACTTGAGATTAAACTATTTGAATAAAAAAAAATATGAATTTTAATTTTTATAACAAATGACATAATTTTATTAAAAGAACTATTTGATTATGTGTAAATTTTAAAATAAAAATATTTTTATCGATAAGGTTATACCATACAAATTGAGAATGCATCATTTCAATTTTTTAAATTTATTTATGAGTAACTATCAAAGATTTATAAATCTGTTAACAAATAAAAAACAAATCTATATTCACATAGTATACAATTAATTTTTATTTAAAGTATAGATTATGCTTATTATAGATCAAGTAGCCATTTTGGCTCAAATTATCAAGAACTATAAATATTGAGGCTTAGGTGTTGGCCATTAGAATGGTCTGACACATTTTCGATAAACCACAAAGGGAAAAAAATGTTGGCATGTGCGGCCTATCCCAATTAAATTTATACTATATATTATGACAAAGTGATTTCTTGTGGCAAGTCTTGTGGAAGCTCTAAAACTCCTAACTAATTTTTTGAATTTTTGAGTTAAAATTTAATTTTAGAAAACACTATTGGTTAACCAAATAAACAAATAATAATAAAAATATTAATTATCCCATGATTTATACTTCTTAGAAGGAAAGATAAAACAATCTTTTTTTTTTTTTTTTTTTTTTTTGGGGAAAGTCATAAAATAAATGCAAAGAATTTACACATTTACAAAGGACATTCCGCAGGTAATTCACCAACTATCAGTTGGACAATCTTCACTGTATTTAAAAATAAATTCTGTTTGTATGCTTAACAGCAAATGGAATACAGAAGAAATAAAGGAAAATAGAGAGATTGTTTGATTACAAAAATCAAACCAAAAATAAAAATCAATAAATAAAAACAGATTTTTATTTTGTTATAAAAACAAAATCAAAATCTGAAACAGGAAAAATAATAAAACAGAAAGTAAATTAATTACTTACCAAATTAATTTCTTAAACAAATTTTTTGATCAAATCCAGTGCTTAACACTGTATCCTTAAGACAAATTCGTCCTCTCCACGGTGCGTTCATATTGTGGACGTCTATCTCCTAAGATAAAATGATCAACTACAAACAGTAGCAGTATTACAAACTGTTTGCACAACGAACACACTTTGTGTTTACACTCTTTCTCACAAAAAAATAATGCAGCAAAATGCAGAGAGTAATTGCAGAATTTTTTGGATGAAAATTGAAGTAAAAAATTCAAATAAAGGACTTGTCTATTTATAGGTCTAATAGTGACTTTTCAATTTGAATTCAACAGGTATAGTACCTGTTTTGTTTGAATTTTAAACAGATATTAAACTGTTTTTGGATTTGAATTTGAATAGATAAAAAACTATATTTGAACAGTTTTGAATCTGTACAGAATTTCAGATTTGTTTGTACAGAAACCGTGAAGAGGCGCAAAAATTGAATTTGAATTTTCCAATTGAAATTAAATTCAAACGGTCAAAGTTTATTTTCCAAAAAATAAAAAATAAATTCAAATATTTTTAGCCCAAAAAGATAAGTATTGGGCCGGACAAGCCCAACCCAACCTCACACCACACACTCGCGCCCAAGCCCAGCTCGCCCGACCGGACGGCGCGCGCGTGTTTATTTTTGAGTCTAATGGTTCTAGCCCAATTTACCCATACTCTCTCCCTTCTACAAACTTGAGGTGTCCTTTGAGGCCATTCCCAAGTTACAAACCCATGCTGTATAAACCCACAAAATTCTTCCCACCAAACCAATATGGGACAAGTCTTTATTCAAGCATTAAGGAATTTTCACCAAAAACTTCATTTCCATGGAGCTCACTTTGACTTCAATTTCTGTAACGTCCTCAAACATGATATAAATCAAGCATTCAGAAGATCTATAAACATGATAGAAATGTTATTTTTCATTCATCAGAGTCTACATTACAAAAGATATTACATGCATTACATTTTCATAAATGTTCATCTTGAAACTATAGCATGTAACTCTAATTGTGAACAACAAAATAAGTGCCCTCTAGGCTTACATCTTTCCAAGTTATCACTTGGTCACAACAAAAGAAGAGTCCTAGCTCTATACATATAAAGCACTCGTCTTGAATTTACATTTAACACAAAACAAAATAAGCAAAATAGAGCCTTTAGCCCCTAAACCTCCCAGGCTATGTCCTTGAATGCGGCATGTCACCAATACCTAAAAATGGTTTTCCAAGTAGGGTGAGCCAAAGCCAAGTAAAGATATGCTAAAACAATATATGAGAATTAACTAAGACATAAGCATTAGATAAATGTGCAATAATCTTAATCAACACATACTCTTTCCAAGACCATTCAATATAGACAACCGTATCTCTATCCATTTCCATACATCCATTTTGAGTAAATCTATTAACCAAATTCATTGTCACCTATCCAGCCAAAATGAGATTATAGTTCAATGGTTCACAATTCAATTCATTCATCAATCCAACACTTTTGTTTTCCTGCCATTTTACGGAATCATATCCAAGGGAAAAGGTACCCATATATATAAAAGATTTCGGGACTTTCACCCTGGATACTTCGGCCAACTTAATTTTCAATGGAGTCCATCCCCTATCTCCTCCCAAACAATGATACATATACAATGTATTTAACACGTTGTTATATACAATGACTAATCAAATCACATATTCAATGGTTTAATCAAACCATCATATTCAATGACATAATTCAATTGATTAGTTTCAATCTCCCTAATCATCATGCAGCTTCTACAACAATTATAACTATCCTCCACCGATAGCCCAAAATAGATATTTCTAAACAGATAAATAAATCTATCAAACAGATAAATTATCAAATTTCCATAGGTGAGTAATTTATCAAATCCAACTACACCATTTATTTATATAAACTCCCAATTTCATATTTCCCATACCAATTTCACTATTTATGCAAAATAGTTATTTAACATAGATTAGGACAATTTTCCCCCTCCTTCCAAAATAACAACCCATATGTCCAAATTTCACCATTTCAACATTAGGGAACCTCATACACAAAGCTCCATCGTTATTTTATAAGTTAACATGAAAACCCCTCTTTTAATTTAGAACACAAACCCTAATTTCACCCAAATTACACCCAAATCCCACTATTTATACGAATGACAAACACCTAGGTTAAAACTCATATTAAAGAGTAGAATATCCCTACCTCAAGTGGAGAAGCTCAAAGAGAAAGAAGGAGAAACTTGAAGATACCCAAAACTTAAACTTTCTTGGATTAAATAGAATCCCACGAATTGCTCCACCTTTTTCTCAAAGAGAGTAGGGTAGAAAGGCCCTAGATCATAGAGTATTTGTATAGAGAGAGAGTTTTAGAGAGAGAAGGTTTCGGTTTAGGGTTTTTAGGGAAGAAGAAGATCAAAAGTGATGTAAAATATCTTTGCTGCGAACTGATATATGCAAGGCTCGCTCAAGCAAAGGAGTTGTCGCTCGAGCGACCAGACACAACAAATGACCTCGTTCGAGCGCAAAAAGTGTCACTCAAGTGCAGAATGCAAAGCTTCAAGTCTGGCACAGATGCACACGCACGCTCGAGCGCAAGAAGCTTCGCTCGAGCGAAGGAACAAATAACACAAGGCTCGCTCGAGCGCAAGAAACCTCACTCGAGTGAAGAACTTCACATTACCCAGAAAAGCTGCATCTGGAAGAAAACCTGAAGACTTTCAATTCTCGCTCAAGCGCAAGAAATCTTGCTCGAGCAAAGAAGCAAATTACTCAAGGCTCGCTTGAGCGCAAAAGCCTCGCTTAAGCGAAGAAGCCAAAACCTGGGCAGCAATACTCTAGACCAACTAGCAACCAACCTATTCCAAACTCGCCCAACAAGTCCCAAAACTCAAATTCAAAGAATTAAAGGAAGGAAACGAGACATAGACAACAACATACAATCACGGAACCTGAGTCCAGAACACAATAAAGGTCGAGGTAAAACCGAGATCGCTATAATTTCTCATTCACCCGATAATGGTTTTGAGCAACCAAATATATCATGTGAATTGCAATGCGGCATAGAACGCGTTACCACTTAAACCCGTCAACTTTGCCATATGGGTCCCACCTAAAAAATAAACCAAAGTTAAGGAAAAATCATATTTTCCAAAACTATTTCTAACACTAGCATCTCCATTTCTCAAAGAGGGGGAAGACAAATACAAATAACTACTTATAACAACCCCGCATTTGGGGGGAACCAACAAAAGACACCATAAATAAACCCAAATTTGTCGATATATCCTTTTTTTATCCCCAATTGGCGGGTAATTCTATTGCTGCACACTAATTCCACTCAATTCACACACTTAATGAAAATTTTCATTAATACAATTTTGTTCTAGAATAAAAATACCATAATACCCTCATCTTCTTCTACTCAAACCCTATTTCTAAAACACCACAACCATCCTCTATTGCCAGCGCCACCTCTCTCATTTGCCATCCCCTCCTGTCGTCTCTTTTCTTATTCGCCTACGATCACTTTCTGCCATGAACCATACACTCCCACAAGTGTCTCACCACGAATCACTTAATGTTGACCGTGGAGGTTTAGAATGGAGGGGGATGAACTAGAAGTGGCGATGGTGGGGGCGATAGAGGGTTGAAAGTGGCGGCAATGATAGTAAAAGATGAGTGGATGAATGGAAAAAAAATAATAAAAATTAGACTCCATTTAGTATAGTTTTAGAATATGTTTTAATAAATAAATAAATAAATAAATAACTTTTTATTTCAATATGGTTTCATCTTTTTAGGGGAAAAAATTTTTAAAATTAAAAAAAAAAATTTGGTATTTATTTTTGTCAAATTAATTTATATTTTTCTCATAAAAATTTCAAAAAAATGATTCAAAAATTGAAACCAAACATAGCCTTAGAGTTTTAAAATTGAAAATGAGGGTAATATTGGAACATAGAGATACTAAGAATTTATATTTTTATAATGTGTGTATTGAGAAAGTATTCGTGAAGTGTGTGTATTGAGAAGAATTAGTGTGTGGAAATAAAATTACCCCCAAGTGACTCCTACCATCAAAGTTAATAGATGGAAGCTTGGGGAAGATATATGGGTAAGTATACAAAAGGAAATCACTTAAATTACGTAATTATAACTAAAACACAAAAATAGAAATAAACACGCTAAGGCATCCACCAAACCAATCAACAATGCTAACCTCCCCCACAAGCTCCCAATCTCTACCACGGATAGAACATGGAGTCTAATAAGCATCTCGCACCTCATAACTGTGACATCCATAGCCACTCACAAAAGTCATGATGGAGGAAAATGTATACCCCATGAAAGATCCTGATAGTGTCACAAGAAGCTCACACGGTTAAGTACTATAACGATCTTGATTTAGACCCGATCCATTTATTACCTTTAAATCTAGGAAACCATATTCATGGCGATCAGTCCTTTCTCCTCATGTTGGTTTTGGCTTTAGGGGTTGACACCACCCTTGTTGGTGTTAACACCGTCTTCTTTTTCCTTGCCTTGTAATGTTCCAAGGGTCGACATTAGTCTGGGAGGTGTCAACACCTTCTTGCTGCTGTGTCCCTAGGTGGCTATTGAAATTTAGGGTCGACACCAACCTTGGTGGTGTAGACACTTGCTCCTTTTGTTGGCCTCAAGGGTCGACACCAATCTAAGAAGAGTTGACCCTTGTCTATTGCAGAATTTGGGATTTAGTTACTGAAATTTAGTGTCGACTCAATTTAGTGTCGACACCTTGAGTCCAAGGGTCGACACCTTGCCTGCTGCCAAACACAAGTGTCTCAACTTTTCTTCTTGAGGGTCGACACCACTGTTGCAGAAGTCGACCCCTATGACTCTTTTTTTTAAATTTTGTTTCGCTTGGGCCCTACTTTTTGGGAATTTTTGACTTGTTCTTTTCATTTGACCTTGGAGCTGTTATTTTATTAATACCTAGCCACTATAAATAGACCCAAAGTCTCTTTCTCTCATTAGCTGTTTCTTTTTCTCTTATTAGTTGTTTCTCTTTCTCTCTCTTTCTCTCTCTCTCTCTCTCTTAGCATTCACTTTTTCCCACTTAAATCCTTAGATCTACTCGCCTAGAGGTGTCTTCTCACATTGATCCTTTGAGATAAAGTGTAGATCGTGTCAAGAGTTTTCCTTTGATCCGAGTGGTTCGTGATTTTGTTGACGTCGAGTTTTTCCAAGTTCTTCTCTTTCACCCTTCTAAGCTTAAGGTAGGGATTCTTCGTACCTTCTTATGGGTTTTAACTTAGCTATATGTTTCATATAAACCATCTTATGAAAGAAATGGACTTTTGAATAAATCTTGGGTTTTGGTTCTAAGTTAAAAGGAGGGGTCTTCAAATGGTTTCATGGAAATAATTGTGGGGTTGGGAATGAGGTGTGGAGATAACAAAATGGTTGGTTTTTGAAGCTTGGAAGTGATCTTAAAAAAAAAAAAAGGATTTTGCCCTAAATATTGATTCTTTTTATAAATAATGATATTGATGTTGGAATATGGAATTTAATTTTTATTGATTAAGATGGTGGAGTTGGGTATGTATTACCACTCACATCTCGAAATTTGAAAAGTTTATTTTTATGAAAATTATTTTTATCTATTTAGAGATATCTGTTTTGGACTATCGGTGGAGGATGGTTATGATTGTTGTAGAAATTGCATGAGGACTAAAAGAATGAAAACTATTTCTCATTCATTGTATCGAGCATTGTCA
This sequence comes from Camellia lanceoleosa, assembly GCA_025200525.1. Taxonomy (NCBI): domain Eukaryota; kingdom Viridiplantae; phylum Streptophyta; class Magnoliopsida; order Ericales; family Theaceae; genus Camellia; species Camellia lanceoleosa. Next base: position 85,277,355 of record CM045772.1, on the reverse strand, counting down.
TACATTTACACGTTTGTAATAATTTCATTGTTTTGAGAAAATGGTGAATACTTGGTGAATCTAGGTAACAGGTGTGGCTACTATGATAAGTTGACCTGTGTGTCCTTGGTGAAAGACCAGAAACCCGTGTGAATAAGTGTCGAGCCTTCCGGTTAATACCAGTAAAAATGACAAAAGAGTAGTTCTTGTATAGCCTGCTAGTAGGCACGTATCTAGAGATTCACAGAGTTGTATTCACAAACTGGTTTTCCATAAAAAGGAAAGTATTTCATGAATGGTAATATAAACCTGGCATGGCATGATTTGAAAGAGATATAAAATATTTTTTATCATGAGCATTGTATGTATATTTTACCCTTATCGTTTTGTTAAGATTCATATGTTGTGTTGGATTATTTCTACTGGGTTTTGGCTCACTCTATGTAAGAAAAACATTTCAGGTGCAAATGATATGCCTCCGCCAAGGCAATAGCCTGGGAGGACATGGAGCAAGAGCTTCATTTTGTTTAATTGTGTATTTATTTTGTACAAGCCAAGGGCTTTTATATGTATTGGGATTTAAATCCATTTTTGTTGTAACCAAGTGTTAACTTGGAAAGTTGTAAGCCTTTAGGGCATTCTCTTATTTGTTTACCTTTTGTTTTGTTCCTTACCATGTAACACATGCTATATATTCAAAGCTAGACTTATGAATGTATAGTTGCATGTTTTGCTCTTTTGTATAAGAAATTTAAATTAATGGAAGTGCTTATCTCTTCATATGTCGTGTTTTAATCACAATTGTGGATGTTGTATATAATTCGGAGCGTTACAATTACCATAATTAATGGTCTCAGGAAGTATAGCGAAAAAAACAATAGCCACTACAGCAACAGTCATAGCCAAAGTCAATCCCACCATAAAATCAAACACTACATCCCCTAGTTCCTTCCTTGGCTAATCACGCAACCTTGATCCCCACAACACTGTCTCCCTCACTCCATGTCGAGAGTGGCTTAAAAACCAAATCAGGATGGAAATAATCTCCTTTCTCATTTGTCAAAGTCTATTCTCTCTCATAAAAGTTCAAAAAGGAAAAATTAAGAGAGATCCAAAACTAATATAAAATTGTCAATTTTATGATTTTGAAAATTAAGAAATACACATAATAAAACTATTAATTCATCCATTCCATATAATTTAAAATTTTGAAAATCTTTATATAAAAATTTCAAAATATAACGGTAATCATATCTAAATCATATGAAATTTAAAATTTTTTATAACTTAAGTTTAGCATGAAATTTTATTCATATTATTATATCTATACACTATTAACACATTTCAAAATGAAAAATTTACCGATAAATCCTATATTTGAGAATGTTGATCCATTTAGTCTTAAATTTTACCCATAAATCCTATATAAATTACGAAAATATTTATATAAAAATTCCAAAATAAAATTGTAATCATATCTAAATCATATGAAATTTAAAATTTTTTATAACATAAGTTTAGCATGAAATTTTATTCATATTGTGGGTGTTTGGGAAGTTGCTATTTTAGAGGCTTTTTAGCATTTTGGCTATTTTAGTAGGCTATTTTAGTTTTTGTGTTTTAGAAGATGGGATTGATTTTTATTTGAGTTGTTGTATTGAAAAATGTGTTGAAATGATGTTTAAAATTGAAATGACAAATTTGTCCCTAACCTCACATTTTTCAATACAAATCTAAAGGGGCAAAATTATAATTTACCAGGACTATGTCACTAGCGCCTACAATATCACGCTTGATTGTAGGTCGCCATTGCCCAGCTGCTTTTCTTTTATTTTTTTTTTAAAATATATATATATATATATATATTATTGATTTAGGTACTATTTGAGACTATTTGGCTATTTTAGTTTTTGAGGCTATTTTAGTCTCAAAATGGGGTTGCCAAACAGCGCCATTATTATATCTATATACTATTAACACATTTCAAAATAGAAAATTTATCATAAATTCTATATGAAGGAATGTTAATCCATTTAGTCGTAAAAGTTTTTTTATAAACCAATTAGTCCTTTTGTTTTGGAAAGTTATATTTATTTGATTTAATACTATTTGAGTTTAAGTGAATGCCCTTTTTGTGATTCATTTTTTCAATTTTCTAATTTGTTTTGGGGATGGAAATAGAAAGGTGAGATGTGAAAGGTTCTTTTGGGGGGATTGGTGGCTGAAGTGTTGGTTATTGAGCATAGAAATCTATATTTCTGTTAGTGTGATTTTCTGATGTTATATTTGTTGGAAATGGTTATAAAATTCTAGGTAAAATCAGAATTTTTTCCTAAATTTGGTCTAATTTTTAGGTGGGCCCCATGCATCGATTTACACAGGTTAAAGTGGTAACACATTCTATGCCGCGTTGTGATTCACGTGGTATATTTGGTTGCTCGAAACCATTACCGAGTGAATGGAAAATTGAAGCCAAAGTGTGCTCCATAGAAATGGAGTTTTTGTAGAAAATCTTTAAAGGTTTTGAATAAGGCTTGTCCCACATTGATTTGGTGGGAAGTTTTGAATGGGTTTATAAGGCATGGGTTTGGTACTTAGGGTGTGCCCCAAGGGGTACCCAAGTGTTTTAGAGGGAAAGGTTATGGGCAAAATGGGCTAGACCCATTGGACCCAAAAATCACCACGCGCGCGCGCCGTCGCCGTTCAAGCGGGCTAATCTTTTTGGGCAAAAAACATTTGAATTTAATTTTATTTTGTATAAAATAAAATCTAGAATTCAAATTAAACCGGAAATAAACTGGTTTGGATTTACTGTTCATCCAAACAGGGCTCTTTCCGCTTTCAAACAGAATTAAAATGGTTTGGATTTAATGTTCATCCAAACATGGCCCTTCCCGTTTTTTATCTGTTTGAATAGTTAACCCAACAGATTCAAATCTGTTGAATTCAAAACCAACAGGTATCATACCTGTTCAATTCAAAACCTAGAGCCACCAATCCATCTATAAATAGGACAACCCTCATTTGGATTTTATAACTCTAATTTTCGTTCCTCATAATTCTGCAAACATCATCTTCATTTTGCTGCATTTATTTCTGAAAGAGAGAGTATAAATACTTTGTGTGTTCGTTAGGCAAACAATTTGTAGTGCTGCTATTGTTTGTAGTAGCTCATTTTATCTTGGGAGATCGACATCCAAATTCTGAAAGCACCGTGGAGAGGATGAATTTATCTTAAGGACATAGTGTCAAACACTGGACTTGATCAGATTAAAATTCGAAGAAATTAAATCAAGTAAGTTATTTAATTAATTTTTGTGTTATTGTTATTTATTTAAATCAGATTTTAATTTTGTTTTTGTAACAAAATAAAATATGTTTTTATTTATTTATTTATTATTTCGAGTTTGATTTTTGTAATCAAACAAATTCTCTCTTTTTCTTTATTTCTTTAAATTCTAGTTGTTGTTTTGCACACAATAGATTTAAATCCTTTAAATACAGTGAAGATTGTCCTAACAATATTAGAGTGCTACATTTGAAAAAAGTACACTAAGAAGTTTTTGTGTGTTGCAATGAATGGAGTGTTACGTTTGAGAAAAGTACACTGAGAGCTTTTTGTGTGTTACATTGATTGGAGTGTTACATTTCAGAAAAGTACACTAAGAAATTTTTAGTGTGTTAAGTGGAAGTGTTACTTTTTTGAAGTGTTATATTAGAATGTTACATTTGAGAAAAGAAAACCAAGGAGTTTTTTTTTTAAATGTTACGTTTAGTAATTTCAATATTATAAGAAAATTCACATTTATCCCTCAACACATAATACACGCAGATTTATGCTTAGCCCTTTATGTAATTCACACTAAAATGGGACCTTTGGATCTATAAGAAAAAAAAGGGAAAACCAAATAATTCATAAGATTACTATTTAAAATTTATTGGTGCTTCACCCTTTCAAAATTTATTAATTTAAATTTATCCATATGTTGGGTAATCTAAATCATATCTAATTTACAATTTTAAAATATTTAGATGAACATTCAAAATATTTAAGCCAAAACTCATTTGAAATTTTTTTGCATACTCCTACACTTGAGATTATACTATTTGAATAAAAATATATAAATTTTAATTTTTATAACATATGACATAAATTTATTAAAAGAACTATTTGATTATGTGTAAATTTTGAAATAAAAATATTTTTATCAATAAGGTCATCCGATACAAATTGAGAATGCATCATTCCAAATTTTTTTTTAAAAATTTATTTATTAGTAACTATCAAAAGATTTTATAAATCTATTAACAAATAAAAAAAAAATCTATATTCACATAGTATATAAATAATTTTTATTTAAAGTATAGATTATGCTTATTATAGGTCATGTAGTCATTTTGGTTCAAATTATCAAGAACTATAAGTATTGAGGCTTAGGTCTTGGCCATTAGAATGGTCTGACATATTTTCAATAAATCATGAGGTAAAAAAATGTAGGACTTTGGCCTATCCCAATTAAATTGTTTTATATAGAAATTTAGTATTTTATTTATTTAATATAGTATTCGATTAGAATTTAAGTTTTTAATATCTGGAAGATTAAAAAATATTAAATACTAAAAATTAAAAATAATCTATAGTATCAGGGAGAGAATGACTTTGATATGGAACATTTTAAAAATATTAAACACTAAAAATTAAAAATAGTCTATAGTGTCAAGATCAAATAAAAAAAATTTAGTCAAATCTTGAATTGGACCGTATGGGAAAATCGTATGAATGTGATCAATCAAAACTAAAAGAGTGTGTGGAAAGATCTATGATATGGAACATTTTAAAAATTGGGCAAATTACAGAGGTAATTCTTGTAATTTATCTTCTTCTTTTTTTCTTTTTCTTTTTTTAATTATTTTAGTTCATATTGTTTTAATTTGCTTAATTTTACTCTTTAATTTTACGGATTGTATCATATTAGTCCAATAAATAACGGTGATTAAGTTTGATGGACGGATAATCATATGATGTTTCCCTATAGTTTATAGGATGTGTCAATTTAGTCCCTATTGTTTTGATTTTTCTATAAACTACAGAGACCAAATTGACACATTCTATAAACTACAGGGACAAAATTGAAACATTATTTTATTTTTCGTCTATCAAATTTAACCGCCATTATTTATTGGACTAATATGACACAATTCGCAAAATTTAGAGATAAAATTGATCAAATTAAAACAACGGGTACCAAAATGAAAAAAATGAGTAAATTATAGTGACCATTTGCATAATTTACCTTTAAAAATATTAAACACTAAAAATTAAAAATAGTTTATAGTGCCAAGATCAAATAAAAAAATTTAATCAAATCTTGAATTGGGCCGTATGGGAAAAATCGTATGAATGTGATCAATCAAAACTAAAGAGGATGTGGAAAGATCTAGAAGTATCAAGTCTTATTTAAGGGGTTACTCGAAGATTAGGGCCATTGGTATTCCAATTTTGTTTATTTATTATGTCAATCTCCAATTTAATTTTTATTTAAATTAATTTTGGTTGATTAAATTATACGAAATAATGGAATAATTGGTAACTTGACAAATGTGTTTAATATCATCACACGAATTTTGTCATAAGCTAACCAAAAATATGAAACGCATAGGATTGAATATTTTTGGAATTTATCATGAATATAGTTTTGTAACTTATTTTATTTTTATTTAATTCTTGCCAATTAAGTTATGACATATGTACTTCTTGTTGGAAACGTAGAATAAACTGTTACTAACATAATAATAAATAATAATAAATAGAAGAACTCAGTTTAGTTGTGATGAATACAGTTAAAATTTATTTAATTTTAAATTATTTTTCTTTTATTATTATTTAAGTTTTACAATAATTTTGAAATATTTATTTAAATCTATGCTTAGCACTGTGCTAGTATTACTTACCCAAAAAACATCTTTTATATCTCTATACTATTATAGGTAGATACTAGCAATTGAATCGTGTAATGGCCCTGTTTGGTAGAGCTGTGGGAAGCTGCTTATAGCTTATACCCAAACAAATTTTATAACTATAACTTTCAAATTAGTCGATTTCTAGCTTATTCTCAAAGCATATCCATTTCGACTCAGAATAAAATGGTTTTCAGCTTCCACAAAGCTATAAGCTATAAGCATAAGCTAACCCAAACATATCAAAACAGCTTAAATTAAGCTGAAAGCTGAAATTAAGCCCTGACAAACAGGGCTAATGTATGCATTATTTAAAAATATATATATATATATATATATACATTAATGGTACAATGTGTGTTATAAAAAGTTAATTTTAATTTTAATTTTAATTTAAAAATAAAATTAAAATATAATTTTAATTATTTATTTTGATAATATTGACGTTATCATTCTATGAAATTGTTACTTGATATATATTAATTTTAGATAAATTATTTGTGTATTTTGATAGTTTTAGTTATATCGTATTATAAAAATATAATTATCATATAATAATTTTGTATGATATATATTAAATTGTAAAATAATAAAATAAATATTCATTTTGATATTAAAAATAATAGTTAAATTAGAAGAAGAATTAGTAACAAAACATTAAAAGTAATTGTAACTATTTAATTTTCTTTTATATTCATTTGGAAAATAAAAATATGTAGAAATAGAAATTAGTAAATTTAAAAAAAAAAATTAAATGTGGATATGTTGTAGTTGGATTATCATATAATGATTTTATATAATGTATATAGCCCTTGTTTGGCATAAGAGGTTTTTGGACTTTTTAGTTAAAATAATCACAAAAAGACAAAATAGGGTAAAAAGTCAAAAAGACAAAATGTAACATTCAAACCATAATCATTTCATTTTTTCTCTCACAAAAGTAAAAAAAATCAAAAAGTCTATCGCAAACAAAGTTTTTTAACAACAGGTTAAAATAGTCAAAATCCAAAAAGCCAACACACATCCCAAATGAAGCTCTCTCTCTCTCTCTCTCTCTCTCTCTCTCTCTATATATATATATATATATATTAGATTATAACATTGTAAAATAAACACTTTTAATTAAATTAAAATATCAAATATACAAAAGAAATTCAGCAACAACTAACTAAGAAAGAATCACATAACAACAAAAAAAAAACTTCCAAACGATAGATACATCTCAATGTGTGAACTGATTAATCATCTGTAATATGATGTCAAAACATAAAAAACTTATTGTTCAATAATTGAAAAAGTAACTCAGGCAATAAATCCAAATTTCAGAGATTTTTCGAGAGTATCATTGTTGTGCAAGTTTTTCCTCTTGTGAGTTGTGATTATATAAAATAATATAGGAAATGAAGTATAATTTCATATATAGAATCATTATAAAATTTAAATGATAAATCTATAATATAGAATAAAATAAAATTGGTATTGAATTAGAATAAAGCACGAAAAAAAAGAAAAAAAAAAGGTAATTTGTCACGTAAAAAAAAATCATAATACCCTTGAACAAATTAAGAAGAAAAACATCAAACGCAAAATTAGTATTGGATTTGTGAATTATCTCAATTTATCATGAAAAATATATAGAAAATAAATATTTGTCAAATAGAATCCATATAAAATAGGTAAAGTTAGTATAATTTAAATTAGGTTTTAAATTTGTGTAAAACTCTATATGTAATTAAGAAAATATATATTGACATGGTTGTTGGTTACATATTTTGTAAAAGTCAATCACAGTTCGACACGTGACAGAGTAAGGGTAATACAGGAAGATTAGTCAAGTCTTCAATCCTGATCGTACACGTGGCAGTTAATATTGGTTCTCGCGTGATCTGAATAGCATTGAATCAGTAAAGAAATGCAAGGTGACATGGCCTCAACGGTTACTCATATTCAAATTCAAATACAAGAGGGAAGTTCAACTGCAAGTAATGGCGTAATGGAACTACTTATCAGACAACATGATCAACGATCATGAAGGAGCGGTTCGACGATTTGAAGTACAGTTCGAAGGTCATCATTGACAAGTATAAATAGCAGGAAAACCCCCAGAAAAGGCCCCCAGACTCAGATCCAAGAAACCAGTCATTTACTTCATATTTTCTTTTCCAATTTTACATTCCCAGTCTTTACATTCATGCACTTTAAATTCCTGCACTGCACTTCGTTCATAGGAGTAGTTTCAAGTAGATTGTTGCTGTAAACCTCTTCGAGGCTGAGTTTGGATCATTGTAAGTTTTCATTTTTATGAAATACTTCAATTGTTCGTCATTTAACTGTTATTTTGCTTAAATTCTCCTAAGTCAAGCCACCAGTAAAAGTCCTCTTCATTGAGGCTGAAAGAACTACAATACAATCGTCTGATAATTGGTTGGCAATTATAATTTCTGTAAGGACTGATTGATCCTTGTTAGCACGCCCGCATTTACAAAAATACCCTTCGAAAGCCAAAAAGCCAACATATATTTTTGGCACGCCCAGTGGGACTAATTAAAATGGCTAGACGAAGACGACAAGGAGAAAATGAACGTTTGGAAGAAGGTGTAGAAGGAGAGATAGAAATACCTAATCCAGAGGATAATGTGGTAATACATCCTATGGAAACTCCCATGTTATCAGAACCTATGGTCGAACAGACCAATACTTCTGGACAAGAACCATATATCTATAATATTAGACGAAATCAAGGAATTGGACAATCCACTGTTCCATCTACTTAGCTAACAAATCCATGGGATGGCCTAGTAGATGCTATGGGACAACAATTAATGAACACAATGGAAAGGTGGGCAACATCCTTTTTGGATCAAATGAATAACCACCAACCAACGTATATAAGACACACAGAGGAAGTTTTGAATGTCCCTCAATAAAGATTGGCTAGAGATAAACAGTCTATGCAAGTTAATGGACATTCTAATGGTCAAACTAGTAATCAGAATTATGAAAGACCATCACCTTAGTCTTGGTATGAACCCATTTCGAGGCCTATAGCAGGCCAAAATGCCTCAGTACTCAACAATGAAGCCACACAAGTTGGCGGATTTGGTCAAGTACAAGAAACTGACGTAAGAATGGTTACAAATCCTATATTCGAAGCCATACCTGGCACTAGGGGATATAATAATCCCTTATTCGAATTTACACCCGGGGGGTTGGAAGGTTAGCCTGCAAATGGAAGGGACACAACACTGTTCAAAGATTTTCGCAGTCCCTTCGCAGACAGCTCAAGGGTTACCCACACCCCCAACAGCAACTTGCACCACAGGGACAACCAGTCCCAAATGTACCACCTTATGGACCAAGAGGACCACAAGCACAAGTTTGTCCACCAAATCCTGTGTTTGTCCCTCTAGTAGTGGTTCAGCAGGCACAAAATATGGTCCCTAGGGACCAAATTGTTGATATTGTTAGGGAGATGTGTGGACCGGTGGCTCAGGGGGTCTAGACTCTTGTATACAGAAAACCATACCCAGAATGGGTAGATAGGGTACATGAGTACCCAAGGGGGTTCAGGATACCAGATTTTACCCTTTTCTATGGGAGTGGAAACCAATCAACAATAGAGCATATTGCTAGGTTTGCTGCTCAATGCGGTGAATTTACTAATCATGACTATATGAAACTAAGATTATTCTCAAATTCTCTAATTGGGGGAGTATTTGTATGGTACATCAACCTTACACCTGGCTCCATTCAAAATTGGCAACAAATGGAAGAGGCATTTCATGCCCAATTCTTCCAATCGGAGCCAGAGGTTTCCATGGCAGACTTGGCTAGATTGAGTCAAAGGCCTGAAGAAAAGGCTACTCAGTTTATTGCCAGATTTAAAAGGGCTCGAAATAAATGTAGAGTCATCTTACCAGAGCCATAATTCGTAAGATTAGCTCAAAATGGTTTAAAATTCAAGCTTCGAAAGAAGTTTGACTCAACTGAATTCAGAGATCTGGTAGAACTAACCTATAAGGTATCTCAATATGAAGCATTATTGGAAGAGGAACAAGATCGAAATAATGCATCGTATAAGACATACTATAGAGATCCTAATTACGAGATCGATGCAGCAGAGATTGTGGGCAAAGAACCTGTGATCTGTGAAGCATTAATCCATAAGGATACAACAATTGACTAGCAGTTTAAAAAGAAAGACTTTCACAGAAAGTATTCTTTCGATTTAGCAAAAGCAGATGACATTTTTAATCATTTGCTCGCGGCCAACTTCCTTAAGTTACCTAAAAGAGTAAAATTGCCATCTCCAGATGAACTTAAAGGAAAAGTATATTGTAAATGGCATAACTCTTGGTCTTACTCAACTAAAAATTGCATTGTTTTTCGAGACAGGATCCAAGAACAAATTCGGAAAGGAAGTTTGAAGTTCCCAGCCAAAACAGAAAAGGCTATGGGGATCGACAGTAATCCATTTCCAGAGGTTGGAGAGGCAGCAACCAATGTCATTACGTCAGATTTCCAGAACTTGTCCTTGACAGAGTTGGAAGAAGTCAATGTGCAAATGCATGTTACTAACCAGACAACCATCAAGAAGGACACTAGAAACCCACCAGTTATTGGACAAGGTTTCTCATACCAGAGGGAACACTCTGATGAAGAAGCACTGGATGATGATTCCTTGGAAGCAACTGTAATGCAGAGGATGTGTCCCAGGTGTAGACTGAGTTATAAATGGTTGAAGGGGTTTCCAATTGATGGGAAGCAATACTATAGGGATGTTCAGAGACGTCCTAAATCAACCAACGCTTACAACAAAAAGCCGTATCCGGCTAGTGATAGGCAGCGACCACCAGTGATTGAGCCTGCAATGGACAGAATGCATGCTAAAGGCAAGAGACCCTTATATAAATCCAGGCCACCTAACTATTACAGAATGGAGACCAGTCATTTTGAAAGAAGACTAGAGAGAGGCTCAGTTCATGGGATCAAAGCCAGAGATTGGCCCCCTAGACCAGCCTCACGCAGGACAGAAAGTGGCTACCTTCATCGAAGGTCTGAATCAGGCTCGAAACCTGAGGTCAGAATCAAACCCTTACCTTCACAGCCAGCTTCGAAGATGGCTTCGAAGGTAGAAAAAAGCAGTTCAGCATCTTAGTCAGCAAGTTCGTGGGTACCTGGAGTCCCAAACTGGTTTGTAATGCAAAACAAACCTAGGGAACTGCTTGCCTGGAAAGATGTTGGAATCCAAGGCAGGATGGTCAAGCCTCCTTTGGTGGCTTCGAACAATTGGGTATTACTTAAACACCCAAAGACAAAGGAACCAGATATGGTCCCAGTTATTCCAAGATCACAAAGGAGAAAGATTCAGCGCAGGTACACTCAGTACCAGAACATATAAAAGAAAATGAAGAGAGCTCTTCATTGGTCCAGACAGAAGGAAAGAAAACTCCAAAGTCAGACCATACTCCAAAGCCAACTTTACAAAGCAAAGTGGGTTGCAGCAGAGAACAATTGGCCAATGTTCATTTTGAACTAAAAGCTAGAGAGAAGTCTAGCTTAGCAGGATTGGATAAAGCTCTGATAGAGAGTGATAGTGAGATAGAAGAAGAGATTGGCATAAGCCAGAAGAAAGAAATGATGGAGGAAGAAATGTTCGAAGCCTTCATGGCTAAGCAAACATTTTTGGTCGAAAAACCAGTTGAGAAAGATCCTTCGAAGGAATCTGTTAACAACGAAGTACCAGAGTGCAGCATGGAGGATGCTGCTAAAATAACTGAACAAGGTGGCCAAGAGAGGAAGCAGGTACAACCAGCCATCCAATTTGGCTCATTTTCTCCAGTATCAGTCAATATGGTACACATACTGCCCCATGAGTTCCAAGCTGGAAATGAGGACCAAGATGACCAAGACATGGATCCTATTCCTGTCTCTAGTGAAGACTCACAAGTAAGTATGGTACAAGATGATCCTGGGATGGCTACCCCAATGGAAACTGAATATGAGAGTGAAGAAGAGGTGAGCATTAACCTCTCGTATCCTTTTGAGTATCCTTCGAATTCTATGACACAACATGTCAAGCCGTTGTACATCAAGGCTTTCTTCGATGGGATACAATCAGGCAGGTGTCACGATAGACAATGGGGCAGCAGTGAACTTACTACCGAAATCTTCTTTGAAGAAACTAGGGAAAAAGAATCCCAAGTTGATCCCAACCAACACAACCATCGCTGGCTTTGCTGGAGACAAATAGATGGCTCAGGGGATTCTACCCATTAACTTGAGTGTGAGAACCAGGGACTGCATGACAACATTCTTCGTGATTGATAGTAATGCTAAATACAATGCTTTACTTGGGAGAGATTGGATCCACACTAAAAATGTGTGCCTTCCTCTTTGCATCAGAAAATCATGAGGACTTTGGGCAATGGAGAGACAGAGGAAATTGATGCAGATCATCAACCCTTCATAGCCTGTGCAGACTTTGCAGAAACCAAGTTGTATATTGAGGGAGTGACACCACTCAGTATACTGAGGAAAGCTGATGGCTCAGCTGAAGTGACGGCTGATAAGGAAGTGACACACCTGAAGCACTTAGTCCAAGAAAGTGCTAATGAAGAGATTGGCATTAAGGATGACAATGATGCCTGGTTGTAGGCAAAAAGATGAAGAACAAGAAGCCAAGTCTTTGGCTCTAATTAAGTTTTCAACATTGGATGTAAAATCAATAGTCCAGCAAGTACAGGAGCAAGAGAGAGAAGCCATGATAATTGGCTACAAACAGGAGCAGCAACAGGTCAGAGTTTTGGCCCTTGGCAAATACTGTGCATTGGACATTGAAACAAAGGTCCAGAAGATACAAGAAGAAGATGCCTTATGGACAGACTTTGTCTATGAGGAGGAGGACAAAGATGTTGAATTAAAGAACCAGGGAGCAGAACAAAGCGAGAAGGTTGCTTCGAAGATAGAAGGAACCAAGGAAAAAGCTTCAATAAGTTTTCAGACACAAGACCCCTTAGAAGAAGTGAATTTAGGGGAAGGTTCTATGCAACAGCCCACCTATATAAGTGCTTGTTTGAATGTTCTGGACAGAGACCAGCTGTTGGTTTTTCTAAAGAAATATAAATATTGCTTTGCATGGTCTTATAATGAACTACCAGGATTGGATAGGTCATTAGTGGAACATAGGCTCCCTATGAAGCCTAATTTCAAGCCATACAAGCAAAAACCAAGAAAAATAAGTCTAGAAGTAATTCAAAAAGTCAAGGAAGAGATTCTTAGACTACTCAAGGCAGGCTTTATTAGGACAGCCAGGTATGTTGAATGGCTATCTAATATTGTGCCTGTAGTCAAGAAGAATGGTAAAATGAGAGTATGCATTGACTTCAGAAACTTAAATCTAGAAATTCCAAAAGATGAGTACCCTATGCCTATAGTGGATCTGTTGGTAGACAGTTCAGCAGGGCATCAAGTTTTATCAATGATGGATGGACACTCTGGTTATAACCAAATCTGCATTGCAGAGGAGGACATCCACAAGACAACATTCAGATGTCCTGGACATATTGGCACCATCGAATAGGTTAAAATGCCATTTGGCCTGAAGAATGCTGGAGTTACATATCAGAGAGCTATGAACACTATCTTTCATGACCTCATTGGAGGGTATTTAGAATGTTATATTGATGACATTGTAGTTAAATCCCAATCCATGGAGGAGCATTTGTTTCACTTAGAAGCAGCCTTTGAAAAAATGAGAAAGTTCAAATTGAAGCTCAACCCTCTTAAGTGTACTTTTGGCGTATCATCTGGAAACTTCTTGGGCTATGTGGTACACAAGAAAGGAATACAGATTGACCAGAATAAAGCCAAAGCCATCATTGAAGCCAGGCCTCCATCAAGTAAGAAAGAATTACAGAGGTTCTTTGGATAGGTTAACTTTCTTCGAAGGTTTATTTCTAACACTGCAGGGAAAACTAAAGTATTTTCTTGCTTGTTAAGGCTGAAAGATGAAGAGGAATTTGTGTGGACAGCAGAGCATCAAATTGCTTTCGAAGGTATCAAAGCCTACTTGGCTAACCCTCTAGTGCTGATGCCACCAAAGGGTGATAAGCCCTTGAAGTTGTACATAGCTGCAGCAGAAGATTCATTGGGAGCTTTCTTGGCCCAAGACAATGAAGAAGGCAAGGAGCAAGCTGTTTGTTACCTTAGTAGGTTTTTAAATTCTTGTGAATGTAAATATTCAGCTGTAGAAAAGTTGTGTCTCGCTTTGTATTTTGCTGCAATGAAATTAAGATATTATCTTTTACCTACAACTGTCTTGGTAATTGCAACCACAGATTTGGTTAAGTATATGTTATCTAGACCTATGTTGAGGGGGAGAATTGGCAAGTGGATACTAGCCTTATCAGAGTTTCATCTAGAGTATGTTCCCCAAAGGGCAGTAAAAGGGCAAGTTTTGGCCAATTTTTTGGCAGACCATCTATCTCAAATGGAGAGCCAAGAGATAATGGAACTTGGCATGGCTAGTGTTGAGCCATGGCAGATGTGGCTCGATAGATCGAAAGCCAATGGCTTAATTGGAATTGGTATTGTGATTAAATCTCCACAAGGGGTAGAAACCACACATGGTTTCAGAGTGGATAAAGCTAGCTGTTCCAATAACCAGGCTGAGTATGAAGCCTTAATAGTGGGACTAGAGATTCTTATTGGATTACAAGTTCATGTAGTTGACATTTTCGGAGATTCTCAATTGGTGGTTAACCAAGTGAAAGGGATTTTCAAGTGTCAAAGCATAAGCATTTTACCATACTATGTTGTTGCATTACATCTGTTTTCTCAATTTCAAATAGCAAATGTAACTCATGTTCCAAGATTCTTGAATAATAGAGCTAATGATGTGGCTCAGAAAGCTTCGAACTTCAAGAGAAGGGATAATGCCCAAAGGGACATAAGCCAAACAACATATCAAAAATTGATACCACCTTTGAATAAAAGGAATGTGGTCTTGGAAGTCAATCATAATGACTTACAAGAACAAGATTGGAGGCAACCAATAATGCAGTACTTGGCTGGTCCATCTTCGAAGGCCAGCAGGAGAATTAAATTGCAGTCCATGCAATACATGATATATGGTAATGCCCTCTACAAAAGGAGGGGAGATGGTTTGTTGCTGGAATGTTTAGGTCCAAAAGAAGCATTAACAGCTATGACTGAGGTTCATGAAGGCATCTGTGATGCTCATCAGCCTGGTTTGAAGATGAGATGGCTGCTTCGTAGGCATTCCTACTATTGGCCAACTATCCTTAAAAACTGCATAGAATATGCAAAGGGTTGCTAGGCATGCCAAAAGCATGGCACAATAAGGCATGTGCCCATAACTGACCTACATGCAGTAGTGAAGCCTTGGCCATTTAGAGGATCGGCCATGGATGTGATGGGGAAAATACACCTACCTTCTTCGAAGCATTATTGTTTCATTCTAGTGACCACTGATTACTTCACTAAGTGGGTCGAAGCTAAGCCATACAAGGCTGTAAACCAGACTGAGGTTATTGGATTTATTAAGGATTTAATCCATAGATTTGGTATCCCATAGACCATAACTGTGGATAATGGGACTGTGTTCGATGGAAAATAGTGAAGTCTTTTGTGGCAGAGTTTGGAATTAGCCTTGTTAATTCCACACCCTATTATGCACAAGCCAATGGTCAAGTTGAATCATCCAATAAATCCTTGAAAAGGGGAATACAAAAGGTTGTGGAAGATAATCCCAGGGATTGGCATAACCTGTTGTTGGACGTTTTGTGGGCTTACAGAACTTCCCCAAGGTCAAGCACAGGAGTTACTCCTTATGCCTTAGTATATGGGCATGATGCAGTTTTACCTGTGGAAATTAATGTTAAATCTTTGAGGGTAAGATGCCAAAATCAGTTAGATCCTGAGCAGTACCATCAAAGTATGTGCTTGGAGTTAGAAGGCATAGATGAAGCCAGGATTTTAGCGTTAAATAGCATTCTTTTCCAAAAGAAGAAAGCAGCCAAGAATTATAATAAGAAAGTCAAGCACATTGGTTTTGATGAAGGTGATTTGGTATGGAAAACAATACTCCCAATAGGAATTAAAAGCCATAAGTTTGGCAAGTGGTCACCTAACTAGGAAGGACCATATCAAATCCATAGAGTTCTGCCTTTTGGAGCATACCATTTGAGAAATTTGAATGTGTATATACTCTCAAAAAGATTAATGGTAGATACTTGAAGCCTTATTTTCCAACCATTTGGGAAACATAAGGAATGAAGTGAAACGCCAAGTACGAGAGCATAAGATTGCTTAAATGATAGACAAAAATTTGCTTTTCATAAAGAATTAAGTACAATTTGCCACAAATTGGCCCAGAAATCGTTACAATGTCTTAATTGTTTTTGTACAATCGACTTCCTATTGTTAAGGGAGGAAAATAGTTGAATAACTGCAGCCATGTCTTCTTTTCGATCAGCCAGTCCTTGGTTGGTGA
The DNA here is from genome assembly GCA_025200525.1 of Camellia lanceoleosa. Taxonomy (NCBI): domain Eukaryota; kingdom Viridiplantae; phylum Streptophyta; class Magnoliopsida; order Ericales; family Theaceae; genus Camellia; species Camellia lanceoleosa. Next base: position 85,260,902 of record CM045772.1, on the reverse strand, counting down.
TTTGCAATTTGGTATTAGTTCGGACTAAGGCTTGATTTACTGCAGCCAGCTCCTCTTCAAGCTGAGCTTTCTTTTCCAGCAGCTGGACTCGAAAGTGGGAGGTAGAAGAGTATTGTTCTTTCAGAGTTGATACTTCGGTATGCACTTGGGAAACAAAACACTGATCTCTAGCCAGTTTCTCATCCGCAGCCTTGGCAGCATAACAAATGTTGAGGTAGAAATTGACAGTGGCTGCTGCCTGAGATAGGTAGCTTAAAACATTCATGCCAGACTGTTCAGCTACTTTGCAGCATTGGAGGAACCCATTTCTGATTATAGGCCTTTGTAGAGCCTCGAAGGGAATCCTCAAAAAAGAAATTAACAGTTCCAGGCATGTGTCCAAGTCTATCAAAGGTCCAGAAGGCTTGCTGTTGGAGGAAGAAGAACTCTAAAAAATTTCCAGTAAGGAATCAGCCAAGACTAATGGCTCAGCTTCAGCATTGAATGTTGGAGAGGTAGAGGGTATGTCGAAGAGACTAGCTAGTCTAGCTTCGAAGACATCAACCTCATCTATAGACATGAGAGGGGCAGAAAGAGTTGTGGTGGAAGGCACAAAGGACTGGATGGGGATAGGAGAAATAGATGGAGCATATTTAGCAGTCTCCATGGTCCTAGCCACCAATGAGTCAAGTGAAGAAGGGCTGGAGCTAGGTAACGGCGATGAACCTCGAGTTGGAGAGCTACCAGCACCCTCAATAGGGGAATCAACTGCCATCATAGATGGAGCAGCAGTTGGAATTTCTTTGAAAAAATGAGGGGCAAGGCTCGAAAGAGAAGTGTCAAGAGTCAAGCGAGGAAGATATGGAGTCAAACCAAAGGAAAGAGTTAAAGAAATGCTAGGGTTCAAAGGAGGTATATGAAATGTGGGCCTAGGAAGTGGAAGTATTATCTGAATGGCTTTCACATTTTGCATTTGATCAACTTCAATTGAAATTGAGGGAGTCCTCATTGGAAGTATAGCCTCAGTAGTTGTTGCTACAAAAAAGAAGAGACGTAAGGTCAAGCTCTAGTGTCAAAATTCGATAAGACAAAACTGTAGAAGCATGAAAGAAATTACTTGTTCCAGAAGCGCTGGCACTGATGAGAAAGCTGCGAAGAGAGTAATGTTCAGCAGTCTGTTGCCTTCTTGCAGCTTCCCTTTGTGGTGCCTCAGCAGCAGCAGCTTCATCCCTTAGAAATTGTTGCTGCCATCTTTTCTCAGCCCTCTCAAAGACAATCATTGCTTTGGAATGTTCTTGTTCTACTACCTTGGCAGTAGCTTCATAGATAGGATCTTCAATCAAGTCAGTAACAGGAACAGTCACTTTCTTTCTCTTCCTTCTTAGCAATGATGCTACTGGCTCCTTCTTGACCTCTCTCTCTTCAATTTGGGGATCAAGTTCCTCAGAAGTAAGCTCCTGTTCCATTGCTTTGTCAACTGTCTCGGAATTAAGATCTTCGACCAAATCAGAAAAGAAGGCAGTCACCCTTGTTATTGTCTTTCGTTGTAATGGTGTTTCTTGCTCTTGCTCAATCTCTCTCTCTTCATTTTGAGATTCAGATTCTTCAGGAGTGAGTACCAGTTTTCTTTTCTTTTTCTGCTGTTGTCTGGCCTTGAGAGCAGCTAGAGTTTCAGCTCTTTTGGGAGATTCTTCTTGTGGAGATCCTGCACCAAAATATGTGAATATAGAGGAGACAAATAAAAGAGTTGAAGAGAAGAGGAACTTAGAAATGCTTACCCTTCTTCGAAGCAGCTCTGGTAACTCTAGCTGGAGGAGGTGAGGCTGCAGGAGAGGTTGTGGTAGCTGCAGAAAATGGAGGAATGTTCTCAACTGTCGCTGGCTTAGCCTTCGAAGGCACTCCTAACCCTATTAACAAGTCATGAGGGTATGCAGATAGACGTACTTCCATATTGGCTGTCCACCAGTTCTGGAATCTTTTCAAAACTAAGCCAAATGGGAGGAAAGGGACAAATTGAAATTCATTCAATTCCTTTAGCAGTTTGAGTATTGCCGCCTCTAGCTTTGATTTAGATATTCTCAAATCTCTAGCTGTAAGGTGGACATTCGAGAGACTGCAAAGAGGAACAGGTATCCCTTGAGTGAGCCCAAATTGTGCAGCAAGCGAGAGGGCGATATCTCGAGATATGCATTTATAACCTCGAGGGTTTAAAGTGCCAATGAACAGCTCCCTCAGTAACAAAATTGAAGCCCACATATCTTTGTGTAGTGAGGTAGAGCACTCTTTATCAGCCAGAAAAGTTTGCAGCCAGGTTGGTCCTTTATTGGTTTCGAAAGGACAAAAGAATGAGGCAGATAGAGAAATAGGGAGTTGGTAAAAAAAGGTAAAGTAATAAGCAAAGGAAGCAAGATAAAGGGCAATCCTAGCATACTTTTCCCCGTAAGTACTAGGATCCTGAACAAGGAATTTTAGACACTTGGGATGTAGGTCAGTGAAATAGGCAAAGAGTCAGAGTTGGAGCACCCAGAGGGGACCTCCTTGGTTAGCATCAAGAGGTTTTTCGCAAAATTGGGAGCAGGCTCTGTAGACATGATCTAAAAGATAAGGGGCAAGAGCTATGTGTTTTTTCAAGACAAGTGCCTTCGCAAGTGGAGCAAACTTAGGCATAATCTTCTGAGATGAGGTGCAAAAGAGGAATTTGCACAACCAGTATAAGATAAAGGAAAATAGTTTTCTGTCCCTCACAGGACCTTCCCTTTTATTTTCAGCCTTTATGAAGTCACTGTAAGAAGAGTTTAAGGTTGGAAGAGAAAATTTGACAAGAAGGTCCGGGTAGTTGGGAGTAAAAGGAGAACCATGGGGTGAAAGCCCTAAGAGATGGCAAATATCAAGAACGGTAAGGGCCATCATGCCACACCGAAATTGGAAGAAATTAAAAGCCATATTTCAAAAACATAAGGCAGCAGGAATCAAAAAAGGGTCTTCAGGGATAATGAACCTGGAAAGACGAAGGGCATCGAGGATATAGAGCTCTTGCAGGTCATCTTCTCTCCCAGGCACAACTCTGTCATACCATTCTTCCCATTCAGTCCTTAATGTCGGCCAGCAACGATGAGGACGATTCACCCTCCAATTCGCCAAATCAAGCCCTCCTTCATAGAGAAGGAAATGGTTCTTCAAATGAGGGTATAGAGCTGGGAGTTGAACATGAGTTTCCCGAAAGATAGGACCTAGGACGTACTCCTGCTTGTTGTTGTGGCGAGGAACGAAAAGATGTCCATCTATGGTTCTTGACTCACCAGATGTTAGCTTGGTGATTTCTTCATCGATACATTGTTTCAAAGCCATGGTAGGGCTGATACGGTCGCCAGCGAGTACTTTTAGCGAGAAAGGATCCATTGGTAATAAGCAAAAGGGGAGCAGAAAGAAATCGGTAGAGAGAAGGGTTTGTAAAGAAGCAGTGATTTCAGAATACGAAATAAAAGGGTCTTAAAAACCTGTGTCCGGAAAATATATCTCATAAGTCGTTAAGTACTAAAAGTACAAATACGAGGAGTCTCTCTTCCAATATTGATAGTTTTGGAGGGAAGAGCACACTCCGGATGTTGACGCCAGCTTCAAAGCAAGATATTTGGCTTCGAAAACAGATTTTGGCGCCAAAAAATCAAACAACAACGACTTCGAAATACATAAGTCGGCTTCGAAGCATACTACATGCTTAAAAATGTAAGAATACTCAAGGGTTTGTTTACTTTGAAGAGATCAAAGACCTGTAATAGGTTTCTTAACAAAAGTAATACCCTTGAGGTAAAGTTGGAGGATCATTAAAGATATATTTGGCTGTTCGAAACATTAAAACCAATAGTTGGTTTGTATATACACACAGAAAATTGTCTTTTCAGATTAAAACAATGTGACCCCAAGAACATTTTTTTATATTGTTGTAAGTATGAACTGTTCTTCGAAGCAAAAATAGTCAATACTAATCATGATCATATTTTGGTTATGATCAAGACAGGCTTTAAGGGAAAAGATTGTTAAATTCGAAGCATCAATTCTGAACAAAAATTAACAAAAGTTGATGACCATAATCCATAAATTGGAGAATTCATCCCAACATCCTTATTGGAAATTGATTGGATCTATATTCGAAGGATAAGATTATTAAATTCGAAGCACCGTTTCTAAGATAATATCAGCCAAAACTGTCAACTTTATTCCATAAATTGGAAAAGTCATGTTGGTTCTTAGTGTTTCCATTTTTCAAACAATTGAGTCCATATTCGAAGAATAAGATTGTTCAGTTCGAAGCTCTGGATTGGCATTAAAAGGCAAATGAAAACAGGATCAAACAATGCCAAGTGAAGAATTGTGTTTATATTAAAGCCAAAGCAATTACATCGAATGATCCTATCTGGGTATAAACTCAAGCTCATAAAAATAAGGAATAGAATAAATAACAAGATCATGAAATTTAGTCCAACAATGATCAATGAATTTTTGTTCTTTATTTATTATATCTTCTATTTCTTCTAATGTTGGCTGCATAAGTTAGTGTGCTCTCACTTCATAATAGAGCTCTTCAGCCTTTCTTTCGAAAGCTTCCTCTCTCAATCTTTGTTCCAATTCGTCTATGACCAAATCATCCCAATACGCAGAATCTTTATTCTTGAAATCATCGAATTCTTCGATGAAATTCTCTGCTTCGTACTGGGCATGAATTCAAAGAGACGAAAGTTGGTCTAAAGATTGTGTAGCAGCCATAGAATTTTGATGCTAATAGAGGAGCAATGGAAGTTGGTCTAGGAACATATGAAGTTCTGCTTGGGCAAGGGGATTAAGGACATGGCCCCTAGTCAAAATATCACAAGCCCATCGAAGGTTCCTGAGAGGGACTTCATCCTCAAGAACAGTGAAGGGCAAGTAAGAGAAAGCGGCAAGCAGAAGTTGAGCTTGTTTCTGCTCAGCTGGAGTAGGGGTTGGCGGAGGTTTGTAAGGTGGAAAGACTTCATTCATGGGGAGGGCAAGCCTCAGTTTCTCTGTCCAGGAAAGAGTTGGTGGAGGAGAAGGAGTAGATGGTTCTGCTTCAGAAGATGAAGAAGAATGAGTAAATGCTTCTGTTTCAGAGGATGGAGAAGAAGGTGTGGATGCTTCTATTATGGGAGATGGCACGGGAGCGGAAGGAACAAAGGCATTAATATAATCAAGCCAGTCAGAAGAGCAAATCTTCGCCTTCTTGGCTAAGAATGATGGGTTGTACCCTTGTGCCTCTTCTGGGCATCGGGCAACAAGCACTGTCATTGTAGGCATGGAAGATGTATACCATGCCACAAGCAGATTCTCCTCTAAACTACGTTGATGGTCAATGGGCACGTAGAGGTAGACCACTGAACTTCTAGCGTAAGAGGGAAACTCTAAAGGGTCAGTGAACTCAAAAAATGATGGTTGATTCATTCCCTCAAATCACAGGTCTCAGGGGTTGACCAACTTGTCCAGCCAGAAACCCTAGAAGATGAAGAAAGTTACAGTTTTATCCCATGAGGAGGTTTGTGAAGAAGAGTTTCCCAAGTCTATATTTGCAACTTACTGAATCAGAGATTTGGGAGTAGTTTGTTCGAAGCGCAAGAGTGAGTCAGAGGAAGAATTTCTTGTATCTGTATTCGCAAGTTTCTGAATCGAAAGATTAAGAGTAATGTGTTCGTAATCCAAAGGTCGATAATTTGTAAAGGCATCCATGACCTGAGTATGGAAAGGTGGATAAGGGTGGCTAATTAATGCATGAAAATTCTTTCGAGGAGGAACAACATCATCATATGACTCTTCGTGTGCTCGATTAATGGAGGAGAAAGTTGATTTGGCCATAGAAGAAGTATCAGTCTGTGCAAGTGCTAAGGTATTGAGGCGCTCACAAGATTGAAAGTGAATTAATGCAAATGATCGTCAATAAATGACAGTTGCATTTCCAGAATTTAGACTCCATGCACGTTCTAAAAAATGCGGGAAAAGAGCTTTGATCCACTAATATCACCAAGTATTGGGTATATTAGTGCGGGGGGTAATGTTGGCTACATATTTTGTAAAAGCCAATCACAGTTCGACACGTGGCAGAGTAAGGGTAATATAGGAAGATTAGTCAAGTCTTCAATCATGATCGTACACGTGGCAGTTAATATTGGTTCTCGCATGATCTGAGTAGCATTGAATCAGTAAAGAGATGCAAGGTGACGTGGCCTCAACGGTTGCTCATATTCAAATTCAAATACAAGAGGGAAGTTCAACTGTAAGTAATGGCGTAGTAGAACTACTTATCAGACAACATGATCAACGATCATGGAGGAGCAGTTCGACGGTTTGAAGTGCAGTTCGAAGGTTATCCTTGACAAGTATAAATAGTAGGGAAACCCCCAGAAAAGGCCCCCAGACTCAGATCCAAGAAACCAGTCATTTACTTCATATTTTCTTTTCCAGTTTTAGATTCTCAGTCTTTACATTTCCTGCACTTTAAATACCTGTTCTTTACATTCCTGCACTTTAACTTCCTGCACCGCACTTCGTTCATAGGAGTAGTTTCAAGTAGATTGTTGCTGTAAACCTCTTCGAGGCTGAGTTTGGATCATTGTAAGTTTTCATTTTTATGAAATACTTCAATTGTTCGTCATTTAACTGTTATTTTGCTTAAATTCTCCTAAGTCAAGCCATCAGTAAAAGTTCTCTTCATTGAGGCTAAATGAACTACAACACAATCATCTGATAATTGGTTGGCAATTATAATTTCTGTAAGGACTGATTGATCCTTGCTGGCACGCTCGCATTTACAAAATTACCCTTCGAAAGCCAAAAAGCCAACAGTGGTTCTCTTAGAAAAAAATATATCGTTTTAATGTGCCACATAAGTATAAAAAAATACAACTTTTAATTATATATATATATGATATGAAGTGGCTCTCATGGTCACTTTTTGTCACAAGTCTCATGATCCATGCCCTTTTATAAGGGTAATATTAGGCTTGTTTGTTTTGGGTGTAAAGAATGGGAGAGGATTAGGATAGAGATGGGATTATTTAGTATTGTGTTTATTTGTAGAGTTAGGGAAGGGATTAGGATGGAGGAGGGAATTAAGATGGAGGTTGGAAGGGGGATTAGAATTTTTTTTATTTTTTACATATTGAATTTTTTTTTAAAACATTAATGTTTAATTTTTTATATTTTTTTTATTTGTTTTATTATTTTATATAAAAATAATTTAACAATTCCTACACTAACAACTATCATCAAAATAAACACAATTTTACTTAATCCCCTCATTATCAATCTCTTCACTAACAATCTCTCACTATTAATCCCCTCACTATGAATCCACTCTATTCTACCTCTAAAAACAAACGGGACCTTAGAGTATTCATCCTATCACGTTTGTAATGTTAATTATTATAAATGTAACAATTAGATCTTCTTTTTGATATAATTATTATAAAAAAAGGGTAAATTATAAACACATTTTTTTAGATTTATTTAAAATATAGATTGTTTCATGTTGTTCTGAAAATTATATTATACCCCTTCAAGTTTATAATAGCATAACAAGTAGCCTTTTTTTTTTATTAATAAATGATAAAATCAATTAACAGTTTTTAATGATATCAAAAATATATTTCAATTAATAATTTAGGTAATTTTATTGTTATATAGAAAAATAGTTAGAAATTTCATTCTTTTTTAATATTAATTCTGTTAAATAAATTTTTTTTATAAAGAAGTATTTGTAATTTTTCAAACTACAAAAGACAATTTGTATTTTAAGTAAATCTCAAAAAATGTATTTGTAATTTATCAAAAATAAAAAATGATTCATAATCAAACACTATATGAGATATGGAAAAGGCTTCTCTCAAGTTGGGAAAACCAATTGAAGGATGTTGTTGAGCGTATGTGGGCCCACTATGAAATCCATATCGATGATCCAAACCATTGAATGTGTAAGGTTCGTCGAATAATTCATCCCTGCACAAAAATCATGTTGATAAAATATTAGTAGCTATTTGATCAAATCACAATTGTGTTAACAATTTATTTTTAAAATCATACTTCCCATAGACATAAATGTGCTTTAATCAAATGGTTATCGATATCCAATCAACATGATTTTTTTCAAAAATCAAGTATTCGATAAACTTTACACATTGAACCATTTGGATTATTGATGTGGGCTTCGTGGTGGGGGCCCACAGAGGCCCAACATCACCTTCCAATCTAATATGAACTAGAAAGAAGCTTCTTTCTTTCATAAGATATAACCAAAGACTTTTTGAATCATAATCCAAATAATGTCATAACTAATATCATAATAAGTCATAACTAATATCACAATATATATAACCCAGTCATAATCGAATTATAACTAATAGGCCACAAAAAAATTTAAAAAAAATCACTTTGGCTCAGATTTTTTTTATTACATGATTGAAATGAGATGAAAGTACAAGACTTAATTGCACAATTTAATACATAAATTACTTGTACTTCCATAACATTGTAATTATTTTTGTTGATGCCATTTTATTTATTTATTTATTTATTTTTGTAATTCTCCTTTTTTTTTTTTTTTTTTTTTTGCTTAATTTGAAATACAAATTAGTTCATATCACTATTTAATACAAAATATATTTTTGGATAAATTATATTGACCTCTCCTAAGATTTAGACCAAATACAATTAGTCTTATAATTTTTGCCTAATTACACTAACCTTTCTTTTAGCATGGCTAAAGAACCGGAACTAATGCAAATGACGTAAAAATACAATGATAAATAAAGAAGTATATACATATATATATTTCAATATGAAAGATATGATGATATCATTTTTTCTATTTGAATTACTAACGGATTATTAATAAAAAAATGAGACTTTAAATGTTATTTGAATTAAAATTTTAAGATAATCTAATATAATCATGTCAAAACTATAGTACTTATTGCATTTCTTTCAAACTTCAAAGAGGGCAACCCCCTCCCCCCCCCCCCCCCCCAAAAAAAAACCCAAACCCAAACCCAAAAAAAATACTATGGGCCTAGAGTGCCATTTCTTGAAAGAACTAATATCTAATATTCATTTATGGCTCTTTTTTTAAAATTTTATTTAAGTAATGATATGCCCCAAAAAAATAAAAAGGGCATATTTGTGTAACTACCTATCAACATTTAAAAATGTCATCGCCCTATTGTGTAAGATTATTATAAATTTTGTTTTCTTAATTTTTGAAACATAACATTAAGGCGGATATTGTTCTTCTGGGTAAGGAATCATGCAAGCCATTTTAATGCTTGTAGTAGGAGAAGTTATTTGTTGGTTTTGGAGTATCGTCTAACAGTGCCTCAATAATGTTGTGATTGGTGGAAGTGAAGAGACTCATGAATTTATATTAAGTGATTGAGAAATATAAAGAATAAGATAAATTATAATTAGTATAGAGTATGATCATATGACATCCCAAAATCAACTAATAATTTTTCCAGTAATAGAGCATTCACGGTGGACACACTTGTGTTGTCAGATGTCAAAATTTAGTTAGTTGTGATTTGAATTTTTACGGCAATGGAAGTGTTGATGTAGGAACAAATTTTAGTATCAGATGTTACAAGACTTGTGGAAGTGTGGTGAGGCCACTAACATAAGAGAGAGAGAGAGAGAGGAAATAGGAGGAGCACATGTGTAGTGGGATCGGACTCACTGCACTTTTTATATTATTTACATCTTCTTAACACATATCCTAATATATTTATTGTATCATTAGTCACTTTTTAAATTAATAAATTTTTAATATATATTTTTAGGTCTCATTTAGTAACAGACTATTTTAATAACGTTTGATTTTTTTTATTAAAATATGAAATAAAAAAATGAATAATTTTTTAATTTTTATGAAAAGATATGCAAAAAGTAAAAAGAATTTTTTTTTTTTAAACTTTTTGATATAAATTGTTAGCTTTTTAATTTTTTTAATAATTTTTTAACTTTTAAACTAAAACAATAAGTTACCAAACGAGACCTGAATCTCATTTTTATCACTTTATATCATATAACACACTTAAATACACACAAAATTAAGGGTGTATTTGGTTTGTGTTTGTAGAATAGTTTTTGAGATAAAAAGTATAAAAACTTGTTTGGTTTGTCCTTTTTTAAAAATGATTTTGAAAAATTATTTTGGAAAGAGAGTTTTAAAAAAAATGAATGATTTGATTTGTATGGGAAAGAAAGTGATTTTGAAAAGTAAGTAATAAACAAAATTTTAAGATTTTTTTAAAAAACAATTATTTAATTTAATTATTTTTAAAAATTTGTTTATAAAGAAATTTTCTCAAAAAATTTTTTTGAAAAACAAACTAAACAAAACTTAAATATCTCTATTAAAGATGCTTTTAATGTCAATTGTTTTTTACGCTTGATAATATCTCAGTTGACTACTTTATAATCTTAACTTTTCCAAACACGTGGGAACCCTAAACCCAAGGCCGTATGGCCTAGTAGCATAAAGACACTTTTCCAAACACACGTAGGAACCCTAAACCGATGGCCGTATGGCCTAGTACTAGCATAAAGACACTTTTCCAAACACGTTGGAACCCTAAACCCATGGCCGTATGGCCCAGTAGCATACAGACAACACCTAAGTATGGAAAATTATTGATAAGTCCTTGCCGTAATATGGCGGTATTTCTGATTAATTAAAAATTATTATATCTTCATAGTTTTTAATTATTCAATATAAAATTATAAGTCTTATCTTTTTCACTAATCATAATATATATAAAACGTCACGTGAGATAGTCCATGAATCAGCCAATAACTTATTTTTTAATTATTTAATATAAAATTATAAATCTTATCTTTTTCACTAATCATAATATATATAAAACGTCACGTGAGATAGTCCCTGAACCAACCAATAACTTTTCTATAAGTACTGGTAAAAGAATTTAACAAATTAACAATTAATTTTCGTCAATAAAAAATAAAATAAAATAAATTAAATTAAAAAAGTGGTTATGCTCCATAAATGTGTTAGTGCAACTGTTAACTTAAGAAAGGTACTTCTTGCTCCAAAGTTCACCCGATGTCTAAATGCTAAACAAATAAATAAATAATAAAATTTTGGGATAATTATTAAAAATTTCTAAAGTTTTAGCTTTGTAACAAAATAAATCATGAATTTTTAATTTTGTCAATTTAAACTTTCACATCTTAATTTGTTTTCAATTTAAATTATTCACATATTTTCATTAAGTAAAACGAACATAAAGTAATATTTTAGTCATTAAAATCAATGTAAGCATACATAAAATGTTTAAAATATCATTTTCATTGAGTTTAATGACTAAAATATATATTTTTTCATCTATTTTACTTAACGGGAATAGACAAATGATTTAGTTTGAAAATAAAACAAAAGTTTAGGTTTTAAATTGATTTAATTAAAAATTCAAGTTTTATTTTGTTATAAGGTTCAAATTTTGAGATTTTATTTTTTTTTGGGTAATTTTTCCTAAATTTTTTTAAACAAATGACAGAAAATTTTGCATTGTCCTTAACAACATGTGAGAGACGCCATACTTTCCATAAGTCAATTAACCCTTTACCTTTATTTTTATTTTTATTTTTGGTCAGTCATTTTGTGTGTTGAGTCTGTTGATTAAACAGTTGCATCGTTTAAGGCCTCTTTTGGAAGGGGAAAAAAAAAATTCAATTTATTAACTTATTTCAGTCAGATCATCTTTTTATTTTTTTTGTATATTTTTTCATAATAAGTCAATAAACTCAACAAAAAAAAAAAAAAAATCAGTTCCCGAAATAGGCTTAAAAGTAAAACCAGAGGTTTTAGCCACATAAAGAAGCCACTTAATTGTTTTGGGCCATATAATTGAAAGGTGTTTGGATTAGGGTGCCACTAATTTGGAGTTTATAGTTGATGGTCCAATCCAAGTTTAGCTTACACAATTTTCCAATCCAAAATTAAAAATTTTGAGGTTTTTTATTTTTATTTTTGGTTAGTCATTTTGTGTATTGAGTCTGTTGATTAAACACTTTGCATCGTTTAAGGTCTCTTTTGGGAAGGGAAAAAAAATTCAATTTATTAACTTATTTGAGCCATATCATCTTTTTATTTTTTTTTTGTATATTTTTTCATAATAAGTCAATAAACCAAAAAAAAAAAAAAATCACTTCCCAAAATAGGCTTAAAAGTAGAACCAGAGGTTTTAGCCACATAATGAAGCCAGTTAATTGTTTTGGGCCATATAATTGAAAGGTGTTTGGATTAGGGTGCCACTAATTTGGAGTTTATAGTTGATGGCCCAATCCAAGTTTAGATTTCACAATTTTCCAATCCAAAATTAAAAAATTTGAGGTTTTTTATTTTTATTTTTTTAAACAAACACAAAAAGAGCAAAAATATTGGAATCAAACTTTGGACGAGCAAGGAGGAAATGATAGGAGTTTGTTATTGTTTTTAAAATTATCATTTTTGGTTTTTATGTTTTTGGAAACAAAAATAATAAAATATTCAAAAATACCTATCTAGAAAACAATTTAAATGTGTTTCTTGAAAAAGAGAATAATTTATCAAATAAGTTTAAAAAAAAAAAAAAAATGCTCGTTAAACACCTTTCAACTTTTGTTGGTTCATGGTCCCATAAAAGAAGGCCCAAGCCGATCTTCCAAATAATCCAATGACTCGTTTGTTTTTAGAGGTAGAATGGAGGGGATTCATAATGAGGAGATTGTTAATGAGAGCATTGATAGTGAGGGATTAAGTAAAATTGTATTTCTTTTGATGATAGTTGTTAGTGTAAGAATTATTAAATTATTTTTATATAAAATAATAAAACAAATAAAAAATACAAAAAATTAAATATTAATGTTAAAAAAAAATGCATAACATGTAAAAAATAAAAAAAATTCTATTTCTCTCACTATTTTTTTAATACCACCTCCACCTCCTCCATCTCAATCACCCTTCCAACCTCCATTTTAATTTTTTCCTCCATTCTAATCCTTTCCCTAACTCTATAAAATATTTTAGGGGTTGTTTAAGATGTTCTAAATAAGTATATTTTTTGACTTTTTATAAAATATGGGTTGAATTTGAAGTGATGTAGTAGAGAGATGATATAACTTAAATAAGATGATATGACTTAAATAAGATTGTGACTTTTTAACTTTTTAATTTTTTTTAAAAATATCAAACTTAACCTAAATAAATTTCACCTCTATCCTAACTCCATCTCATCTACTATGCCCAAAACAAACGGGCCCGTAGACAGTAGTGGTTGGGAGGGCACACTCCTAACTTGACAAGTCATCGTGATCAATTGGTGGTTAGGCTCGCCATCTTAACCTAGACTAGGTCACGTGAATTATGTGCACAACACTAGGGATATATAGCATGACCTTAGGTGATCCCCCCTACTTCTAATTGTCACCGGCTAATAGAATGACGTATCTAATAACCTTAACCTATTGAAATGATGCCAATCCATGTAGCACCTCTCAATGGGGAAAAAGGTCAATAAAATTATTCTCCTCGTGTGGATCACAATCGTGAGAGATAATTCTATATATATATATATTAACTAGTGACATACATGATACGTATGTAATTTAATTAAGTAAATATAAAAATAAATAAATAATTAATTAATATAATAATGTGTATATTATTTAAATGGTAAGAGTATTCTTAATGAAATCAAAGATTTTGAATTCAAATCTTACTCACGCCTTTAAATAATATTTTTTAATTTTAAACTAGAAAAATTTGCCATGTGATAGAAGAAGAAGCCACACATTCTTGGACACCAAGTCAATGCTCACATATATTTTAAGATAGAAAAATTTGTCACGTGACAGAAGAAGAAGCCATACACTCTTGGATACCAAGTCAATGCTCACATATATAATAATATAAATAGATAGATAGATAGATAGATAGATATATATATACATCCAACTATACTATAAATGTATTATGCCTATTCTACTCTAATTCTCTATTGCTATCTTCCTCAAATATAGCTTTAACTTAATTGTTAGAGAGCTATGGAGAATGACACCCATTAGTAACACAACTTATGGTAATAATCAGATAATTTTTTAGTGTGCAAGGCTTATTGTATGTCATTTATTTATGTATTTTTGCAACTTAATTTACACACTTTTGTGAGAATTTATAACACATTTTTATGGGTTAATTTATGCAAATTTGTGCTAAGTTACGTGATTTTGTGAAGTGATTGACGTATTGTGAAAACTTACGCCAAATTGTGATTTCTCAAATTTTTATAAACTAATTTACGTGAATTTGTATTTAACTTGTGTGATTTTGTGAAGTGATTTACGTATATTTGTGAAAACTTACACTAAATTGTGATTTCTCAAATTTTTATAAATTAACTTACGTGAATTTGTGTTTAAATTAAGTAATTTTACAAGATAAATTACGTATGCTTATGAGAATTTATACAAACTTACATACCCTTGCATATGGTATGCAACCCCTTAAACACTTCAATAAACTTGTGACACAAATTCAACTTCAAAGCTCCACCAATTTTGGTATTTACATATTATAATAATATAAATATAAATTAATATCAGTATAGATGAGATGATCATATTTTCTCATAGGAAACCTTTGACTAGACAATATATTGTTTCAAAAAAAAAAAAAAAAAGACATATATGAAGAAGTCATTGGATTCACAAAATTTGATACACCTAGACATGGCTCCTTTGTCAAAAATAAAATAAATGGAATGACAAATGCATTGTATTCTGGTGTGCATATTTAACCTTATCTCTTAGTACATCACAAAACTTGTGGTCTTTTGGCCCATGATTTGGTCCCCATTGTGTAGAGTACAAGACAGTGTTACCCATTTGATTATAGGGGAATTATATGCAGGTAAGAGAAGGAAAAAAAAATTCCTAACATATGGCGGTATAAATATGCTTATAGTGGAGTGTAAATGAAAAACTGTGGGAGTACAAGTAAGTCCTTTTCCTTTTTCATCTGCATGTATTTCTCCCCTAATTATATGCTTATATATCTAGGCTATTTTATTGTAGAAAGGACACAGTTTGAAAAGTTTTTACATTCTTTATTGTTCTGTAAAATATTCGATTAAAATTTCACATGTGATAAGATGTACAATTACAAACGTATTACATTTACATCTATTATTATTAATATATATATGAAGAGAAAGAAAATTAAAATCATATTTTGTGCATCATATATTTGAATAGATGAAGCTCCTCAACCACCGGGGCTTAAATTAAAGATGTCAAAGGGAGGCGGTAGAGACGCATGAAAAACGTGGCAATTGGGGGCATGTGATGTGTTTGGACTGAGAAAGTTTCTAACTAATATGGGATATGTTTGTCACTATTTATGGATATCTTCATTCATGAGTCATCACCTCATTTCCCTATGTCGTGTGGACAAAAATCTTAACCTTATGTTTGGTTTATTAGAATAAACTGAAATAATATGATCATTTTATTAAAATATTTATTTTTAAAAAAATTAAACCCAAAAAATTATAAATATGTTATGAATAAAATCACCATTTATCAAGACAAAATAATAATTATTTCATAAAGAAATTAAAAAATAATTATTCCATTCCAATATTCTTTAATTGAACCAAACACTGTTGTTTGTTGCTAGCTAGAAACCAATGCGTCCTGTCCCACCTCATTCCAGGCCTCTTTTCTTTTCTCTATTTTTATTTATTATTTTTTTTGGTTGATATTTTTTGAGTGATTTTGCATCCTCAGTTGACCAATTCAATTGCCTCTTTTCCCTTTTATTTTATTTTAAAGTGGTTTTGCATCCTCTATTAACCAATTTGATTGTCTAGTTTTATGAGTTACATTCCGTTTGTTTTGATAAAATTTATAATTTGTAGAAAATATTTTTCATACAATTATGAACTTAAAAATGATGTGATGAGGATAAGATAGCAATGATGGTGGCCGTGGTGGGGAATAGTGATGGTAGTGGCGGAGGCAATGTAAATTGGTGGTGGCAAGATTCTATTTCAAAATTTGATTTAAAGAATCAAAAAAATATTTTTCTTTTGCTTATTTTTTATTGATAATGAAAAACTTTTTACATTGACTTCTTTTTTTTATCATGCAAAATATTAGAAAATATTTTTTTATCAAAACAAATGAAACATTAGATTTTTTTTTTTTTGGTTGTATCCTACAAATCCAATAATCACACGGGAAGTGTTTGGGTGTCCAAGGTGCATACCATATGTACTTGCGTAAATTCTCATAAATATATAAGTTACTTCACAAAATCGCGTAAGTTCTTACAAATATACATAAGTTGTAATTTTTAAAATTTTTATGAGTCAACTTACTTATGTTTGTGAAAATTTATGTAGATTTGAGAGGTAATTTATGTATATTTATAAGAACTTACGCAAATACATAAGCCATGCACACTTAAGAATTATCCTAATCACACAACCAATGATGGCCCAAAGGTATTAGAAGAGTTTACTAATTGTATATTCACTATACAATATGTATACACATAAAACAAATTATAGTCAAAATAATTTTCAACAATAAAAAAAGTAACCAAAATTCTCTCAATAAATTAATAAAATGATTATATCTTAAATTATCAAACAATATCACCTCATCACTTATCTTGACTCTCGATCAAATGAGAAAAAAGAGCAAACAATCTCTCTCATTGTACACAAAAGGAGTCTCATCATTACATTTACACATTTTCTTAGTCAAGACCAAAAAAAAAAAAAAAAGGATTTGTCAAAATTATTTTGATTGCAAAGGTTAGGTAATTGTTATGAATTTTAAACAAAATTATAGGATTTAAAAACTAAAAATGCAACTTAAAAAATTATTAGGAGCCCAATTAGATTTCTCTCCTTGAACCTCGAATAGACTTGAACTGCCTTTATAAACATGAAGAAAACACAAACAAATTGATTTCTCTCCTTGAACGTATATGTAGCTAGTTTTTTGCGCTATTCAGAGAGGTTTAGTCTCCTCAGATGCGATTGCCCTATAGTTCGGACTCTGGTGGTTCTAAATCTAGTTTCACAAGTGTAATGTGAAACAGAAAAATGAATAAGAGTCCAAATCCAACAAATCCTAGAAAATCTATTAATCATCAGAGATGCCAAAAATGGATTGTATTGTCAAATTTCAGAGTCGGCACTTAAATATTTTTCAAAAATTTAGGAAACTCATGACTCGTGCCAAAAATCACTTGTCCGTCATAACCAAAGTGTCTTGGTTTGAGAACTTAGGTATGAAAGGGGAATGTCAGGAATTGAGCACCCCATTCACCTGATCAAAGATCAGCCTCTACTAAATCATGATATGAATTTTATAGACATTATATGCACATGTTCTGATTATTTAATATGCTAACGTCACTATGTGAAGCAAACAAGTATAGACCACGTCACTTACTTTGGATTGCTTTGATTTCATGCTTTTTTAAAAAGAGTTTTGAATAAATGCAACTCAAAGGAAAAGCGAGCTCATATGTACAATAATCAAAGTCATTCTAATCTAAGCAAAATAGTATCCATCCACAGGCAATCATAGAGATATTTCAAGTAAGCAAGTAGCCTCATAGGAGTATGCTCGACATAGCAACACAAACACATATATGATATGCTAAAGCAAAAATGTTCACCTAGTACTCAAACGAGGCAAGCCAAAGAAAAGAAGATAGTTAGACAAATGCATGATCCTAGAGAAATGCACATAACTAATGAAACACATACAAAATGAGGTTACTTGATTCAGCTATGAATATGTCATGTGAATCCACTCAAAGCATGCCGTAACGTGCGTATTCAAGTAAAAAATAATCAATGATGTCAAGTATGATTAGCCGAACCTTAAATGCATGCAAAAATAGATACAAGGCATGGAAATGATATGAAACAAAAACATGATGTTTTGTACAACCACATTAAGCATTTAAATAAAAGGGAGAAAGAAATTGAAGTTGGAAGACATACATCAAGTGTTACAAATTTGCCCTCGTACAAGAGGGTCAGAATGTCCTAATTAACTAATTATTACAAACACAAATCTCAAAGCGACTAATCTAAAATCGCACATGCGCAAGTAAGAACATTCTCCAGAAACCCCTTCTGCTTATTGCTAGAAGCTGCCCTATTCATAGTTAGCAAACAGTTCTGTTTTGGACCTTAAGATTTGCTCTGTTTTGCTGAAAAACCACCACTGTCGTACAAAAAAGTGGTTGGCCGGCCGGCCGGCCTAATGAACTAGTCGGTTGTACAAGATTGTGGCCGACCGGCCACTGCTTCTAGAGAAAGGCCTGTTGTAACAAAACTAGAACAGACCAAAAATAGAGGGTTTCCAAATGATGTCCATCCCTCCTATTCCCTCATGTCCCCTCCTGTCATGAAGATTTTCAAGGAAAGAGTAGATTTGCTTCACAAGTTATCAAACATCCCAAGGGTATTTAGATGATGATTAATAAAGCAACGGGATGGAAATCAATGAATACAAAGCTAAGGCAAATTAAAAAGATGAGATGGCTAAAACCTACTATATCTCATGGAAAATAAGAGTAAGTGAATACTCAAATTTAGAGAGATTAGGTTTAGAGAAAGCCATTTTTGAAAGCAAAATCGAAACAAGACTAAGCAAATGAATGAAAGCTATAAAGAGTTGTTGTAAGCTTATCTTCCTACTCATGGAATATAGATGAGACATCCATTTCCATACTTCAAAGAGAAAACTAGAAGAGAGCTTATAACAACTTTGAAGAAGAGAGTTAGATTCAAGAATTAAGCTATCTATTAAAAGCTTTAATACACATATATTCAAACAGTGCTGAAATCAATCTACAAGTGAACAAAAAAGAGAAAAAGTGTGAAGAAAACAAAGAGAGCACAACTAAGGATAAGCTTATGGAAGAGTGGCTAACCCTTCTACCTTTAACAAGGTTTAAATCACATTTTTAAGCCTAAAACAACTCTGAAAATCAGTGTTTAGAATAAAGGATAAAAGAAAAGACAATGAAAAGACTTCAAAGATCAACCTCTTGAAAAGAGGAAGAGATTCTTGATTCACAAACTTCAATCTACACACTCTCAAGTATCTGAAATAAGGTTCAAGACTTCAGCAAAAAGCCTCAAGTTTGAGCTTCAATATGTATCTATAGTGTATGTATATTCAAGAAAGTGGAGTAATATTTTGGGCAACCTTTTAAGCCTTTTGGAAATTGTTTTAATCCTAAACTCTGAGGTGAGGTGGTCTTTTATAGATTTTCAACTGTCTTCTAACAGAAATATCTTCACAAGAGAGCAACTAGCCAAATCCCGTGCATAGAAGCAGCCTGCTGTTGCAAAATATCTACGGCCGGCCAAAAAAATGTGACCTCTCGGCCATTTTTTGGTCTTGCTACTCTTTGAGTGGTCAAGCGAGAAAAATAAGTTTTGGTCCAAACAGGATGCAAGGTTTGGGTTTGAAACTCAAAACTGAATTCCTTTGTTGAAGATTCAAAAGATTACACAGTATAATATTTTATCATCGAGTGTTTGGAATGAAGCGCCTAAGTCTTAAATGTAGTCAAAAATGGGGTGTCTACTGTAAAATAAACTTCTTTTTCGAAGAGGAGGGTAGTTCATTGTGTTGACTTATGGACACCCACTAGTGCTACGAAGTGCATTGGAGGCTAAAATGCAAGGGTTTCAAAAGCTGTTTATTATTATGAGTAATCTAAATTAGGTCAGGGGCTGGTCGGAAAAGTTGAGCAAGTCAAGAAGATTTATTCACGGGGTTATAGAGTTCAATGAATTGATTTTTCGGAATCATTTAGTGGACTTACCAAGCAAAGGGGTTTGGTATACTTGGTGTAATAATCAACGAAATTCGAAAGCCACTTATGAAAGATTGGATAGTGTGTTGGCTTCTTCAAGTTAGGTTGAAGTTTTCAGCAAATTCTTTCTCATTACATTACCTATTCGACGCTTTGATCATAGTCCCCTTTTGTTTGATACAAATTGGTCCTATCTTCAAGGGCTTTGAACAAGTTTGGGGTAGTCTGGTTAGCCGACAGGTCTACGAAGGAAATTATTAAGAAGGTGTGGTCACTGCCATTTAAGGGATCTAATCAGTATTTAATCACACAACGACAATTAGTCTTACTGAAACATTTGAAAAATTGGAATGGCTTGTCTTTTAGAATTATAAATGGCTTGATTGAAGATATTCAATACCAGCTCCAGTAAGTTCAATCCTTGCTTCAAAGGGAATGAGAGGTTTCGAACGAGTGGGAATTGAGACAACAATTGGATATGCTGTTGAACAAACAAGAACTTTATTGGGCCCAAAGGTCAAAGCAATAGTGGATGAATGTAGGAGATCAAAATAATAAATTTTTTCATAGAACGGCATCATGGAGGAGATATAGAAATCATAATTCTTTTGTTCAAGATGCGGTTGATAATTTCATCACCGCACCTAAGGCAATTCAAAGTCTTTCCGTGGATCATTTTAAGCAACTGTTTTCAAATTCAGAGGTACCAACTGGGGATTCTACAAATGCAAGTTTTTTTCCTAATCATTTTAATCTTTTAAATACTGTTAATTGTAAGATCAGTTCAATTTATGGTGAAATGTTAGAATAACCTTTTACTTTAGAGGAAATACATAAGGCTGTGTTTCAAATGGGTAAATTTAAGGCTCTGGGTCCAAATGGGTTTATAGCAGGTTTTTATCAAAAATACTAGGATAAGGTGGGTCAATCTGTTTTTATCAAAAATGCTTAGCTTCCTTAATTGGGGTTATCTTCTTAAGCACAATAATAAAACCTTTATTTGCGTAATTCCCAAGAAAAAAAGTCCCCTTGCAATAAACGATTGTCGGCCCATTAGTCTTTGCAATGTTATTTACAAGATAGGAGCTAAAGTGTTAGCAAATTGGCTTAGTGTGGTTTTGCCGGACATAATTTCTCCTAATCAAAGCGCATTCTTAAAAGAGAGACTTATTTCAGATAACATTCTTTTAGCTCATGAGCTTATTGAGCATATTAAGAAAAAAAACGTTTAGGGCATAAGTTCGTTTTTGAATTAAGTTGGATATGAATAAAGCTTATGACAGAGTTAGATGGGATTTTTTGATGGCAACTATGTGCAATATGGGTTTTTCTCTAAGGTGGATACAGTTCATTCATAAATGTGTGTCCACAGTGATGTTTTCAGTTTTGCTTAATGGAAATCAATCTGAGTTTTTTCAATCTAGAGTTGGGTTAAGACAAAGAGATCCTTTATCGCATTATCTATTTTTATTAGTGATGCAAGTTTTGTCTGATGGGTTTGAGCATCTTTCCAATCAAGGAATTTGTCGGGGTGTTATTATTCATATTTGCTAATAACTGCTTTATTTTTCAAAATTTTAAGATAGATGAGATATAGTGTCTTCAATGGTTTTTGAGTGCATTATGTTCTCAAACTGGTTTGCAAATCATGGAAAATAGTGGCTTGCGTCATTATTGGGAGTCAAAGTGGTGGCAAAACCAGGATTTATCTTGGTGCAAATTTGGGGCATATAGGCAGAGCTAAAGTAGATATTTTTAGATCTATTCTTGATAAAGTTCAAGGCAAGCTTCAAGGTTAGAAATGTCAAGTTTTGAATTTTGATGGTCGGGCAGCGCTAGTCAGGCATGTGCTACATTCTATCCTGGTTTACTTAATGTCTGTTTTAGAATGCCCTCATCTTTTGTTTAAAAAAAAAAAAGTAAAAAAAAAATAAATAAAACTTACAGCCATTGTAAAGAAGTTTCTTTGGGCATCTAAGCGAGAAAAAGGTCTTTTTTGAAATTGAAACATGTTTGTCATCCTAAGAAGTGGGGTGGATTGGGGTTTAGGGATCTCATGTGTTTTAATCAAGCTTTGTTGGCAAAACAAGCTTGGAGGATTGTGTCCAATTCAAGTTTACTTTTATCAAAAGTTTTGTTAAGTAGATACTGTCATAGTCAACCTTTCATTTATATAAATAAGGTTGTTTCTTCATCTTGGGGTTGGTGCAGCATTATGTAGGGTAGAGATTTGTTAACTTTAGGCTTACATTGGGTGGTTGGGAATGGTAAAATATTAACCCTTTCGAGAATCAATGGATACCAAGTATATCTAACCCATTGAGGGAAAGGAGTTTAAATCGGTTGCTTCCTGATATGAGAGTGAAGCATTTTATTGATTAAGATCAAAATTGCTGGAGAGAAAATTTGCTTAGACTTTTTATCCAAAAAACTGTATTAATCACATTCTTGCTATATATATTCCAACTAATCCTTGTGCGGATAAATTGGTTTGGAGTCCTCTCAAGAGTGGAGAATATGTAGTTAAGTCTAGTTATAGACAAGTTTTAATAAGACATTTTCTAGATTTGTGTCAACTAGGTTTTAGTGGTATGGTCTGGAAGAGATTGTGGTGACTCAATCTACCTCCTAAATGGGCTTTGTTATTCTGGAAGTGTCTACATAATATTCTGCCAGTGCAATGGGAATTGAAGAAGCGAGGAGTGACAGTGGAAACTTTGTGTGCTCAATGTAAAAACAAAGATGAAACATTATAACATTTGTTTTTCGAATGCCATTTTTTGCAACGAGTGTGAAGGGGATGCACATTGGGACTAGATTTTCCAGTCGGATACACAGTTTCCTTTCGAGATTGGTTTAAGGATTGGATTACACGAGTGAAGGAAAATGAGGTTATCATTCAATCAGTAGCTATTCTATGGGCTATCTGGTTAAATCGGAATAGCTTTGTTTTCCTTAATAATCCCAAAACCATTAACAGTACAATTGAGGAAGCAAAAGTGCTCTTTGCATTAATCAATTGTAATATATATAATGGTCTATCTGTACATAATGCTAATAATGTTGATTCTGGGAATAGGCACTCTGACTTATGTTTATTGTAGAGAACAAATGTAGCAAGTCAAGAATCAGATTCATGGACATTTATTATCGATGGGTCATGGAAATCATCAAAGTCTAATGCAGGGATAGCTTGGCTATGTTTCGATGAAAATCAATACAAAATTAAGCAACATGCGGCTGTGGTGCGTCCTGTGCCCAATGCTTTCACGATTGAAGTTAAAGCTTGTTTGGATGCCATTTGTTAGGCTGTTAATTCTGGAGTAAAGCGCCTTACTATTAAGACTGATTGTCAAGTCCTGGTATATAGCGATTCTAGGTTTTGACTTGTTACTTATTGCATTCCGGACTCGGGTTGGTTTGGTTTTGAATAGTTATTCATATCTCTTTCCCTTGTTTTCCCTTTTATTTTAGTTATCGGGTTGTAGTTATGTGTTTGGGACAGGTTGATTACTTGTTTTTCCAAACCTTTGTTACCCAGATTTTGGCTCTTCCGCTCAAGCGGCCATTCTTGCGCTCGAGCGAGATTTGCCACTTTTCAGTATTTCTTTTACAGTTATGAAAATGCTGGAAAAGTGCTTTGGGCGCTCGAGCGTCTAGTTCCACACTTGAACGGGGACCTTCGTCTGCAAAACTTCTGGAAAAGTGTATTCTACACTCGAGCGCCAACTTTCACGCTCGAACAGAACCTTGTGTCTGACACTCGAGCGAAGTTTTCCACGCTCAAACGTACTACGCGTATAACAGTCTAAGAAGATGATATTTTGAATCACTTTTTCATATCTCTCTCTCTCTAAAACTCTCCAAAAAGCTTGTTTTTGAGCCTCTCTCTTTGGAATTCACTTTCTCTCTTAGATTTCATCTAGATCCATTGATCTTTTCACCTTAGTGCCTTTGAGAAAAAGGTAGAGCTCGTCAAGATCTACATTTTGATCCGAATAGAAGTGGGTTTCAGCGTTCTTAGAATTTCTCTCTTGTTTGACTCATCTTCTTCCTTTGAGGTAGGGATCTTTTCTACACCTTCATATGATATTTAACTTAGTTATTTGTATCTTGTGTAACAATGGTGTGATTTGAGGGTGTTGTAAGCAAACCTACGGTTTGGGTATAATGGGTTGATGAACATGAAATAAACGAATGTGGGTTGCGAAAATGAAATTATGTTGGGTCAAATGGTTGAAAATGATATTTGGGTTGATAATTAGAAAATGGAAGGTTTTGCCCTAAAATGACTGCCACGATTATTTTATATAGATAATTAAAATTGTCATTGAAAATGTGAAATTTAGAGGGTATTGGTATGAATGGTGGGATTGATTATGTATTGATTCATCCTTTAGAAGTTTGAATAAATCATTTGTCATGAGATTGAATATCTGTTTAGAAATAACTACATTGGGCTATCGGTGGAGGATATCTATGATTATTGTAGAAATTGTATGAGGATTAGGTGAATTGAAACTAATCACTTATTATTTGTCATTGAATATGACTATGTTTATATACATTGTACATGTATGATTATGTGGGAGTGGAAAAGGGATGTGCTCCGTTGTTTGATGTTGTGTTTAAATACATTACATATGTATGAATGATTGTTTAGGATGAGAAAATGGATGGACTCCATTATAATTAAGTTAGCCGAAGTGTCGTGGGTGAAAGTCCTGAAATTATACGTAGGTGCCTAGCCCGCAGACGAAATATCCGTAAAATGGCATTTGTAGTGCTTGTATAGCCTACGTTTACATGGGTCCCGTTTGACGGCTACCCTCGGACGAAATTTCCGTGAAAGAAAAGTTTGAAGTGTTCATGCATTGTTGACGTGCTTGTAGAACTAATGAGTTGAAGTCTCATTTAGAATGTTAAAAAGATGATGAAACTGGTCCATGTAATAAAATGAATGGAAATTGGTACCTTATGATTGTATAAATGTGGATGTCTTTATCACTAATGTTGTGTATGCATAGTGTACTTATACATTTGCTAAGTTTCATATATTGTGCTAGATGATTTCTACTGAGTTGTGGCTCACCCTATTTGGGAATAACATTTTCAGGTGTTGGTGACTTACCTTCACCAAGACAATAGCTTGGATGGACATTTCGAGAGCAAGAGCTTCTTATTCGACTTGCATATTTTTGTAAAGCCTAGGGCTAAATGTGTACGAGCTAGTCTCCTTTTTGTGTAACCAAGTCAAAGCTTGGAAATATGTAAGCCAATAGGGCACTTAGTTTTGTTAAACTCTTTTGTATTATTAACTTCATCTAATGAAAGGATTATTTACTCTGATTCATGTTGTTATTAATATGTGTTTGGCTTGTATTTTCTTTGGGGGCGTTACATGGTACGCAAGTAACAAACAGTGGATAAAGCAACAAAGTGGCATATTTCATCTATTATTAGTAATATTCTATGTCATAGTAAATCTTTTGATTTTATGTGTATTGCTAAGGTAGGAAGATGTGTAATCTAACAAGCTCATGAGCCAGCAACTGATGTTATTAAATCCTTTGTTTAATGTTATGAAGTTATTTAGTCCTCAAAAAAAAAGAAAAAAAACTTTCTTTTCAAATAGTCTTCATCATTTAGGCCCTCAATTTTAGTTTTTGCAGTTACTTTTAGTAAACAAATTTGTTTGATTGGTGCTTATTTTGTATGAGTTTGGTATGATTTATTTCTATCGCATCACCTCTCTACTTTTATATCGTTTTTTAATTAGCAAAAAAAAATATAACAAAAAAGTCATATCCAAACCACTCTATCAGTCTTTTTCTTTTTTCTTTTTCTTTTTTTTTTTAAATTTTAACTCAAATTTACTAGTTTGAAATTTTTTTAATTTTCTTTATTTTTAGTTTAGTTAGGTTTAGACTTTAGATATATTATTATATATTCAATATTAAGCCTCTATCCTATTTGGGAAGTAAGTAGGGATTAATTTAACCCACTAAAAGACAAACTATGCTAAAAATTTAATCAGACAAAATGTCACATCCAAAGTATAATCATTTCACTTTTTCTCTCATAAAACTACAAAAAAAGCCAAACGTTCTTCCCAAACAGAACTTTTTTACTGAGATTAAAATAGTCAAAAAAACTAAAAAAGTTCTTCATAAACGAAAACTTAGTTATACCATTGGCAACTCTAGGAAATAACTTTAATGGGTTCAAGTTTAATATCAAACTTATAACAATATTATTATTACGCTACTCTATAGTTGTAATAAAACAGTTATAGAACAATGAGATTGTTACATTATTAATGTATGTGACACTTATCTATATAAGTTGTTAATAAGAGAAGAAAAATATCAACAACAAAAATATATATATATATTAAAATATTTTCTCCTATTTGTATATATATTTTCATATATTTTTATGACTTTTATGCATTCAAAACTAATTATAACAAATTCAAACAATAAATCCAAATTTAATTATTATTTTTTTTGTTCAAAGGTTCACACGCTAAAACATTATATCCATAAGGACATGCAACCTGTTCAAAAAATAAATACTAAATAAATAAGGACATGCTACCGTGAAATGACCGGAATACCTATTATCAATTTACTGAATACCCATGATTTGTGCAATATAACTCTATCTTCCTCTTGTCTTTCTCTCTCTATTTTTGCAATATATCCCATTATTTGTCTTTTTATAACTCATTATCTATCTCTTTCTTTCTTCTCTCGCCATCATCTTCTCCAAACAGCTGCAATGGTCTAGCCCTACCACAACTCTGAGGTCCAGCCCCACCACGCCTCTCCTTTGGAGTTGTAGTGGTACATCCATCAACTACAGTGGCGAATGTGCTACCGGTGATGGTTTTGAGGAATCCAACAGACCTCCCAAGCACTAGAACTCTCTTGTTCAACTTCTTTCTACCTGTTCAACCGCTTAGTTCTATGATCGCGACTAATGAACAATGGCGAGTGTAATAACCCCGATCTATGATTAGCCCATGATCCTTGATTAAGACTACTTAACAAGTAATTAAGATGAAATTCTACGTTAATTGCATGAGATATATGTTATTTGCATTTATATCTATCTGTCGTAGAAATATGTGTTTGAATTTTCGTTTCGATAAGTAAATTGAAGGCCTTATCGGCATTTGATCACGGAATTGACTCAATTTATTTGTTATTTAGAATTCTTATAATTTTATGGTAGGTTTAATTGGATTTTGATTCAAAACCAAATATATAGATTAATTAATTACAATTTGATTAGGCTAAGCTAGATTAATTAGTGAAGCCTATATAAGGCTAATAATAGGCCTTAGATCATTTTACACACTTCCATTTCAAGCTTTTTGAGCTCAAAACATGAGAGAGAGAGAGAGAGAGGAAAACATAGAAGAGGGTTGAGATCAAAGAAGGCATAGAAGAATTGCAGAGAATTTGAAGAAATTAAAGAAGACTCAACAAAATTAAGCTTCCACACTTGTGAACTCAAGCTTAAGGTGAGAATTCACCCTTTAAACTAAGAGTTTGAATCAATAAGAGAATTAAGTAGATTAGTATGAGAATTGAATTTAGATAGATAATTTTGAGAGGAATCATGCATGCATGTGCATTCTATAGCATTTTGAAGTTGATTTCAAGTAATTCTCTCATGCATGTCATTATTTCACCTTGGTTTTGGAAATCATCAAGTTTCATCCCATTTTATATCATTTGATCATGTTTTAGAAGGTTGGAGTTCATAACCATACATTCAAGTTATGTTTTCTAAATTCCAAGTTTGATTCTGCACAATTCACTTACTTTTGGGCCTTGATTTTGCGAAATGATCCTTAATTCTTGGTGTTTTACAAGTTTAGACATGTTTTCTCAAGTTTTGGGGCCCAAATGATGTGTTTTGAAGCTTTACACTTGAGTTTTGCATCTTGAACATCAATTTGGAAATTTCAAAATTCTATATCATTACTCGAGCGACAGAAACTGCGCTCGAGTGACTAAAAGTTGGGTCAAGCATAAAATTTGAGCTCCCAGTACTTTTGTAGACATGGGTCGCGTCTCGAGCGACAAAACTTGCGTTTGAGTGACCACTCTTATTTTTGATCCCCTGCTCAAGCGTAGGAAATTGTGCTCAAGTGTAAAATGAGAGCTCCCAGAAGTTTTATAGAATTTTACAGTCCACTCGAGCAACCAAAGTTGCGCTCGTACGAAGACCTTATTTTCAGGAATTTAACTAAGTATTATAACTCATATTTTGGCATTCTCATTGCATTTTAGCTATTCCTAAGCCTTAATTAAGACATAATAAAGAGGATAAATATTAGAAACCCACCAAGATAGAAAATAAACAAGTTAAGTACTTTCCAAATGTGTGTTTCAATGTGTATCCGTTGTGTGTTGTGTAGATCACACGCCGTAGACTATTTGATCCGTCTACTTTATCTGTTCTATTATTGGAGTCATCTGTGAGTAATAACTTTGTAAAGTTATGTTCAATGTTACGTATTTTCTGAATATTATGATATGGAAATGATCAGTTTTTTGAAATGCTATATTTTGTATGAATGAATGATTGTCCAAATTTCTGAAATGTATTCATGGCATCCTCAGCATCATATGATATGCGTCCCTTTACGGGTCATCAGAATGCCTTTATAGCCGTCTCTTTATGGGTCATCAAAAACGTCTCTGTGCATATGAGTCGTCGGAATACCTTTATGGCTGTTCATTTATGGGTTATCAGAATGCCTTTACGGCTTTAGTGCTAATGGATGTACCACGTATAATCATATGGAATATGTGAACTCTGAACACAAATATAAATATAAGTATGAATATGAATTTGTTTCTGATTTGAATTCTGAATTCTAGATTTGTTATGGACATCATTCATTAAAACCTTTACTCTGTTATTATTCATTGGGCTCTAACTCACCTTATTATTTATTTATATAGGTGATAGTGTGATCAGGCCTAAGTTGTTGCTTGGATTCTTTTGTGTCGGCCAACCATTATGCCTCTCAATGAGGTTCCCGTTTTGAAGTGGTCACGTTCTATTAACAAGTTTTAAGTTTTTGTTTTCTTCTGTTTGATTGAACAATTTTTTGTACGTTGTATTTAAGTGGGTTTTGGTGATGTAAGACTAATGTAAAAATGACGTCACTGATATGTATATAAAGTCTTAAATTTTCTGTCTCATGTATGTACTTGCGACTCTATGGACATTATATGTTTGTATTTGCTTTCGCTAGCCCTTGTATTTTGTTTAATTTGTTCAGAGGCCTTTGGTAATCCCAGGATTACTGGCCAGTTACGACACTAAACCTATAGGGGCAAGTTTGGGTCGTGAAAGCGAGCTCTAGTGGCGACGGGGAAATCAGATGGGGATTTTTGAACCAAATGAGCACATCTAGGGCATCATTCAGTGTCGGTATCTATAAGGTCTGCAATGTTCTCTCTCACTCTCTCTCAAGCTTTGTTTGTTCTCTATATATATATACATATAATTTGTTATATCATTTATTTGATGATTGGTCGATTGAATCGCATACTACTATTGATGAAGTCATGCTATTATGGGATGGAGAATGAGGAAGAGATTGGCGCCGCCATTGTTAAAGTCGGAATCGAAGTTAGAGAAGAGCTAGGTGAGATTAGCAGCGGAAGAATTAAGGACGAAGGAGACCTTGCGGTGGTCGACGGTGGCAGTAATGGTTATGCTTTGAGTTTGTAGGGTACTCTTGTGGTGGTGGCTCCACTCTACCCCTATTTTACTCTCATCTCTCTCCTTATAAGCCCTAGCTCTCTAGATGGCCATCGATCTAGATCTTGGAATTGGCGGCGAAAGTGAGGAATCTCCTAACGTGAAAGTAGATTAGTAGAGAGAGGAGAGGTAGAGACTGAACCAGAGATTGCGGAAAGGGTCAACGATAACATCGGAAGAGAAGACTTTATTGATGGGTTTGAAAGATGGTGGAGATTTAGGTTACGAAAAAGGTCGACAGTGACGTCGCAGGAGAAGACTCCATTGGTGAGTTTGGAAGATGGTGGAGATATAGGTTTAGAAGAGAGAGAAAAGAGCTGTGAAGTGGGTTTGTTGAAATGTTATTTTAATAGACAAAAAAAATCAACATATAAGAAAAAATAGTCTTGGTAAATTTGAACAGATGGAAAAAAATAATTTCAACTTCAACATAAAAGGGTAAAATTGGAAATTAAATGTCCTTCAAACATAAAACGTACTTCTCACTACAATATTTCTCAAAGCATGTACTTTTGACCAAAAAAAATTACCTAGTGGACCTATTGCCTTAAGCAATCTTTAGATTGGACTTATCACCAATTTTCTCTTATAACTATTTGGGTTCTAGTTAACATTTTTTTATATAAAAATAAAATTTGTTTGTGAGTGTCTTAATATTATTGGTTAACAAGTTTAAATTCATTGTAAATTGGGCACTCAGTCCAAAAATTCAATTTTCAATTTTGTTTGGCCAAAGGTCCAGGCGCTCAAATACTTTGTCCAAAAGGACATGCTTAAGCAAAATGACCAAACTACCCTTCCTCATATATATCATATATACACAGACCAAACCCTAACATTACACTCTCTCACTCTCTCTCTTCCATTTACTCTTTATCACTCACTCTTTCCTCCGCCTCTTATGCTCACATCGTTGCCTCATTATCTACCATTGGTGACCAGCATTGTCACCGCCACTACCTCCATTGTTGCTCCTCTCTCTCTCTCTCTCTCTCTCTCTCTCTCTCTCTTCACCTCATTCACTAGTATTCTCTATCCTTTATTTGGAGTTTCTTCATACAAAAATGTTAGAGGAAAAAAGAGCTAAGATACATTCAGATCTTTAGCACTTACAGTTCCGAAACCTCTTCCAAGATCGTTGTCTTCGTCCTCATTATCATCTTGATTCTTAAAGCGCTTTAGCTCTTGATGAAGGGAATAAAGGTTTTTTCGGTAAGTGAGCTTGCTAGGAGGTTTCTGTGTATTATTAGAGCAAGGAGTTGTACTATTACATCGAAGGTTTGGCATGGCAGCTGAAGAGAGGCGTGGACGACATCGATGGAGTGAAGTCGATGTGGTTCCGAGTCTTGAGACTTTGTCGTCGAATATTCTGGAAAAAATGAGGGCGTTGTTGGAGGATGATGAAATTCCTGAGATTTCAATAGTAGCAAACAAGGTTTTGTTCGGGTTTTTGATGAGGAATATGTGTATGGCAGTTGTGGAAGGAGTAGCCACTAGAGACAAGAAAAAGAAGAGGACAAAGAAGAGCATTGACACCTACAAGATCTATATCTTCAATCTCTTACCATAATAGCTCCATGAAAAGCAGGTCCTGCCTTTGTCAAGGGTCACCACAGACTTCTCTATCTCTCTAAATCTTGATTTATTCCTTAGTGATCAGAGAAGAAAAATATTTCAACAGATCTGTAATAGGTTTAAAATTGCAACAGATAATGGCTTGGTATATTTGAGCTCAAATATATATCTATATATGTGTGTGTGTTAGATCTGTGTAATGTGTTAGATTTGTTGATGAAGATGAAGAACATGATGATCTTTTTCCCTTTTTTTGTCAAAAAAAAGATTTGAGCTCAAATCTGTGTTAGATCTGTTGTTGTTCTTTACCGCTATTGATGATGATGGCTTTAAAACATTTTTCTTGCTTAAGTTCATAGATCTGTGCTCTCCATCATAGTTCCTCATTTGCCTCAAATCTCTTTTTTTTTTTCTTTTGAAAAATTTAAATAGATAGTCTTTCTCTATTATTGTTGTTATTGTTATTGTTGTTGTTGTTGTTGTTGTTGTTGATGATGATGAAATATATTAAATTATTTATTTAATTTTTGTGTTGAACAGATGATAAATGAGAAAGAGAGAGAGATAGACATAAAGAGAAGAAAGATTTGAACATATAGGATTTGGTTTATCTTGGTATTTTAATAGATAGAAAAAAAAATTTGAACAGATAGAATTTCATTTGGACAAATATTTAAACAAATAAGAGAAATTTGAATTGAAAAGGTTAAAAAATAAATAAATAGATAGAGTAAAAAAAAGATAGAGTAAAATAAATAGATAGGGAAAAATTTGAACAGATAGGAAAAATTTTGAACATATAGGAAAAAATTTTAAACAGATAGAAAACAAATTTAAATAGATAATCAATGAAAGTCAACAAATAAAAAAAAAATTAATGGGTAAAATTGGAAACAAAAATCCTTTAAAATAAATAAAAGAATTTCTTACCAAACTATTTCACAAAGGGTAGATCTCTTACCAACAAAAAATATTTACTGAATTTAATTCCTTATACCCTCCTTATCTTTAATTTTTCAACAATTATCTCATGTGGATTCTATATCAAAAACATGTACCGTGAAAAATGTATAGCAATTTTAAACTTTATTAATCAATATCTTACAACATTTGGAAAAAAATAAGAGCAATCAAGCACAAATCATCTTTCTTTGTAAATAAAAAAAAAAACAAAAATGCTATAAAAAAAAATTACAAATTTTTATTATTACGTAAATGCAATAATAAAATTTTAACTGAAATCTAACTCACTTTAATGATATGATAAATATTACATAACAAGTAAGACAAGTTTGTAAAAATTTATATAATAAAAAAAACAGCCCCGTTACAGAGCCCGAAAGCCCCAGCTCGAATTTGAGAAGAAAGAATGAGGAAAAAGAAGAAGAAGAAGAAGGAGAAGCAGAACTGGAGGCGCCATCAAAATCGGGCTGGAGGCGGAGGTGGGACTGCGATGCGACGATCGGCTGACGAACGACAAGCTGCGACAACTCTCTCTCGCCTCTCGCCTCTGTTTCTCTCTCTCGCCTCTGTTTCTCTTCTTTTGTGTTCAAAATGAAGAAAAAAGAGAAAAGAAAGAAAAAGAAGAAAAAGAAAGAAAAAAAAAATTTGAAACCCAAAACAATGTCGTTTTTTGGGTTTCGAGTCGAATTCAAGCCACTGATTTCGAGCCCTCAAACATTTTTCTAAAAAAAATATTCGGCCACTGATTTCAGGCCCTCAAACATTTTTCTAAAAAAAATATATTGACTAATTGGGTATTAGTAAGGCTGCAAACGAGTCGAGTGGAGTTGAGCTGAGTTCAGCTCAAGCTCGAGCTAAGCTCGTTTGCTTATCGAGCTCATTTATTCAGTTTGAATTCGGCTCAATAAGTAACTGGACTCAAGTTTGGCACGTCTTGTTAATAATAATGAAATTCGAATTCAGCTCGACTCTGCTCGAGAAGATTTTTTTAAATATTATTTATATTATTTAATATATAAATAACAATACATTATTTATATATTATTTAATATATAACTAATAAATTTATTATATAATTTAAATAAAGATAAACGAGTCGAGTTTATTCGAGTTCGAATTCGAGCTCAGCTCGTAACGAAACGAGACGAGCCGAGCCAACCTTGTTCGTGAATAGTTCAGTTCATTTGCAATCCTAAATACTAGGGACCAACTACAAAAATAAAAATATAAAATATTAGAAGAAGAAGAAGAAGAAGAAGAAGAAGAAGAAGAAAATATTGTATTAAGTATGTACTTATGATGATGTTTATATATCATATTAATTTACTGTATGATGTGTTATTACTGAATTGACAATGTATATAAGTAGTGAGATTTAACCAATGTAATTAATGGGTGATGTGTGAGTGATTTTCCGATCACACTGCCTACCTTAGTAATTCAGCTGTAGAACACAGTCAGAATAGATAGCACTCTCTTGTCTGCCTGAGAAAGAAAAGGCTCGTGATTGGTTCTTCCACCGGAGCACTCAAGCAGTCAAGTCAGTATATCTCTCAAAGAAAATCAAGTATTCAACTCACTAGCTTGAGTATATCAAAACATACCTTAGACCCATGGGGGTGCCTCTCTTTTATAGCCAATACAATCATAGTCCCAATAAAAGCCTAACTCTAATGGACTCTAATTCTATACTTACTTTGGACTCCTCAAGAGATAAGGATAGTCTCCCTAAGAGTGTTATCCTTATCCATCCTGAAGTCTTTCTTCATCCTAGGACTCTTGTCCTTTATCTGTTTATCTCGGATTCCGATGTCTTCGGAGGTAACCTCGGCATAACTACCACGACACGTGGCACCTCGGCTGGCACCTCGGCATCACCTTGCCACGTGTTGATACTCAGAAAATATATCTCCACAACTACCCCCGAGGTTCTATTACCTCAGCATTCTGAGGTGATGGGATCTATATCGTTCCTTCCTTCCATTACGTCGGCTATGAACCCCTCAGTCGAGATCATGTTCTTCAGGCCGACATGTCTTCTTTCAAGAACAAGAATTCAAATGAACTCTCCCACGCGTATGAGCTGTCATACATCACTTCTCAACCGTTCTACTTACGCGTTTCATCTTCATCGGCTCGTGCCTGTGACGCGCTTGTAAGCTGTCTTTCATCTGTTTGCGCTGTCTGACGTGTGCGTTGTTCTAGGCACATTAAATGCCCTTTTTTTGCCGCCGTTTCAAGTTTTTTGACAAAAACTTTCCTTTCTATCTTCGTTGCTTTACTTTTGCATTCGTTTTACTTGCTTTCTCTCTCTCTAAACTCTTTCTCAAATCCGCCATTGCTCAAGCTCCAAGCTCTGCAACTGTTTCCATTCTTCCATTCCAGCGAAGTTTTCGTCATTCCGTCGTCGCCTGACCTCGGCGACCTTCATACCGGCTCCATTTTTCCTGGTAAGCCTCTGTTCCTTTCATTCTCAATTCTTCTATGCTCTTTCGCTTACTTGATGCCATTACTGCTTTATTCAAACCTTTGATTTACTGAACTATTCATCTGGATGCGTCTATTCCATGATTTCGCTCATGTCTTGAACACTTGCACTGTTTCACCACTTTCTTGCCATTGTTCTTGAGCCTATATTTCTTGTTTTTTATGTTTTTTAGAGCCCCACATCTGTTCTTGATTCTGAAGCTTCGTCTTTTGTTTCTTGTTTTCTGTGTTATTTTTTCCAGATCTGTGCCCTCAACCCTTGCTTCCATAGATTTAGGTTTGGGATTTTTCTGTAGACTTTACCAACCTTTAGGAAAAACTAAAACAAACCTTACCATTACTTACTTAGGTTTTTGCCGAGGTCCTAAGAACCTTTTAAGAACATCCCCTTTCTGAAGTAGAATACCTTTACGCCGATATCATGGAGATGTAGAGACATAGGGCAGATACCCCAACCAAACTTGAATATTTTGGGAAAGAGTTCGCCATTCTGTGGCGTCCATCTGAAATTTGGTGGGGATGATGACAACTATATCATGCCCACAGATGATACAATGCCCTTTCCCATTGTTGCTTTCACTGAATGTGGACTCAAGCTTCCACTTGATCCCCTTTTTCGTGAAGTTCTCCACTACTACAGGTTGAACCCTATGCAACTTACCATCAACTCCTATCGAGTGATTAATGGTATCATAGCCTTAGCTAGACAGGAGAACGTTAGGATCAACCTTGCCGACATCCAATATTGTTATACCATGTGTGCCCTTAACTTGAAAGAAAAAGGTTTCGTCTATTACCTCAAGCTGAGGTCTACCAAATTCAAAATCGTAGCCGACCTCCCAGACTCCAACAAGGGGGCTGGAGATGACTACTTCATTACCTCTGGAAATTGGGAGTTTGCCCCAGGCGAGCATGCCCATCTTTACCCTCTTTCTCGAACAGTTAAAGAGGGCAAGGGTAAGAGCCCAGTATCAATACTCAGTTGTTTCTTTTCAAGTCTTCAATATTCTATCTATTTCTAATGTCTGTTTTCTTCTTGCAGATGTTCGTAAGCCACCGAAAAACTTTCGCCAATCTTACGTTCCCAGCAAGAACCTAAAAAAACTCCTGGACTTGCCAGTTCACAAAAGAAAAGCGCCACTTCTTCTCAACTTTATTCCAACATACAAATCGATTTTGCCATGCATTCATTCAGAACAGTCTATTCAGTCTATACAATCATTTCTGATCGGTCGATCTGAGGATCAAATCCTAATATGATGCGATATAATAGTAGACAGTCTACACAAATGTACAAAACAGTGAGGAGACCGACGGGGGACACAAAAACACCCCAAGCCAAGGCATGGCAACTCGGAACCTCGCAGTGAGGCACATAGGCTGGCTTGACAAAACTGGGGACCAACCCACGCTCCTAGCTCCGATCTGGCTGCTGAGAACCTACATATATATATATAAACAGTGAGCTAAAGCCCGATGAATAACATAGCGTGTAAAGAGGTTATGAATGAATGTCCTTCTGATAATGAAATCAATTCATTATCTGATATTTCAATCTTCGATATTCGGTCAATCGATATTTCATTCAATCGGTCATATGTGGTACATCCATTAGCCTATAAGCGATAGGTCCAAAAGGGCCAAGACATATGAACCAACAATAATGATGGCCATCAATCGATAAACAATATGGTTCCACGAGAAACCAGCGAGCTCTGTAACGATCAATATGATGGGTGCTAAGGATGCCTGTCTGATTAATCTGAGGACATACATTCATTCAATAAACAATATCGGTTCAATAAGCAGTTGATTCGATTATTCAAAATATAACCATTTTGAACATATCTTTACACAATCTGTTACTCACAGAGATTGGGCTAATAGCAGCTAGAGCGCGTCCCCGAGAGCCAACCCTAAACAATTAACAAATAGAACACACACTAAGTTCACAGTCGAAAGGATGATAATTAAATCCCTAAATTCCCTCGGTGTGGTTCTATGTTTAAATCTTCATTAAGATACCTTAAACTAGGCCTAAGAATGCCTAGGATGGGATGATGATGCAAAGATGTGCCTGCAATCGGTTTGAAATTTTCAATGAAAGCAGGTCCCTTCGAGGAGTTTCCTTTCGGCGGGCATGCTAAAGGACCCTTTCGGCGTCAACTTACCGCTTCGGCGGTGATGACAATGCAAAGAAATCTTGGATGCGCGATTTCTCCGCTTGAGCGTAAAACTCTTCGCTCGAGCGGACTGTAAAACAATTCGAAGAAAATGCTGGGAGCATGAATTCCCCGGCGGCGGCACTTTCGGCGACGGCAAAATCTGGAAAATCCAGATTCAACCTCCAAGTTCCAAATCAATTTTTGATGCTCCAAATTCGATCCTCTTGGGCCCATTTTCTGGAAAACTCTTTCAAACACATAGAATAACAAGTTTTAAAGCTCAATTTAAGAAATCAAGGCCCAAGGGTGTTTCAATTAAACTCAATTTCAAGAACACTTTCAAAACATGACATGCATGATCTTTAAACCAAAATTAAGGTTCAAATCTTGCTCTAATGAGCTCAATAGTTGGAAAACAAAATGAAAATATGGACTTTAGCTCAAACCTGAACATGCATGTACAATTTACCATGAATTCAACTTCAAAAATCACTAATTTAACATGCATGCAACAACTAGGCTTCAATTCAACATATATGAACAATTTCATAACTTAGCTCTACAATGATGCATGAAACATGCAAGATTTAGCTCAATGATACAATTAGGGAGATGAATGATCTACCTTAGTCTTGTAGTTTAAGCCTAGAAGCTCAATTAGACAATCAACACTTCAATTCTTCAAGATTCAAGCAAAAATCCACAAGATGAACTACTCTCTCAATTCCTCTCTCTCTTACTCTCTTCTTTGGTGGGTTGGAAGGAGAAGAAATGGTGAGCATTTGTTTGATCAAGTGTAATAATGCTCTAGTACATCATTCTAAGTGGCCCACTAGGAGTGGCAATAACGTAGTTAAATCAAACTCTTTAATTGACTTAATTTAATCTAATTTAATCATTCTAATCAATTTTCGATAAATATACCATAAAATCGAAATATTCTCTTGAGTCTAAAACTTCAACGGTTTCTAAATCGACCGATAAGGCCTTCAATTAGCGATTTAAACACATAAATGCAAGCAGATAATTAATCAATTAAGCAGATAGAAATGCAATATAACGATAAACTTATTCAATTTGATTCGATCTCAATCAATCCATTGATTACTTGATTAACCCAGTTATCGG
Source organism: Camellia lanceoleosa (assembly GCA_025200525.1). Taxonomy (NCBI): domain Eukaryota; kingdom Viridiplantae; phylum Streptophyta; class Magnoliopsida; order Ericales; family Theaceae; genus Camellia; species Camellia lanceoleosa. Next base: position 85,222,901 of record CM045772.1, on the reverse strand, counting down.
TCATTATCGATTCGTTTAGCGATGTCGGTAACTAATTGATGGGTTAATCGGTAATTAATGCGAGGGTTATTCTGATCTCCTCCTTATAAGGAGTTTAGTCCTCTAAACTTCGAGTTACCTTCGATGCGGAAGAAAACAGGATCCAGTGGAAACAAATCAGGATATCTTTTCGCCATGTCATCTTCTCTTTCCCAAGTGGCATAGACGCCACCATGGTTCTGCCAGTCAACTTTCACTAGTGGGATCTCTTTGTTTCTCAGTTTCTTGATCCGTCGGTTCACAATCTGTATAGGCCGTTCCTCGTAAGTGTAGTCATCACTAAGCACTATCCGAGTAGGCTCAATCACATGAAAAGGATCGAAGGTAGTCTCAACATCGAAATGTGGAAGGCGTTATGCATATGCTCCATTTAGGAGGGCGCAGCAACTTGATACCGGATTGATTTTCTCAATAATCGTCACGGTCAGACATATCTTGGCGTTAACGCCCTTGACTCCAGCGAGTCGGCCTTTCATTGGTGTCACTTTCACAAACCGTGATCACCCACTTCATATTCTCTATCCGTCTTCGACATCTGCATAACTTTTACGTCTACTCATGCGGTTTTAGGTCTCTGTTATCGGTTTTACCTTTTGATCGTTTAAGTAAACAATTTGGGCCCAAGCAAAGGCCCATCTCCAACTTCGCCAGATTGGAGACCTACACTTTCGCCATACAATGCCTCGAAGCGCCATTCAATACTCGAATGGTAGGCTGTTGTTGTGGCGAATTGACCAATGGCAAATGACTTTCCGGTTTCGAAAATCAAGGACACACATTCTCGATAGATCCTCTAGAGTCTGGATGGTCCTTTACATCCCATCTGCGAGGATGATAGGCACTACTCAATTGATACCCAATGCGATCTGTAGGCTCTGCCAAAACCTCGATGTAAACTTGAATCCTTTGAAACAATAGATCTGAGCACTCCATGCAATCTCACAATTTCATCAATGTGAATATGACCAATTTATGCATTATAAATTGTCTTGACGAATAGGAAGTGTCTTGATTTAGTCAATCTATCAACAAAACCCAAATAGAGTCCATACCTTTCTGGGCGAGGTAATCCAGCGATAAAATCCATCGTGATATGCTCCCATTTCCACTCTGGTATGGGTAAGGGTTGCGTAAACTGCAGTCGTTGATGTTGACTTTGACTGTTGGCAATGAAGACATTTAGACACAAAAGTCGGCAATTTTCTTCTTCATTCTGGCCACGAAATTACATTTTGAGATCTTGATACATTTTCGTATTCCTGGGTGAATCGAAAACTTGACTAATGGCCTTCTTGCGAACTCTTCTTTTCAATTCGGTGTCATTTGGCAGCCACGATCTGTCTTGAAATTTCAATACATTGTTGTCAAATTTGAATCCGGGTTTGGTTTTGAATCTCTTTCCAATAATCTTCTTCAAGTAATCATCTAGTTGTTGTTTTTCTTTAATTTCCTCAATCAATGCTGGTTGAGCAGAAATAGCAGCTAAGGTTCCACCTTGTTCTCTCAGAACAATTTCAATTTCGGACTTCTCAAGGTCACAAAGCAACTCATACATCGGTCGACAAGCAGGCTAAGTTCCCAATCGATTTTCGGCTCAAAGCATCGGCAACGGTGTTGGCTTTCCCCGGATGGTACAAAATCTGTAGGTCATAATCTTTGATCAGTTCCAGCCATCTCCGTTGTCTCATATTTAGTTCTTTCTGAGTGAAAAAGTACTTCAGGCTCTTGTGGTCAATATACACTTCACATGTTGCTCCATACAAATAGTGACGCCAAATTTTCAGTGCAAAAACCACTGCGGCAAGTTCTAAGTCATGGGTCGGGTAGTTCTTTTCATGTGGTCTCAAGCCGGAAGCATAAGCAATAACTCTCCCATTCTGCATTAAAATACATCCCAAACCCTTATGAGAAGCATCACTAAATACAGTATAACCATCCGTACCTGAAGGTAGAGTCAGAATCGGTGCAGTCACAAGTCTAGTTTTCAATTCTTGAAATGCTGATTCCCTTTGGTCAGTCCAGTCAAATGATGTCCCTTTCTGTGTCAACTGAGTCAGTGGTAAGGCAATCTTAGAGAAATCTTTGACAAACCTTCTGTAATATCCAGCCAATCGAGCTTGGACTTGATTACATTGGTTGGTCTAGGCGATTCACTCTGACTTCAATTTTCTGCGGATCAGCGAAATTCGTCTTTGCTAACAACATGCCCCAAAAACATCACATGATCAAGCCAAAATTCACATTTAGACAATTTAGCATACAGTTTCTGTTCTCTTAAGGTTTGCAGGGCAAGTCTCAGATGGTGTTCATGTTCTTCTACAGTCTTAGAATAGATCAATATGTCATCTATTAATACCACAATAAAATCATCAAGGTATGGTTTAAAAATTACATTCATGAGGTCCATAAATCTGGGGCATTCGTAACTCGAGCGGCATAACTAAAAATTCATAATGGCCATACCTCGTTCTAAAAGCGGTTTATCAATGTCTTCGGTTTGACTTTCAATTGGTGATACCGATCTAAGATCAATCTTGGAAAACACTTGTGCACCACATGGTCAAATAAATCATCAATACGCGGTAATGGATATTTATTCTTTTCTGATTACCTTGTTCGATTCATGATAATCAATGCACGATCTCGTGAACCATCTTTCTTCTTTACAAACAAAAGCAGGTGCACCCACGGTGAAGTACTAGGTCGATAAACTTTTTGTCTAACAGTTCTGCAATTGTACTTTCAATTCTTTGATTCGATTGGAGCCATCTGTAGGAGCTTTAGATGTCATTGTGTGCAGGAATCACATCCTGATAAATTCAATTTCGGTCAATCAAATCACGGCAATTCATGCGGAAATACATCTGGGAATTCTCGACTATAGGAATACAATTCACATCGGTTTTAACATTATCATTAGCTTGTGCAGTCAATCTGAATACAGATATCCTTTACACCTTTCTAGTGGTTTGGCGGCTTTCACGAAGAAATCGGATATGGAGGAAGTACTACTCCTCCCATTAAACACAAACTTCAGGCAAACCGGTGGAATGGGAAAACAACTTGCTTGGTCACACAATCGATAGTAGCATGATATTTTGTAACCAATCCATCCCAATATTACATCGAAATGATCTATGTTCAATGGCGATAAATCAATAAGCAGATGCATATCCCCAACAATAATCTCCTGGCGGGATACATATATGCACATGTCATGGATCCCCAACGGTGATAATCTGACTAGCAGATAGTTCATGGGTTCTAAGGGTCTATTCAATTTCTGGCGAAAAACATCGACACATAAGAATGTGTAGACCGAATCAATCAATACATAAGCATTTTGAGCACGAGATAGAGGATACGACACAGCAGTCTCGATATTTTGCCGTCTCCGGTACTAGGGCAAACACTTTCCTGCCTCATAGGCTCCTTCCGGTAGCTTTGGGGTTCGGTTTTGGTGCTACATTTGATCTTTGGCAGCTGCGCTTGACTTTACTCTTGGCAGGCGAGAGGAGACGATCCTTAATCCTATGGCCCACCTTGCCACACACAGAAACAAGCTCCAAAGATCGATACCAAACCCTTTGTGCTTGTTGCCACATCTGAACAAGGTGGAGTAAATCCACTCCCTTAGGTGGGGCTAGTCGTCGACCCGTGATACATTTCTTGGTTCTTTGGGTTGTGCTTGCCTTTCTTAAATTTGAAACCTGTCTTTTTCCTTGCCACTCGGTTGTTGGTGTTTGATTGTTTCAACTTTGCAATATTCGTCTCGGCCATCAATGCTCGATCGAGAACACCCACAAAAGTTGGCATTTTCAAAACATTTATTAGGTCTGTATAGCGACACTAAGGCCTCCTTCAAACCTTACGGCCTTATATTGTATCCACCATATGTGGTGCATACACAGCAAATCGATGAATTTCTTCTCATACTAAACATGAACATATTGCCTGTCTCATTGTTCAAACTTCGGTCACTTTTCTATCTACGATGCCTGGGAAAATACTTTTCAAGAAGGACTCCTTGAGCGAGTCCAAGTCACAATAGTATTCGCCTCACGGGTCAACATCCACCACCTTCTTGCTTCTTCACGAAGGGTGAAGGTTGCTAACAATACTTTGTTGGCTTGAACGAAACATTTCAAACAATTTTTCGGTTTCAAGAACCCAAGCTTGACCTTTAACGGTTCTAAGCCTCACTGAAAGGATGGCGGTTTCATCTTCTTGAACTTATGGGTCGGTGCAATAATGTCACCTCATTAGCATTCACATTCGTACATTACATTAGGTTTGCAGGAGGAGGAGGAGGTGAAATTTGTTGGTTGATTGTTGATCTAGTCTTTCCATTATCGATCCATCATTTGTTCAAGTCGCCATTCGGCCTCGAGAGGATGATGACTCGAGTTCATTTCGTTATCCATTTTGCTATAGCGATTATAACAATTATTATTATAAAGTTGTACAATTAATGATTTAACACTTTAACATATAATCGATCGATCACAAGCACACACTTTTCAAATTCATGAGATGCCCTAATTGCTTTTCTAGGACACCTATAGCTCATTTGGACACGTGTGTGCGGTATAACTCGTGGTTAAGTATCGCTCGATACCACTCTGTCGACCAAACCCGGCCCTATAGGTTTAGCAAATGGCGATGTCCGAGATTACGAAGGCCTATTGATCGATGTCTGATTAAGCAGTCTGGGCTGGCGGAAGCCAATCTGATAAATAACTAGTGTCCATTGGTGAGTAAATCGTATGCCAAAAACATTTTCCATGCATTCATTGAGCAGTCTATTTAGTCTATACAATCATTCTGATCGGTCGATCAGAATCAAATCCTAGCCAGCGATGCGATATAACGATGAGCAGTCTACACAAATGTACAAAACAATGAGGCGGCGGGGACTAAAAACACCCCAAGCCAAGGCATGGCAACTCGAAACCTCACGGTGAGGCACATGGTGGCTTGACAAAAGCTGGGACCAACCCGCTCCTAGCTCGATCTGGCTGCGAGAACCTACATATATATATAAGCGGTGAGCTAAAACCCGTGAATAACATAGCGTGTAAAGAGGTTATGAATGAATGTCCTTCTGATAATGAAATCAATTCATTATCTGATTTCAATCTTTGATATTTGATCAATCGATTTCATTCAATCGGTCATATGTGGTACATCCATTAGCCTATAAATGGTAGTCCAAAAGGACGCCATAACAGACCAACAATAATGATGGCCATCAATCGATAAACAATATGGTTCCACGAGGAAAAGTGAGCTCTGTAACAGTCAATAACAGTGGGTGCTAAGGATGCCACAATATAGTTCGAAATACTCAGGACATACATTCATTCAATAAATAATATCAGTTCAATATACAGTTCAGTTCAGTATTCAAAATATAACCATTTTGAACATATCTCTACCTGTCTGTTACTCACGAGATTGGGCTAATAGCGACTAAATGGCGTCCAGATCAACCTAAGCAGTTAACAAATAGAACACACACTAAGTTCCGCATCGCTGGAAGCGCGTCCAGAATCAACCCTAAACAGTTAACAAATAGAACACACACTAAGTTCACAGTCGAAAGGATGATAATTAAATCCCTAAATTCCCTCGGTGTGGTTCTATGTCTAAATCCTCGTTAAGATGCCTTAAACTAGGCCTAAGAATGCCTAGAATGGGATGAGGATGCAAAGATGTGCACAGAAATCAGTTTTAGAATTTTCAATGAAACAGGGTCCCATTCGAGAAGTTTCCCCTGCGGCGGCATGCAAACAAAGGGACCGCTCGGCGTCAACTTACCCTTCGAGCGGTGATGGACAATGCAAAATCTTGGATCGATTTCTCGCTCGGCGTGAAACTCTCCGCTCGGCGGTTGTAAACAATTCGAAGAAAATCTTTGGGAGCATGAATTCCCATTCGGCGGCACTTCCCCCTTCGGCGAATGACGGCCAAATCTGGAAAATCGATTCAACCTCAAGTTCAAATCAAGTTTTGATGCTCCAAATTCGATCCTCTTGGGCCCATTTTCTGGAAAACTCTTTCAAGCACATAGAATAACAAGTTTTAAAGCTCAATTTAAGAAATCAAGGCCCAAGGGTGTTTCAATTAAACTCAATTTCAAGAACACTTTCAAAACATGACATGCATGATCTTTAAACCAAAATTAAGGTTCAAATCTTGCTCTAATGAGCTCAATAGTTGGAAAACAAAATGAAAACATAGACTTTAGCTCAAACGTGAACATGCATGTACAATTTACCATGAATTCAACTTCAAAAATCACTAATTTAACATGCATGCAACAACTAGGCTTCAATTCAACATATATGAACAATTTCATAACTTAGCTCTACAATAATGCATGAAACATGCAAGATTTAGCTCAATGATACAATTAGGGAGATGAATGATCTACCTTAGTCTTGTAGTTTAAGCCTAGAAGCTCAATTAGACAATCAACACTTCAATTCTTCAAGATTCAAGCAAAAATCCACAAGATGAACTACTCTCTCAATTCCTCTCTCTCTTACTCTCTTCTTTGGTCGGTTGGAAGGAGAAGAAATGGCTGAGCATTTGTTTGATCAAGTGTAATAAGGCTCTAGTACATCATTCTAAGTGGCCCACTAGGAGTGGCAATGACGTAGTTAAATCAAACTCTTTAATTGACTTAATTTAATCTAATTTAATCATTCCTAATCAATTTTCAGATAAATATACCATAAAATCAGAAATATTCTACTGAGTCTAAAACTTCAAACGGTTTCTAAATCGGCCGCCGATAAGGCCTTCAATTAGCAGTTTAAACACATAAATGCAAACAGATAATTAATCAATTAAACAAATAGAAATGCAATATAACAGATAAACTTATTCAATTTCAGTTTGATCTCAATCAATCCATTGATACTTGATTAACCCGGTTATCGGTCATTATCGATTCGTTTAGCGATGTCGATAACTAATTGATGGTTAATTGTCGGTGTCGATCGAGGTTGTTACAATTTTGCGGCGTCCCCAAAGAAAGAAGAAAATCCTTTCCTCCTTGCCACAACTCAAACCGCTTCTCATCTCGAGCAGATCAGGATCAACATCGATCCAACCAATCGACCATACGCCGACCCTATACTTGATCCCAATACAAGAAGCGAAAACATCGGCGAACTTGTACTTCATCCGAAATGGGTCGCGTGCAAGACATTGCCGGATCTTGGCCGACCTCCAGTGATGTTGGCCGGCCAACACAAAGCATGTCCCACCAAAGCGAAAAGAACCAAAAAGGCTCAGCCAAAGGCCAAAGCCACCGTAGTTGAGACTTAGGATACCCTGTCAATTTCACAATTGGCTGGGAGCGGGAAGACTGTTTCTGTTCCCACAAAAGGTTCTTTGGCTCTGACCATCGAGTCCACACAATCAAAAATTGAGGTTATGATCTCTGACGACCTTGGGGTCCAAAATACCAAAAGTCCCCTGGACGCCTGAAATTACTTTGGAAGATAAGCTTTGTTCTTGCGCGGCAATGTAGGTAACATCAATATCGGTGTAGCACTTTCGATCTTGCTCTACTCCTCTCAGGCGATCTTGAGCGTAATGCCAAGATGAGTGAGTATGAGAACTACGCCTTTATGTTTCAACGCTCTGTCCAAGTGAGTGCCTTTACGTGGAAACTTGTCTTCTCTTTCACCTTGTAAAATTTCGTAACAATTTTTGCCTTGTGTTATTTCAGGCCATTCAACATGCCCATTCTCTCTCTATGCAAGCTTTTGAGACTAGGGAGAAGTTGGACGACATGAAGAGAGAGTTTTCTACCCTTCAAAAGATGAATAAACGCCTCCAATCAAATATGAAGAAGTTGGAGGACCAGGCTGAGGCTGCTCTCAAAGCTCAGACTGAAGCCGAGAAAAAGGCTGATGCTGCTGAAGCCATTAAGAAAGTTGCTGAAGCTCAGAAAAAAGAGGCCGAGGAAAAAATGGCCCAAGCTGAGAAGGAGCTTCAGGAGGCCTTGGCCACGAAAGAAACCGAAATCAAAAAAGCTGATGAGAAGGCTTATGCCCAGGGCGTAGCTGATGTCACTGAAGACTACAAACTACAAGTCAGGCAGGCATGCAACAAGGGCTTCTCCCTTGGTTGGATGTCCCTAATAAAAAAACTTGATCTTCCTACTGATTCACCCTTCCGTAATGCCGATGCTATCTCTCTTCCATTCCCACCACCTCCACCTCCAAGTCAAACTAAGGATGCTTCTGAATCCGAGGACGAAGATGGAGATGAGAACGAGGTTGAGGCCTTAGTAAGGAAATCCAAGAATGCTGTTGGGGCCAAGTCCCTTCCTTCAACTGAGCAAATCATGGACTTAACTCAAGATGAAGGGGGTGATGAGGTTGCCAAGAAAACTACTCATGAGCAGGCTTCATCCGACGTTCCTCAAGTTGAGAAGAGTATTGACGAAACTCTTGTCGAGATTGATGCCGAGATCGTGGCAGAGAAGGCTGCCGGAGTAGTTCTTCAAGAATCTGCCGAGGTAGTTCTCCAATAACCTGCCAAGGTCCAAACCCAAATTGCTCCTGAAGCTGAAGAATCATAACTTCCATGTCTAGATGTGGCGTCTACCAATTGGTCAATCTTAGGCAAAAGAAAGCTGTCTTTGGGACAGGCTTTATTCAGGCATGTAAAATCTACGCAGACCCTCAATTTACCGTTTTTCTTCTTTACCACCACAGTGTTCGATAGCCATGTCGGATAATTGACTTCTCTAATGGCCCTGGCTTCCAGTAGTCTGTTTACTTCTTCCTTCACTACTTCCACGTGTATCAACGTCGGTCTTCTAGCTCATTGTATTACAGGTTTGGCCGACCTGTCGACGTTCAGTCTGTGACATGTGACCTTGGGATCAATGCCAGGCATTTCATAAGGTGTCCAGGCGAACACCTCTATGTTTGTTCTAAAAAAAGGTTCCAGTTCTCTTTTTCTTCTTGCTAAGCTTTGAGTAGAAGAAAGAAGCGCTCTTCATCGCCCTCCTGGACGAGGATTTTCTTTAGTGTTTCCTCAGTCTTCTCGGCCGGCTCTTTTGCTGACATCGTCTAGGACTTCCATGTCCTCATCTTCAATCTCTACCTTCCCTGGTTCTTATATGTTGCAGGTTGTTTTCATTACCGCTATGGAGCAATTTTTTTCCTGCAGTTGATCTCCTCTGACTTCCTCAATCCCATGTTCTGTTGGGAACCGCAATAGTTGATGCAACGTTGAGGGAACTACCCCCATTGCATGTAACCATGGCCTTCCCAAGATGATGTTGTATGGTGAGGGTGTGTCAATCACAATGAATTCCATCTTGATTTTCTTTGTGCTGGCTTGTACCTCCAAGCTTGTTGCACCTAGTGGCCATGTCGGCGTTCCATTGAAGCCGATCATCGGGCCATTGGATCCTTCCATGTTATCTAGGTGAAGGCCCAGCTCCTTGTAATATCTAACGTACATGATGTCGCAAGAGCTACCTTGATCAATCAAGATACGCTTTACTTGGCACTCCCCAACCTGGAGGGATACTACCAAGGCATCATTATGTGGGTGTTGGACCATCTCTAGGTCGGCTTCAGTAAAAGCTATCATCGGTCCTTGGCATTCCTCTAGCCGATGTCTTTTTTTCCCGACTTGGTAGACATGTTGTAAATGCCTTACCCTCTGAGTCTCTCCTCTGACTTCTCGTTGACCCTTGAGTGGATCACATTAACCACCGTGGTCCCTCAATGCTTCTTTGTCTTTGGGGATGAAATTTGTTGGTGCTTAGGGCAATCTTATGCATTTCCTCTCTTGTCTGGCTTCATCGACAAGGTCTCTCGGATGGCCTGTCTCACTAAGTCCTCTAAGTGTGCTCTTAGGGCTCTGCTGACCACAGGTTGGGTGCCCTCTTCATTGTAGTAAGCACTGCGCCTACCAACATTTCTTCCCATGTATTCTCTGGGCCTTTGCGATGCTCTGAAATAAGGTTGGTTTGGATTTGATCCGGGACTTTGTGGATCGGGATTGAATTCTGATAAATCCTTACTGTTTGGCCCTCAATTCCGATTTCTTGTTTGTTGAACCGTTGTTACCTCGGCCTTGCTTGGCAGCGTTGATTCTTTTTTGTTTCATCTCTTTATTCCCCGATGTATCTTCCTCGACTCTGGCATACTTCTCGATTCTTACCATGAGCTCCTCTATGCTTTTCGGCAATGTCTTTGCCAAAGATTTCCTCAGTGAACAATCATCTTTCAAGTTGTTCTTGAAAGACACGACCGCTACTTCTTGATTGCATTCGGGTATTCGATTGAACACCTCGTAGTATCTTTTTGCATAGGCCCTAAGGCCTTCATCCTTGCTGATCTTTAGAGCCATCAATGCATCCACCCTTAATGGCTGCAACTTGTTTGTTACAAACTTGGCCACGAACATCTCGGCCAGGCCTTCCCATGTCTTTACGCTTCCCTTTGGCAATTTATGAAACCAATCTGATGCAATCTCCCCAAAAGGGCGAGGGAACACTGCGAAACAGCGGCTCGTTTCCACTGTATAATGCCATTGAGTTGAAGAATAATCCAACGTGGAAATTAGGGTCTGACTTACCATCGTATATTTGAAACCTCAGCATACTGAATCTCTTTGGTGCCTCAAATTTGTCCAGTTCTACCGAGAATGGTGTCCTCAGCTTGTCGGGTGAGGTAACCTCGGCTTCAGCATTTTGTTCCTTCCTCTTGAGGTAATTTCTCAAGTCTTCTTTACTCCTTCCCGGAGCTCGGCTATCTTTGGACTTCAGTCTTTTCGGCATACTACTTTCGGCTTCGTGGTAGGCCCGTTTTGATCTTTCCCCATGGGTTGTGTTAAAGCAAAACGCCTGCCCTTGGACATGCCGATGTTCTTCAGGCTCTGGGTCCTGCGTGTGATGTATCCTTTGGGACTTCTCTTGTCTCGGCTCCTCTCGTCCGACTTCCCTAGAAGGCGAGTGAGAGTGCCTTCCGCTCCTGGTGTGCTGAGGTGCTTCGGGAATTATTTTCCTTCCTCCCTTCTAGGTATTAACTGCTGGGATTGGCGTGTCCTGCAGTGGGTATGGCGGCTACATGACATTGTTTTGCATCATGAAGTTGACGACCGACTGTAGGTCTGCCAACTGTCTATAAATCTTTTACTTCCTCATCCCTCCATAGGCACCTATCCTCCATACAGGAGGTTATCTTCGTATAGTACCTACTTTGGTTTGTCTTTTTAAGTGTCACCCTCTGGCGGCGTCTTTTCCTCCGTGCCCACAGTCACGGGCTTCTTCATTAATGGTTGTCTCCTTCAATGTCAAGGTCGATAGGCTGTCACTCCGATGGGGCGTCGTCCCCAACCTTTTCTTTTGTGCGTTCTTGGCCATTTATTCGTCTTTCCTTCCCTGAGACGGCCAAATTGTGTAGTGATTTTCCGATCACACTACCCACCTTAGTAATTCAATTTGTAGAACACGAGGCGGAATAGATGGCACCTCTTCATCTGCCACGAGAAGAAAAGGCTCCGGCGGTGGTTCTTCCACCCGGGGGCACTCCGACGGTCAAGTCAGTATATCTCTCAAAGATAATCAAGTATTCAACTCACTAGCTTGAGTATATCAAAACATACCTTAGACCCATGGGGGTGCCTCTCTTTTATAGCCAATACAATCCTAGTCCCAATAGAAGCCTAACTCTAATGGACTCCAATTCTGTACTTACTTTGGACTCCTAAAGAGATAAAGATAGTCTCCCTAAGAGTGTTATCCTTATCCATCCTGAAGTCTTTCTTCATCCTAAAACTCTTGTCCTTTATCTGTTTATCTCGGATTCCGATGTCTTCGGAGGTAGCCTTGGCCTTGCTGAGATAACCTCGGCATGACTACCACGACACGTGGCATCTCGACTAGCACGTCGGCATCACCTTATCCGCGTGTTGGTACTCGAAAATATATCCCCACGGTGATTATTCGGTGATGCGAGACTACGGTCACGTGATATTTCATGGTACTATAATTGGTGGAGAAGATGGAGTATTAATTATTTGTGTTGAGTGATTGAGGAATATAAAGGATATAATAAATGGTGATTGGTGATGAGTGAATATAGTCACATAATATTTCGAAATTATTATATAATTTTTTGTGAGGAAAAAGTCTCGTAACTCAAATTTTGTGGCTCAAAAGTGGCTCAAATAGCCAAAACGATGTCGTTTTGGCCATTTTTATGTTGTTCTGTACTCAAAACGACGTCGTTTTGATCATTTGAGCCATTTTTAGCTACAAAATTTGAGTTACGTAGCATTGTCGTTTTTGTAATGAAGACAAACGGGATGATAAATTCAATGTAGTATATCATTATTATAGTATTATTCTTTAATACTGTGTGGACTTTAATTTTTTTAATTTAACCTTTTACACATGTTTGATATGTGGGATAGGGAATATGGAAATTATTAACTATTAAGGGGTTGTTTGAGGTGTCCTAAATAAATGTATTTTTTGTCTTTTTAGATTAAAATTAAGGAAAAAAATATGGATGTTGGGTTAATTTTTTGACTTTTTATAGAAAAATGTATATTAAAAAATTATATAAATTAGTGTATAAGGAAAAATTAGGATTGAGAGTTGTGCAATCGTAATTTTTTACTTTTGATGAATAGTGATAATTTTTTAACTTTTTGAGTAACTTTTTAACTTTTTAATTTTTTTCAAAGTTGCCAAAGTTGGCCTAATTCCATCTTTAATACAGCTTTTTCAACCAATTCGTTTATTTATTTATTTATTTATTTTTATAGGGGGGAAGCACCATAACTCTCCACTTATACAACGGTTATAATTAACCTCTTTTTTTTTTTCGAAAAATAAAATCTTTTAATTTGGCATACAATGCATGCGCCTTTCCTTCTAATTTGTATTATTCATATTTTTTATGACTATATTTAATTTTGTACACTTCTCTGCATCACAAATGTATAAAAGTTTAACAAAGTGAAAGGACTCTTGACCAAATTGGCTAAAGTTTAGACTTCACATGGTGCCTCTAAAGTTTAGACTTCACATGCAGTGTTGTAGCCTAACCCAAGGGAGAGGAAGTCAACTTGTCAAGAGGAAATGATGCTGATTTGGTCAAAAAGTTGTACATCATGAAAAATTATTTTAAAGTTTATTTTTAAAATAGAGTGTATAATATAAACTATTAATTTAGGTCAAGTTTGATAAAATTAAAAAGTGCACTTATTTTATTTTTTATCTTTTTGAGTCGCGTCGATAAATATCTCTTCTCTATTTATTTTACACATAATACAAAAAAGTCAAAAAAACACTTATTTAATTTTCCAAACTTGACCTTAATTTTATGTAATTTTTGAATATATATTATTGTTGTAATTTAATACGTTACTTCTAAAATTTAAACATACATTAAAATCTTAAAGCTTCTACATTGGCCTATAAAACAAATCGAAAGTTTTATTAGGAATAAGTCCATTTATATGGGTGAATATGACATTAGGTTCAATAATTGATTTTTTTTTTTTAAATAAGAATATGATTAATGAAATTGTTTGGTAAGAAGAACAAATTATTATTTTTTTTAAAAAATGCCATTTTTACTCAAATGCCACTAGATGGTCATTGGACCACTAATATTACTGGGAAAGTCATCAGTGGTGGCAATTGGTGGTGGTGATAATATGGACAAATAGACAAACTAAGTAGACAAATAAGTGACATGTGAATAAATAGAGAGATGACACTAGGACAGACAGATGAACAGATAACAAATAGACAAATTAGTAAAGATAGTATTATCTTTCAAATTGCTTTGAGGGTGTTTGGTGTGGATTATTGGGGGTGATTATAACTTATTTTAATTTGAAAATCTATACCAAATTGTTTGGTGCAGTTTATGTTTATAATTTTTTAGGCAAAAATAAGTTAAATAAACTGAAAAAAACTGATTATTTAAAAGTTGAAAAAGAGGTGTGTTTTTTATTTCTGCTTTATAATTATTAGTTTTTAACTTATAATAAACTGTACCAAACATTGTCTTTTTGAAATCATTAGTTCAAAAAAAATTTTACATTAAACTTGTAGCCCGAGTACCCTAAAACAAACAAAAAGGTGAATTGTAACGAGGGGAGCTTAAGTTTCTCTCATTGCCCCTTATACCAATTAGATAAATCAACAATATCTTAAGGAATACAACTTAAGTAACTTACTGTCATGGTTAAAGGGATCATGTTCATAATATGCCTTAGTTACATGTCTCCCTCACTCACCATAAAAAGTTCTCTATATAATTGAAAGAATAGTATTATACAAATAAAAAAATTATATAGAAAATCAGTATAATATAATGTAACAAATCTAAATTTTTCAATACTCTAAAGTAAAACGGCGAGTAAAATGTCTTCAGTTTTCAAAAATGCCATCGTCATTGTCATATTATTTTGATCAAAAATTATGTATAAAATTTCTGTAAAAATAAAAGGTATATATCAATCCACTTGCAAAAGGTAGCATCAAAAAGTCCATTATGTTAGAAATACATACCACCCTCCTCTTTAAATTATCCAATTTGTGAGGTCTTCTTGTTGGACTACAGAGGACATGTACCTAACTTGTGAAAGGGACACTTTTATTTTCTCATTAAGATATACAAAAAATTGGATGGTGGTTTTGGTGCTAAATTTAACTGGTTCAGGCACATGAATAAACTATATGAGATTGAAGAAAAAAATTTAGTCTTTCCAAGAAATTAGGATGTTTCATCGATCCGGACACGTGTTAGAACATGGATTAATTTTAGTTCTAATTTCTTGCTAATAATTTAATGAGTTTGAGTTTGAGTTTGAACACTTATTAATAACACGATTTTTTTAACAAGACAGGTAACTAACGGTGAATAGTAAAAACCGAAGTATTAAAATTGTATTACATCATATTGAGTTTCTTAATTTAAAAATTATGGTTTAGTTAAAACTTGTAATTGGACTTTACAATAATACTAAACAAGGTAGCCCGTCATATTATGCACACGTAAGATTCGATCCATTAACTTCAATAATACATTTTGAATTTGACTTTATTCTCCAATTAGGAGATTAATGGTCTCTTCCTATAATCACGATGCTGGTCTTGGATTGCTTAACAAAGGAGTGAAGATAGAGATTCCCTTATAAATTAATGTAGATATTGCAATGGGCTTTAGACATACATTATATATAAAAACATAATTAACTAATAATTATTGTTAAGTAGAGATTCATATATTATTAATTTATTATTGTTGGTTTCCATTTCCCTTAACACAAGGGGGTAGCCAAGGAAAAAAGTAACCTACTCATTTAGAGTGTAAAATGGCGTGATCTGGGTGAACTGACTGATTAGGCGTGATTAGGCCTCAGCTTGTGCCTGAGCAATGATTTTCAAACTTGATCCGGCCCGCCTGAGGTCCAATGTCATTTTTGGTAAAAAAAAATAAAAATTTGGTCAAAAAAATAAGAAAAAAAATATTCAAGTTACGCTTGGCCCAGCCGACGCTAATCTTGAATACCCCGACTTAATGGGCGGCCCGAATTTTGGTTGGACCGCGAGGCTGACATGAGTCGGGCGGCGCAAGCTAAGGTGGGCTGAGCAGTGGGCCAGCCAAATTACACCCTTACTCATATAGACAGTAGTATAATATGTTGTTTGTCAAAGTTTGGGACTTGGTGGAGTTTATATATATTAAAAAATCTATATTATTATTAAAAATGCACACTTACTCTGGACTCTTAAAACTTTTGCCATGTGACATTTTAAATAATATGAGTCATGATAGAGACCCCCTCCAATTACCACCCCCACAACCCCCACATACACGTGGCGGATGGTGATTGGAGGAGTAGGAAAAAAAAAAAAGAAAAAGAAAATGTAACCAATGAGAGAGAGATGGGGTCAAAAGGGGTGGGGGGAAAGGGGGCATGAAATATTTTTGAAATAATAATAAATAAATAAATAATTCATCCACATTTTCTCATCTCACATTAAATATAGCAATTTGAAATACAAATCACTTCCACAAATATAGCAATTTCAAATACAAACAACTTCTACTTTTCCACTTTCCATGTTCCCTAAACTGTTGTGCAGTTTTAATTCAGTTTCACCATCTTCACTTCTCTCTATTCACGGTAAAACATTACTTTCTCAGATACCCATATTAATTTGTTATTTTTATTTTTATCGAATTTTTCTAGGTAATTGGAAATTTATGTTGAGTTTGTTTGTTTGATATTGTGTTTTGATGATGGATAGTTAGAGAAGATAACCAAGATCACAAAATAGAAAACCGCCTCTGGGTGTAACGCCCTAAAATAATAACTATAATTCATCACATAACAATTATTGAATAACAATATAGTTCTGAATATAATATCCTTTTATTCATATGATTCGATTGTAAAACAAAAATAAAAAAAATAAAAAAATGGAACACATGCAATTATACATTCATAAATCCTAACACTGAATCTATAGCATGTGCCACAAGTTAATTGTATGAAATAAAAGTTAGCAGATATATAAATGCCTAATGGCTATAACTTTTCAAGATGATGCTTAATTACAACAAAATGAGTTTTAACTCAATATAATTTAAGCCCTAGGCTTGTACAAAAATAATTACAACATTAACAAAAAAAAAGCTCTTGGCTCTAAGTCCACCCAAGCCACGGCCTTGGCGGCATATTATCAACACCTGAAAATGATTTTTCACATAGGGTAAGCCAAAACCCAATAGAGATACTCTAACACAATATATGAATCTTAACAAAGTTATAAGGTGAATGCATATGCAATGCTCGTGTCAAAACCTTTTATATCTCTTTCCAAAACCATGCAATGCCAGGTTTATGTCACAATTCATAAAAACATTTCCTTTACAATAGAAAATAAGGCAGTGGATACAAGCATTGGGAATCTCTAGGTACCTGTTTACAAGTAGGCTATACAAGCACTACCAAATCTCATTTTTATCGATACTAACCGGAAGACTCGGCACCAAACTGTGCGAGTTTCTATACTTTCATCAAGGACACACAGGCTAACAATAATACCACAACCACACCCCCTACCTAGATTCACTAAGGTATTTACCATTTTTTCTCAAAACAATATACATTTTCAATGTGTTAAGTATGCAACAATGTTCAATGCAAATAGATAGAAAATTAGTTTCAATTTTCCTAATTTTCATGCAATTTCTACAACAATCATAGTTATCCTCCACTTATAGCCCAAGATAGATATCTCTAAACAGATAAACAATTTTCAATAAAGATATACTTTTCAAATTTTCAAGATATGGTGATAATGCATATTGAGATCACCATCATCAACATTATCATTCCAATTTCATAAAACTCAACATCATTCCATTTCCTCTTTACAAAATCAAATATTCATATTTGAGAACAAAAGTTCATTTTCTTTATAAATCAATTCCAATGAATCAATTCCAATGATAAAAATCCTCTATTTTATCACAATTCCACCACATTCACAAACTCACAATCATATTCAAAACCTATTTGAAAACCTTTTTTTATTTTTCAAGCCAAAACCCTAAATTTTGTTCAAAATCTCCAAATCACAATATTGTTTAGAAAAACAAATAACAAAGTTAAAAACCATACAAAAGTATAGAGAAATCCTACCTCGAAGCTAGGAGACAAGAGAGTGAAGAAACCTCGATGAAGCGAACAATCAACTTTGCTCGATTAGAATAAATCTCTAGGTGAGCTCTATTTTTTTTTTTTTTATCAAAGGGACTAGAATGTAGAGATCAATGAATGATAGTGTATTTGAAGGTAAAAGATGAGTTCTAGAAAGAGGAGTATATTTAGGTTTTGAGAATGTCAAGCGAACAAAGATTCTTACCGTTCAAGCAAACAATGACACTTCCCGGATGTTTTGCAGGCGGAGTAACCACTTTCGGTATTAAGAAAAACAACTCGAGCCAAGACCGCCGAGTAGAAAAAGATCGCTCGAGCTAAAACACTACCCTCCTAGTACTTTTGTAGACCTACAAAAATCTTGAGGGTTTCAAAGACCATTTGAGTGGTAGTTGAAATTTGGGCAAGGACTCCATTGAAAAACAAACTCCCAACTTTGTTCCAAACACAACCGACATCCAAATAACCAAACTTAATTAAGAATGGAATGTATAAAGGTATGAACAACTATTTAAGGCAAGGAATTCGGATCCAAAACAATAGCAGAGATTAGAGTTTAAATCAATTGTTATAACATCCCCTAAGGAATTTCGTCCTGAAATTTTAGAATCAAAACATAACAACCATTATATTTCAATCAACCTTAACAATAATGTGAGCCAAACTCATAACCATGACCCATCCGATCATTAATCATCATAGCAATGATAAACAAGGTTTTCAATACTAAGTATACAATTCACTTTCAAAACATATACAATGTTCACATTTAATCAACATAACAAGATTTTCAAACATTAACAAAAGATCTGGATATTTCTCACGGACTTCCACCTCGCCTCCGGGTCCTCCTCGACCCCATGGTGTCACCCTGACACTTTAACTAATAAAATAGTCTTGCCTCGTGAGGCTTTGTCCCATGTATCTAAGACTCTAAATAGTCTCTCCTCATACAAAGCATCTTCATTCTACTTCTAACTCGGTCGATCAACACATGTGATACATCGAGGCTCATACTTCGGAGCATATAGATATGAAACACGTCATGAATCTAGGAAAATTTGGGCAAGGCCAAGCGATAAGCTATCTCCCCAATCGCTCTAGAATTTCAAAAGGCCTAATAAATCTCTGAGACAACTTCTCGCTCTTCCCAAACCTCATTAAATCCGTCTTGGTGAGAATTTTAAGAAGGCGTGATCTACTACCTCAAATGATAGCAGTCTCCCTCTAAGGTTAGTATAACTCTTCCTAACCACTCTAAGTAGAAACCAACCTCTTACGGATAAGTGCAACCTTCTCCAGATTGTTTCTGAACTAACTCAAGACCTAACATAGGTATGTCACCCACCTCGGCCAACCACTAGAGATCTACACCTGGTATACAAGGCCTCAAATAATGCTGCCAATACTACTGAAAGCTATTATTATAGGCAAACTCTACTAAAGTAAATGCCTCTCTAACGAGCTCTTAAAGTTAAGAACACAACCCCAAAGCACATCCTCTAGGATCTGATTGGTATGCTCTAACTGTCTGTCAGTCTGAGGATGATAAGCAGTGCTAAAAGTCGACCTAGTGCCTAAGGCATGCAGAAGCTTTGCCTGGCGAGTCATAAAGCGGATCTCTATCAGAAACAATAGTCAAAGGACCTTATGAAATTGAACTATGTCCCTAATATAAAGATCGGCAAGGTAATCTCTTGAGTCACTCATGTGCATAGGTACAAAGTGCAGCGATTTAGTTAGCCGATCAACTATCATCTACCGACATCGTGGCAGATTGAGTCCTCGGAAAACCCATAACAAAATCCATCGTGACATGCTCCCACTTAGGCAAGGGTTGTAACAAACCAGCCTCGATGCTAGGTTTTACTTGTTGACAAGGCATCTCCGAAACAAACAAGGCTACATCTCTCTTCATTTCCTCGACTAAAACTAGTGACTAAGGTTAGTGGTACATCTTTGTGCCTCCCAAGTGTACCGCAAGGCATGAATGGTAAAACTCTCGGAGTACTTCATCTACAAGACTCGGCGAAAAAAGCGCGGTCGAGATATCTAATACTTGAGTCAAAGTATCGTTCAAGCCCTTATCTACCTTTCATTAGATATCTTCTCTCGGATAGACCCTACCTCATGATCACCGGGTTGTGCTTCTATAACTCGGTTCTGAAGTGTAGGTTGTGCAACTATAGTAAACAAGGTTGCAAACTTAACAAACTTCGCCAAGGTACAAGTCAAACTCCCCAATAGCACCCAACATCTCTCATTCGGGATGGCAATAATAGCTACATTCTTGATGGACTTCCTATTCAAAGGCGTCGGCTACTACATTAACTTTCCCGGATGATAGTGCTCAAAGTCATAATCCTCCATAAGCTCCATCCATCTTCTGCCTTAGATTCAAATCTTTCTATAAACAGATACTTCAAACTCTTATGATCGGAAAAAGACCTCAAAGCGTCTCACCATACAGATAATGCCTCCAGATCTTCAAAGCAAAAATCATTGTTACTAGTTCTAAATCATGAGTAAGGTAATTTCTCTCACATGTTTTCAAGCGGCGTAAGCCATATGCTACTACCTTTCCTTCTTGCATCAAAACACAACCCAAACCTTCTCGAGATGTATCTAATACCTTTGAATAACCCAAATCCTCTCGAATAATCAACAACTTGGAACAATGGTAAGTCTAACCTTAATCTCTTGAAACAATTTTTCACAAGTCTCACTCACATAAATTTGATTTCCTTCCTCATTAGTCTAGTCAAAGGTGAAGCTAATCTAGAAATCCTTCACAAAATGTCGGTAATATCTATCTAAGCCCAAGAAACTCCGGATCTCAAAGGCGTGCATGCGCCCTCAAAAAAGATACAAATCAATAATTCATAAGATCCATAAGCATAAAAAATATTATATTTTCATTCATCGAGTCTTCTTTACAAAATCTATTACATGCATTACATTTTCATAAATGTTTATCTTGAAATTATAGCATGTAGCTCTAGCGATAACAACAAACAAATGCCCTCAGACTTCTGACTTTCAAGTTATCACTTGTTACAACAAAGAAAAGTCTAACTCTTTTACATATGAAGCCCTCGGCGAATTTACGATAAACACAAAACAAAATATGCAAAATGAAGCTTTCACCCCCTAAACCTCCGAAGCTATGACCTTGGAGGCGATATGTCACCAGCACTTGAAAATGGTGTTCCAAGTAGGGTAAGCCAAAACTCAGTAAAAATATACTAAACAATATATGAAAATTAACTAAACTATAGCATCAGATAAATGTGCAATATTCTTAACCAACACATATTCTTTTCAAGGTCATTCAATGTAGATAACCAATATCACAATTCATTTCCATTCTTACATTTGAGTAAGTCGATTAATCAAATTCGTTATTATCAAAGCAACCAATGTGAGACTACAATTTAATGGTTCACGTCTTAATACATTCATCAATCAATACTTCTATTTCTTGCTATTTTTTACGGAACCACGTTAGAGAAGCCCATAAATATATAAGATTTGGGACTTTCACCTGGACACTCGAACAACTTAATTATCAATGGAGTCCATCCTATCTCCTCCCAAACAATGGAGTACATTCCTATCTCCTAAAACAATGATACATATACAATGTATTTAAACACTTTGTCGTATCACGATGACTAATCAAAACACATATTCAATGGTTTAATCAGCGAGTCGTATTCAATGACATAATTCAATTGATTAGTTTCAATCCTCCTAATTCTCATGCGGTTCTACAACATTCATAGTTATCATCCGATAGTCCAAAACAAATATATCTAAGCAGAGATAAATAAATCTATTAACAGATAATTTATCAAATTCCATAGGTGAATGATTTATCAAATCCAACTACACATACATTTACACATGCTCACAATTTCATATTTTCCATACCAATTTCATTATTCAAACAAAATAATTATTTAATTCAAATTAGGGCAATCTTCCCCCCTTTCACAAATATTACACCCAAGGCCAAATTTCACCAATTATATCCAAGCAATATCATGTTCAAGACCTCTTATACACATATGGTACCAAATATGGAAAATCCCTCTTTCAAATATCAAAACCCTAACCTTAACTTCACCCAAATCTTCCCAAATCCCACCATTTATACAAAATGACAAATATCTAGGTTAAAGCTCATATTAAAGAGTAGAATATCCCTACCTCAAATGCACGACCTAAAGAGAAAGAAGGGCTTGAAAATGCCCAAAACTCAAACTTTTTGGATCAAAAGGAAGTCCACAAAACCCTATCTTTTAACAAAGGGAGTAGGGTAGAAAGGAGTAAGGTAGAGACCCAAGATCATGGAGTATTTATAGAGAGTGTGTGTTTTAGAGAGAAACAATGGGATGAGGGTTTTGAGTGAAAAAGAGACCAAAAAGTGATATAAAATCAGCTGCAGATTAATATCTGATCCTCGCTCGGCGAAGGAGTAAATCACTCAGTGACCAGCATGATGACCTCGCTCGAGCACAAGAGCGTCGCTCGAGCATAGCATACAAAGCAGTGTGCCACCAATGCGGTCTGCAGCTCGGCGCAATAAGTCTCGCTCGGTGAAGAAACAATTTCTAAGGCTCGCTCGGCGCCAGAAGTCTCGCTCGGCAGTAGTCCACCTTCCCAAAAAGCTACATCAGGGAAAAGACTTGAGGACCCCCAATCCTGGCTGGAGCATAAGAACCCTCGCTCGAGCCACGAAGCAGATTACACAAGCCTCAATCGAGCGTAAGAAGCCTAGCTCAAGCGAAGAAACCAAAATCTGGGCAACAACATTCTACACCAACTAACAACCAACCTATTCAAACTCACCCAACAAGTCCCAAAACTCAATTTCAAAAATTAAAGGAGAAAACAAGACATAGACAACAACATACAATCACAAAGCCGGTTGAGAGAAACCACACAACAAAGGTCGGGGTAAAAGCGAGATCATTATCGTTCTTAGGTTGTTCCCAATCCTCATTGCCCCCTCTCTATCTTAGAAGAGCCTACCGTCACCCCATCCCGGATACCACATGGCCTAAGAACTTTACCTTCTTCAATCGAACTCACACTTCCCAAACTTAGCGTACAATTTGTGGGCTCTAAACAGCTCAAGTACAATCCATTGAAGTGTTTCTCGTGTTCCTCCTCGGATGGTGAATAAATCAAAATGTTATCAACAAAGACAACCACAAAGCGGTTTAGGAACTCACAAAAGATTCGATTCATTAAATCCATAAAACAAAGTTGGTGCGTTGGTTAGCCCAAAAAGCATCACTAAGAATTCATAATGGTCATCGCGCATACAAAATGCCATTTCTAGATATCCTCCTCGTAACCCTCGACCAGTAATAACGACCTTAAGTCTATCTTAGAAAATAACAAGACCCTTCAACTAGTCAAACAAGTCATCTATCACGATGCAATGGGTACTTGTTCTTCTAACTTACTGATTCGGTTCAACTTCCGATAATTAATACAAAGTCACAATGTGCCGTCCTTCTTCTTGGCAAAGAAAGCCATACTCGATGCAGTCTAGGGCGATAAAGCCCTTATCCAACAATTTATGGAGTTAAATCTTTAACTCAATCAACTCGATGGATGCAAATCTATCGGTGCCATAGAAATTAGTGTCGTGCTGGGCACTTCTAAATCAATAGAGAACTCGATCTCACGGTGAGGTGGTAAACTAGTAAGATCCTCCGGAAAGACATCAAATATTCACAAACTACGGGGTAACTCAGCTTTCGAACCACAGCACTTTCCAGCACCTAGAATGTAGCAAGAATGAGACTAAGCCGCCTACGACCACGTCGATCATACCTGCTTTGGGCAACAAGGTTCCTGTCGACTGGTCTGATGCCATAGGAAATAAAAACAATCACCACTGAGAGTGCGGCTACGCCAACTCTCCTACTAACGCGAACAATATATAATGGCTACCGATATGAGGATAGCAATCCATGCCCAAAATAATATTGAAACCCAACATATTAATCAACACAAAAGCAAAAAGGAAATTAGTGACGACCGGTAACCTCTATAGCGACAACCCCAGCACCACAATCCAACACAACCTCACTTGGCTAACGAGGTGAATCTACCTGAGATTGGAGGCAGCTAATTGAGCTACTTCTAAACCCAATCTTTGATGCAGAATCACCGAGATGAAATAAAAAGAATGAGATGCACCATTATCAATCAACACATTGGTAATAAAATTACACAACAATGAAGTTACCTCTACATTCCTACGAAGGTATTTGGCTGGTGACATCGGCATGTTGATAGCATATACACACCTTGTATGAAGTCTACCTTTGTACACCATAGTCACGCTCTCGAAGCATAAGTTTCAAACACTAATTGAGCCAAAAGAGGCTCTCTGATTAGCTCTCGAGGCCTAAGCCGATAGTGTGAAGTGATGACTACGTAATGCACTGCTTGAACCCGAAGCACCAAATGCACCTCCGTGAGGGAAAACATCTCCACGTGCCCTATTTGCCTACACTAATATGTAGGTAGTGGTTTGCCCTCCCCTTGACTCTAGCCCTCAGAGCAGTGAGAAGACGGCAGCCAGATTGTTGCCCCTCTTTCTCTCTGTGAGCAAACTAGGAGACTTGTAGCCCAGTGACCACACTTGAAACAAATGATCCCACACTTGCAGCCATCTCTCACGACCCGAACTTCGGTGCAGGGGAAAAGTGGATCTAGGCCATGCTCCCTGCCTATGAGCTACTATGAGGTGGAACCCCTCTGCTTCTTCTTGTCTCGGAGTCCTCCTCATGAACCTCCCTAACTCCCTTCGCTTGGAGCTCCCTCATCCAAGTTCCTTCTCAGATTTTGAGCCACAATCTCAAGATGAGCCACTTGGCCCCATCTCCACTGGCGTCTGTAGTCCCTAATCATAGACCCGGTTACTTTAAAAAAGAAGCTTCGGTCCTCCAATCTCTTCTCGAACTTAATGCAATATCATTTCTTCCGTCACTTTACAAGCTCTGGTGCAAACCTAGAGAGGCTAGTCAAAATTGCTTCAAACTTCACATTCTTAGGGTGTGTGTGAATTGTTTTTAAGCTTTAGAAACTATTCTCTCAACTTCTCCCCAAGCAATGAGAGGCAAGAACTTGTCACAGAAAGCGTGTGACAAGACCTCTAAGTCCACCCCAATGCGTCCATCGCGCTATCTTCTATCGATTACCCGCATCTCACTGGCCAGGTTGGATGCCAAGGTCGCTCTCGGCTGGCCGTCGATCTCCAGAAATGCAAAGCATCTCGAGGCGTCTTGCCATCACAATTCCCTTTACTCATCCGACTTTGGTGGCTCATTCGAGATCTCCCAAACAGCTCATCGGTTTGTGGGAAGAACTTCCTCTTGAAAGAGTGATCCTATCTACCGACAACATAGGCTTGGATTTCATTATCGGCTACGAGAATGTCCATGTGGATTCCCATAAAGCTACAGCCATCTCAGCTATTTCGCTTACCAATGGCTCTGTGACCAATTAGATTGACCGCATTAGCGCTAACCAACCCCCTTCCTCTGTCTTTGCGGAATATCATCGATGCTTGACATCGCCTGCCTGTTATATACGCACGCCTACCACCACCTTGTCTATGTCCACGACATTCTAATGAAAAGAAATAATACAAGAGATTAGTACATTTACAAATGTGTTGAGAAGCAAATTTACTTTCATCTGTAATCGATAGACAACAATTAATTCACTCTACATATACGTAACCTTCGTACCAATCACATAAATTTTCCCTTTTAAATAATAAACTCCGTCGATGTTGCCCAATTCCGATTAAGAAATACTTGGTGATCAAGTGCTCTTCTACTACAGATTTCTGAAAGAAACTTCGTAGACTCTCAATCGATGTCTTGAAATTAAATTTCATATCCCACTTAGTCACATAAGCATGTTATCACACTAACATCTGAGTTATTGCTAATTTTAATTGACAGAGATAACCCATTGTAATAAAACCACATTCCCATGATCCCCAAAAGTATTCCAAACTGGTAGCTCTAATACTGAAGTTATAACACCTTTTAAAAATAATAAATGCAATTTAATCCCATGACAATTATTAAATAACAATACAATTTCTAAATACATCCTGTATCTTTCCATTCACTTATGATTCCATTGTAGAAGAAAGAAAAAAAAAAAGTGATACATGCGGTTAGCACATTCATAAGATCCTAATAGCCGAATCCTATAGCATATACCCTGCAATTTAATGGTATGAAATAAAAGTTAGCCCAGAGATATATAATGGCTTCTATAAGCTTTCCAAGACAATAGCAAGTTACAACAAAGTAGAGAAGTTTTAAATCAATACGGTTTAGCCCTAAGCTTGTACAAAAATAATTACAACAATAACAAAAAAAGAAGGCATTG
>CM045772.1:84880485-85196587 GCA_025200525.1 Camellia lanceoleosa | reverse complement strand
AAATACAAGGGTTTCAAAATTGTTATTATTATGAGGTAATCTAAGAAAATTAAGGTCGAGGCATTTGGTCGGAAAAGTTGAGCAAGTCGAAATTTCATTACGAGGTTCTGAGGATTCGATAAGAATTGATTTGAATCATTTGATGGACTTACCAACAAAGGGGTTTGGTATACTTGATGTAATAATCAATATTGAAATTGAACCAACTCTTATGAAAAGATTATGGATAGTGTGTTGCTTCTGTGAGTTAGGTTGAAGTTTTAAATGAAAGTCTCTCTACATTACGACTACACAATCATTCAATCTTTGAATACTTGAATACCTTTTGTTTGATACATTAATTAAGTCACCTCTTCAAAGAGAGGCTTTGAACAATTAGGTTGAGGGTAGTACTGAAGTTAGCGGCAATTCAGAAATTCATTAAAAAATTAACAGTCACTTTATATTTTCAAGGGATCCTGTCGTTATGTTAATACTTACAACGACAATTAGTCTTCTTGAAACATTTGAAAAATTGGAATGGCTCTCTTTTAGAATTATAAATGACGTTGATTGAAGATATTCAGCCACCGAACTCCAGATAAAGAATTTCAATCCTTGCCGCCAAAGGAATGAATGAGAGGTTTCGAGCAGTGGGAATTAGGAGACAACAATTAGGATATCTTTGTTGGCTCAAACAAAAGAACTTTATTGGGGCCCCAATGAGGTCAAAAGCAATAGTGGATATGAATGTAGGAGATCAAAAATAATAAATTTTTTTCATAGAAACGGCATCATGGAGGAGATATAGAAATCATAATTCTTTTGTTCAAGAATCACGGTTGATAATTTCACACACCTTCAAGGCAATTCAAATCTTTTGAAGTAGGATCATTTTAAGCAAGCTGTTTTCAAATTTGAGAGGGCGTTACTTAGCCCCAGGGGATTCTCACAATCTGCAAGTTTTTTTTATAAATCAATTTAATCTTTTAAATCACTACATTTGTTGAATTGTAAGATCGGGTTCAATTTATGGTGAAATGTTAGAATAACCTTTTACTTTAGAGGAAATACATAGGCATTTGTGTTTTTAAATAGGTAAATTTAAGGCTCACTGTGGGTCCAAATGGGTTTATTGGGGTTTTTATCAAAAATACTAGGATAAAATTGGGTCAATTCGTCTGTTTTATCAAAAACTTGGCTTTAGCTTAATAGTGGGGTTATCTTCTTGCAGCACAATAATATAAACCTTCATTAGCAGTAATTCCCAAGAAAAAAAAAAGTCCACATTACTGCAATAAAAGCGATTATTACGGCCCATTAGTCTTTGCAATGTTACATTTACAAGATATAGGAGCTAAAAGGTGTTAGCAAATTGGCTTAGTGTGGTTTCATAGGATGTAATTTTCTCCTAATCAAGCGCCATTCTTAAAAGAGGGAACTTATTTAGAGATATTAACATTCTTTTAGCTCGCATGAGCTTGTGAGCATATTAAGAAAAAAAAAAGCGTTTAGAACGCATAAGTTAGTTTTTGAATTAAGTTGGATATGAATAAAGGCATGGCCGGACGAGCAAATTTAGATGGGACTTTTTTTTGATGGCAAGCCTATATTGCAATATGGGTTTTTCTCTAAGAGTGGATCAGATTCAAATTTCATAAATGTGTCCACGACATCTTGATGTTCTGGGTTTTGCTTAATAAATCAATGTCCCGAGTTTTTCAATCTAGAGTTGGGTTAAGACAAAGAGATCCTTTATCGCATTATCTATTTTTATTAGTGATGCAAGTTTTAATACGATGGGTTTGAGCATCTTTCCAATCAAGGAATTTATCCGAGGGTGTTATTATTCATATTTGCTAATAAGCGCGCTTTATTTTTTCAAAATTTTAAGATAGATGAGATATAGTGTCTTATGATGGTTTTTGAGTGCATTAACTGTTCTCAAAGCGGTTTTGCAAATCATGGAAAATAGCCGAAACTTCGCGTCATTATTAGGAGTCAAATTGGTGGCAAAACCGGGTTATCTTGGTGCAAATTTAGGGCATATAGAGAAAGCGAGAGCTGAAAGTAGATATTTTAGTCTATTCTTGATAAAGTTCAAAGGCAAGCTTGAAGGTTAGAAATGTCAAGTTTTGAATTTTGATGGTCGGCGCTAATCGGGCATAATGCTACATTCTATCTGGTTTACTTAATGTGCATTTTAGAGATACCCTCATCTTTTTGTTTAAAAAAAAAAGTAAAAAAAATAAATAAAACTTCTGACCATTGTAAAGAAGTTTCTTTGGGCATCTAAGCGAGAAAAAGGTCTTTTTGAAATTGAAACATGTTTGTCATCCTAAGTGGGGTGGATTAGGTTTAGGGATCTCATGTGTTTTAATCAAGCTTTGTTGGCAAAAACAAGCAGGAGGATTAATCATTCAAGTTTACTTTTATCAAAAGTTTTGTTAAGTAGATACTATCATGATCAACCTTTCATTTATATAAATAACGTTGTTTCTTCATCTTGGGGTTAGTGCGACATTATGTAGGGTAGAGATTTGTTAACTTTATGAAACACATTGGGTGGTTGGGAATGGTAAAATATTAACCCTTCGAGAATCAATGGATACCAAGTATATCTAACCCATTGAGGAAAAGGAGTTTAAATCGGTTGCTTCGATATAAGAGTGAAGCATTTTATTGATTAAGATCAAAATTCTTTGGAGAGAAAATTTGTAGACTTTTTATCCAAAAAGCGTATTAATCACATTCTTGCTATATATATTCCAACTAATCCTTGTCTTGGGATAAATTGGTTTTGGAGTCCTCTCGAGAGTGGAGAATATGTAGTTAAGTCTAGTTATAGACAAGTTTAATAAAGACATTTTCTAGATTTGTGTCAACTAGGTTTTAGTGGTATGGTATGGAAGAGATTGTGGTGACTCAATCTACCTCCTAAATAGACTTTGTTATTATGGAAGTGTCTACATAATATTACGCGGTCTGATAGAATTGAAGAAGCGAGGTGGCGATGGAAACTTTGTGTGCTCAATGTAAAAACAAAGATGAAACATTATAACATTTGTTTTTCGAATGCCATTTTTTGCAACGAGTGTGAAGGGGATGCACATTGCGACTAGATTTTCCAGTCGGATACACAGTTTCCTTTCCAGATTGGTTTAAGGATTGGATTACACGAGTGAAGGAAAATGAGGTTTTCATTCAATCATTAGCGCTATTCTATGGGCTATCTGGTTAAATCGAATAACTTTGTTTTCCTTAATAATCCCAAAACCATTATGATTACAATTGAGGAAGCAAAAGTGCTCTTTGCATTAATCAATTGTAATATATATAATGGTCTATCTGTACATAATGCTAATAATGTTGGTTCTGGGAATAGGCACTCTGACTTATGTTTATTGTAGAGAACAAATGTAGCAAGTCAAGAATCAGATTCATGGACATTTATTATCGATGGGTCATGGGAATCATCAAAGTCTAATCCGAGGGATAAGCTTGGCTATGTTTTGATGAAAATCAATACAAATTAAGCAACATGGAACGTGGTGCGTCATGCCCAATGCTTTCACGATTGAAGTTAAAGCTTGTTTGGATGCCATTTGTTAATTTTGTTAATTACAGGTAAGCGCCTTACTATTAAGGCGATTGTCAAGTCTGGTATATAGCGATTCTAGGTTTTGACTTATTACTTGCATTAGGACTCGGGTTGGTTTGGTTTTGAATAGTTATTCATATCTCTTTCCTTGTTTTCCTTTTATTTTAGTTATCGGGTTGTAGTTATGTGTTTGGGGAGTTGATTACTTGTTTCCAAACCTTTGTTACCCAGATTTTGGCTCTTCCGCTCAAGCGGCCATTCTTGCGCTCGAGCGAGATTTGCCACTTTTCAGTATTTCTTTTCTGATTATGAAAATCTTTGGAAAAAGTGCTTTGGCCTTCGGCGTCTAGTTCCACACTTGAGCAGGGACCTTAAATGCGCAAAACTTACGGAAATGTGTATTCTACACTCGGCGCCAACTTTCACGCTCGAAAGGAACCTTAATGTCGGCCTTTCGGCGAAGTTTTCCTTTCAAGCGTACTTCTGGCGTATAACAGTCTAAGAAGATGATATTTTGAATCACTTTTTCATATCTCTCTCTCTCTAAAACTCTCCAAAAAGCTTGTTTTTGAGCCTCTCTCTTTGGAATTCACTTTCTCTCTTAGATTTCATCTAGATCCATTGATCTTTTCACCTTAGTGCCTTTGAGAAAAAGGTAGAGCTCGTCAAGATCTACATTTTGATCCGAATAGAAGTGGGTTTCAGCGTTCTTAGAATTTCTCTCTTGTTTGACTCATCTTCTTCCTTTGAGGTAGGGATCTTTTCTACACCTTCATATGATATTTAACTTAGTTATTTGTATCTTGTGTAACAATAGTGTGATTTGAGGGTGTTGTAAGCAAACCTACGGTTTGGGTATAATGGGTTGATGAACATGAAATAAACGAATGTGGGTTGCGAAAATGAAATTATGTTGGGTCAAATGGTTGAAAATGACATTTGGGTTGATAATTAGAAAATGGAAGGTTTTGCCCTAAAATAGCCATGATTATTTTATATAGATAATTAAAATTGTCATTGAAAATGTGAAATTTAGAGGGTATTAGCAGGTATGAATGGTGGGATTGATTATGTATTGATTCATCCTTTGGAAGTTTGAATAAATCATTTGTCATGAGATTGAATATCTGTTTAGAAATAACTACATTGGGCTATCGGTGGAGGATATCTATGATTATTGTAGAAATTGTATGAGGATTAGGTGAATTGAAACTAATCACTTATTATTTGTCATTGAATATGACTATGTTTATATACATTGTACATGTATGATTATGTGGGAGTGGAAAAGGGATGTGCTCCATTGTTTGATGTTGTGTTTAAATACATTACATATGTATGAATGATTGTTTGGGATGAGAAAATGGATGGACTTCATTATAATTAAGTTAGCCGAAGTGTCGTGGGTGAAAGTCCTGAAATTATACGTAGGTGCCTAGCCCATGAGCGAAATATCCGTAAAATGGCATTTGTAGTGCTTGTATAGCCCTCGTTTACATGGGTCTGGTTTGGCGGCTACCCTCGGAAAATTTCCGTGAAAGAAAAAGTTTGAAGTGTTCATGCATTGTTGGCGTGCTTGTAGAACTAATGAGTTGAAGTCTCATTTAGAATGTTAAAAAAGATGATGAAAGCTGGTCCATGTAATAAAATGAATGGAAATTGGTACCTTATGATTGTATAAATGTGGATGTCTTTATCACTAATGTTGTGTATGCATAGTGTACTTATACATTTGCTAAGTTTCATATATTGTGCTAGATGATTTCTCTTGAGTTGTGGCTCACCCTATTTGGGAATAACATTTTCGGTGTTGGTGACTTACCTTCACCAAGACAATAGCGGATGGACATTTGAGAGCAAGAGCTTCTTATTAGACTTGCATATTTTTGTAAAGCCTAGGGCTAAATGTGTACGAGCTAGTCTCCTTTTGTGTAACCAAGTCAAAGCTTGGAAATATGTAAGCCAATAGGGCACTTAGTTTTGTTAAACTCTTTTGTATTATTAACTTCATCTAATGAAAGGATTATTTACTCTGATTCATGTTGTTATTAATATGTGTTTGGCTTGTATTTTCTTTGGGGGCGTTACATGGTACGCAAGTAACAAACAGTGGATAAAGCAACAAAGTGGCATATTTCATCTATTATTAGTAATATTCTATGTCATAGTAAATCTTTTGATTTTATGTGTATTGCTAAGGTAGGAAGATGTGTAATCTAACAAGCTCATGAGCCAGCAACTGATGTTATTAAATCCTTTGTTTAATGTTATGAAGTTATTTAGTCCTCAAAAAAAAAGAAAAAAAACTTTCTTTTCAAATAGTCTTCATCATTTAGGCCCTCAATTTTAGTTTTTGCAGTTACTTTTAGTAAACAAATTTGTTTCAGTTGGTGCTTATTTTGTATGAGTTTGGTATGATTTATTTCTATCGCATCACCTCTCTACTTTTATATACGTTTTTTCGTAATTAGCAAAAAAAAAATATAACAAAAAAAAGTCATATCCAAACCACTCTATCAGTCTTTTTCTTTTTTCTTTTTCTTTTTTTTTTTAAATTTTAACTCAAATTTACTAGTTTGAAATTTTTTTAATTTTCTTTATTTTTAGTTTAGTTAGGTTTAGACTTTAGATATATTATTATATATTCAATATTAAGCCTCTATCCTATTTGGGAAGTAAGTAGGGATTAATTTAACCCACTAAAAGACAAACTATGCTAAAAATTTAATCAGACAAATGTCACATCAAAGTATAATCATTTCACTTTTTCTCTCATAAAACTACAAAAAAAAAAAGCGTTCTTCCCAAAGCGAACTTTTTCTTGAGATTAAAATAGTCAAAAAAACTAAAAAAGTTCTTCATAAACGAAAACTTAGTTATACCATTGGCAACTCTAGGAAATAACTTTAATGGGTTCAAGTTTAATATCAAACTTATAACAATATTATTATTACGCTACTCTATAGGTGTAATAAAACAGTTATAGAACAATGAGATTGTTACATTATTAATGTATGTGACACTTATCTATATAAGTTGTTAATAAGAGAAGAAAAATATCAACAACAAAAATATATATATATATATTAAAATATTTTCTCCTATTTGTATATATATTTTCATATATTTTTATGACTTTTATGCATTCAAAACTAATTATAACAAATTCAAACAATAAATCCAAATTTAATTATTATTTTTTTGTTCAAAAGGTTCTGCGCTAAAACATTATATCCATAAGGACATGCAACTTTGTTCAAAAAATAAATACTAAATAAATAAGGACATGCTACCGTGAAATGATCGGAATACCTATTATCAATTTACTGAATACCCATGATTTGTGCAATATAACTCTATCTTCCTCTTGTCTTTCTCTCTCTATTTTTGCAATATATCCCATTATTTGTCTTTTTATAACTCATTATCTATCTCTTTCTTTCTTCTCTCGCCATCATCTTCTCCAAACAGCTGCAATGGTCTAGCCCTACCACAACTCTGAGGTCCAGCCCCACCACGCCTCTCCTTTGGAGTTGTAGTGGTACATCCATCAACTACAGTGGCGAATGTGCTACCGGTGATGGTTTTGAGGAATCCAACAGACCTCCCAAGCACTAGAACTCTCTTGTTCAACTTCTTTCTACTGTTCAACGCTTAGTTCTATGATCGCGACTAATGAACAATGGCGAGTGTAATAACCCCGATCTATGATTAGCCCATGATCCTTGATTAAGACTACTTAACAAGTAATTAAGATGAAATTCTACGTTAATTGCATGAGATATATGTTATTTGCATTTATATCTATCTGTCGTAGAAATATGTGTTTGAATTTTCGTTTCGATAAGTAAATTGAAGGCCTTATCGGCATTTGATCACGGAATTGACTCAATTTATTTGTTATTTAGAATTCTTATAATTTTATGGTAGGTTTAATTGGATTTTGATTCAAAACCAAATATATAGATTAATTAATTACAATTTGATTAGGCTAAGCTAGATTAATTAGTGAAGCCTATATAAGGCTAATAATAGGCCTTAGATCATTTTACACACTTCCATTTCAAGCTTTTTGAGCTCAAAACATGAGAGAGTGAGAGAGAAAACATAGAGGGTTGAGATCAAAGAAGGCATAGAATAATTGCGAGAGAATTTGAAGAAATTAAAGAAGACTCAACAAAATTAAGCTTCCACACTTGTGAACTCAAGCTTAAGGTGAGAATTCACCCTTTAAACTAAGAGTTTGAATCAATAAGAGAATTAAGTAGATTAGTATGAGAATTGAATTTAGATAGATAATTTTGAGAGGAATCATGCATGCATGTGCATTCTATAGCATTTTGAAGTTGATGTCAAGTATTTCTCTCATGCTTGCCATTATTTCACCTTGGTTTGGGAAATCATCAAGTTTCATCCCATTTTATATCATTTGATCATGTTTTAGAAGGTTGGAGTTCATAACCATACATTCAAGTTATGTTTTCTAAATTCCAAGTTTGATTCTGCACAATTCACTTACTTTTGGGCCTTGATTTTGCGAAATGATCCTTAATTCTTGGTGTTTTACAAGTTTAGACATGTTTTCTCAAGTTTTGGGGCCCAAATGATGTGTTTTGAAGCTTTACACTTGAGTTTTGCATCTTGAACATCAATTTGGAAATTCCAAAATTCTATATCATTACTCGAGCGACAGAAA
The DNA here is from genome assembly GCA_025200525.1 of Camellia lanceoleosa. Lineage (NCBI taxonomy): Eukaryota > Viridiplantae > Streptophyta > Magnoliopsida > Ericales > Theaceae > Camellia > Camellia lanceoleosa. The sequence continues at coordinate 85,188,311 of CM045772.1, read as the reverse complement.
CTGCGCTCGAGTGACTAAAAGTTGGGTCAAGCATAAAATTTGAGCTCCCAGTACTTTTGTAGACATGGGTCATGTCTCGAGCGACAAAACTTGCGTTTGAGTGACCACTCTTATTTTTGATCCCCTGCTCAAGCGTAGGAAATTGTGCTCAAGTGTAAAATGAGAGCTCCCAGAAGTTTTATAGAATTTTACAGTCCACTCGAGCGACCAAAGTTGCGCTCGTACGAAGACCTTATTTTCAGGAATTTAACTAAGTATTATAACTCATATTTTGGTATTCTCATTGCATTTTAGCTATTCCTAAGCCTTAATTAAGACATAATAAAGAGGATAAATATTAGAAACCCACCAAGATAGAAAATAAACAAGTTAAGTACTTTCCAAATGTGTGTTTCAATGTGTATCCGTTGTGTGTTGTGTAGATCTGCAGCAAGTAGACTATTTGATCCGTCTACTTTATACATTCTATTATTGGGTCATCATGAGTAATAACTTTGTAAAGTTATGTTCAATATTACGTATTTTAAATATTATGATATGGAAATGATCAGTTTTTTGAAATGCTATATTTTGTATGAATGAATGATTGTCCAAATTTCTGAAATGTATTCATGGCATCCTCAGCATCATATGATATGCGTCCCTTTACGGGTCATCAGAATGCCTTTATAGCCGTCTCTTTATGGGTCATCAAAAACGTCTCTGTGCATATGGGTCGTTGGGATACCTTTATGGTACGTTCATTTATGGGTTATCAGAATGCCTTTACGGCTTTAGTGCTAATGGATGTACCACGTATAATCATATGGAATATGTGAACTCTGAACACAAATATAAATATAAGTATGAATATGAATTTGTTTCTGATTTGAATTCTGAATTCTAGATTTGTTATGGACATCATTCATTAAAACCTTTACTCTGTTATTATTCATTGGGCTCCAACTCACCTTATTATTTATTTATATAGGTGATAGTGTGATCAGGCCTAAGTTGTTGCTTGGATTCTTTTGTGTCGGCCAACCATTATGCCTCTCAATGAGGTTCCCATTTTGAAGTGGTCACGTTCTATTAACAAGTTTTAAGTTTTTGTTTTCTTCTGTTTGATTGAACAAGTTTTTGTACGTTGTATTTAAGTGGGTTTTGGTGATGTAAGACTAATGTAAAAATGACGTCACTGATATGTATATAAAGTCTTAAATTTTACGTCTCATGTATATACTGCACTCTATGGACATTATATGTTTGTATTTGCTTTTCGCTAGCCCTTGTATTTTGTTTAATTTGTTGAGGCCTTTGGTAATCCCGGGATTCTTGGCGATTCGACACTAAACCTATAGGGGCAAGTTTGGATTGGTGGCGAGCTCTAGTGGCGGCAGAAATCGAGATGGGGATTTTTGAACCAAATGAGCACATCGGGGCATCATTCGATGTCGGTATCTATAAGGTGCAATGTTCTCTCTCACTCTCTCTCAAGCTTTGTTTGTTCTCTATATATATATACATATAATTTGTTATATCATTTATTTGATGATTGGTCGATTGAATCGCATACTACTATTGATGAAGTCATGCTATTATGGGATGGAGAATGAGGAAGAGATTGGCGCCGCCATTGTTAAAGTCGGAATCGAAGTTAGAGAAGAGCTAGGTGACATTAGCAGCGGAAGAATTAAGGACGAAGGAGACCTTGCGGTGGTCGACGGTGGCAGTAATGGTTATGCTTTGAGTTTGTAGGGTACTCTTGTGGTGGTGGCTCCACTCTACCCCTATTTTACTCTCATCTCTCTCCTTATAAGCCCTAGCTCTCTAGATGGCCATCGATCTAGATCTTGGAATTGGCGGCGAAAGTGAGGAATCTCCTAACGTGAAAGTAGATTAGTAGAGAGAGGAGAGGTAGAGACTGAACCAGAGATTGCGGAAAGGGTCAACGATTACATCGGAAGAGAAGACTTTATTGATGGGTTTGAAAGATGGTGGAGATTTAGGTTACGAAAAAGGTCGATAGTGACGTCGGAGGAGAAGACTCCATTGGTTAGTTTGGAAGATGGTGGAGATATAGGTTTAGAAGAGAGAGAAAAGAGCTGTGAAGTGGGTTTGTTGAAATGTTATTTTAATAGACAAAAAAAATCAACATATAAGAAAAAATAGTCTTGGTAAATTTGAACAGATGGAAAAAAATAATTTCAACTTCAACATAAAAGGGTAAAATTGGAAATTAAATGTCCTTCAAACATAAAACGTACTTCTCACTACAATATTTCTCAAAGCATGTACTTTTGACCAAAAAAAATTACCTAGTGGACCTATTGCCTTAAGCAATCTTTAGATTGGACTTATCACCAATTTTCTCTTATAACTATTTGGGTTCTAGTTAACATTTTTTTATATAAAAATAAAATTTGTTTGTGAGTGTCTTAATATTATTGGTTAACAAGTTTAAATTCATTGTAAATTGGGCACTCAGTCCAAAAATTCAATTTTCAATTTTGTTTGGCCAAGGTCGAAGCTCAAATACTTTGTCCAAAAGGACATGCTTAAGCAAAATGACCAAACTACTCTTCCTCATATATATCATATATACACAGACCAAACCCTAACATTACACTCTCTCACTCTCTCTCTTCCATTTACTCTTTATCACTCACTCTTTCCTCCGCCTCTTATGCTCACATAAATAGCCTCATTATCTACCATTGGTGACCAGCATTGTCACCGCCACTACCTCCATTGTTGCTCCTCTCTCTCTCTCTCTCTCTCTTCACTTCATTCACTAGTATTCTCTATCCTTTATTTGGAGTTTCTTCATACAAAAATGTTAGAGGAAAAAAGAGCTAAGATACATTCAGATCTTTAGCACTTACGATTCAAAACCTCTTCCAAGATCGTTGTCTTCGTCCTCATTATCATCTTCGATTCCTTCGTCGCCTTTGCCGCTACTGATGAAGGGAATAAAGGTTTTTTCGGTAAGTGAGCTTGCTAGGAGGTTTCTGTGTATTATTAGAGCAAGGAGTTGTACTATTACATCGAAGGTTTGGCATGGCAGCTGAAGGGAGGGGGGGACGGCATCGATGGAGTGAAGTCGATGTGGTTCCGAGTCTTGAGACTTTGTCGTCGAATATTCTGGAAAAAATGAGGGCGTTGTTGGAGGATGATGAAATTCCAGAGATTTCAATAGTAGCAAACAAAAGGTTTTGTTAGGGTTTTGATGAGGAATATGTGTATGGCGGTTAATGGAAGGAGTAGCCACTAGAGACAAGAAAAAAGAGAGGACAAGAAGAGCATTGACACCTACAAGATCTATATCTTCAATCTCTTACCATAATAGCTCCATGAAGCGAGTCTGCCTTTGTCAAGGGTCACCACAGACTTCTCTATCTCTCTAAATCTTGATTTATTCCTTAGTGATCAGAGAAGAAAAATATTTCAACAGATCTGTAATAGGTTTAAAATTGCAACAGATAATGGCTAGGTAGATTTGAGCTCAAATATATATCTATATATGTGTGTGTGTTAGACACATGTAATGTGTTAGATTTGTAGAAGAAGATGAAGAACAAGATGATCTTTTTCCCTTTTTTTGTCAAAAAAAAGATTTGAGCTCAAATCTGTGTTAGATCTGTTGTTGTTCTTTACCGCTATTGATGATGATGGCTTTAAAACATTTTTCTTGCTTAAGTTCATAGATCTGTGCTCTCCATCATAGTTTCTCATTTGCCTCAAATCTCTTTTTTTTTTTCTTTTGAAAAATTTAAATAGATAGTCTTTCTCTATTATTGTTGTTATTGTTATTGTTGTTGTTGTTGTTGTTGATGATGATGATGAAATATATTAAATTATTTATTTAAATTTTGTGTTGAACAGATGATAAATGAGAAAGAGAGATAGACATAAAGAGAAGAAAGATTTGAACATATAGGATTTGGTTTATCTTGGTATTTTAATAGTTAGAAAAAAAAAATTTGAACAGATAGAATTTCATTTGGACAAATATTTAAACAAATAAGAGAAATTTGAATTGAAAAGGTTAAAAAATAAATAAATAGATAGAGTAAAAAAAATCAACATAGGGAAAAATTTGAGCAGATAGGAAAAATTTTGAACATATAGGAAAAAATTTTAAGCAGATAGAAAACAAATTTAAACAGATAATCAATGAAAGTCAACAAATAAAAAAAAAATTAATGGGTAAAATTGGAAACAAAAATCCTTTAAAATAAATAAAAGAATTTCTTACCAAACTATTTCACAAAGGGTAGATCTTGTACCAACAAAAAATATTTACTGAATTTAATTCCTTATACCTCATATCTTTAATTTTTCAACAATTATCTCATGTGGATTCTATATCAAAAACATGAACCGTGAAAAATGTATAGCAATTTTAAACTTTATTAATCAATATCTTACAACATTTGGAAAAAAATAAGAGCAATCAAGCATAAATCATCTTTCTTTGTAAATAAAAAAAAAACAAAAATGCTATAAAAAAAATTACAAATTTTTATTATTACGTAAATGCAATAATAAAATTTTAACTGAAATGTAACTCACTTTAATGATATGATAAATATTACATAACAAGTAAGACAAGTTTGTAAAAATTTATATAATAAAAAAAACAGCCCCGTTACAGAGCCCGAAAGCCCCAGCTCGAATTTGGCTCGAATTTGAGAAGAAATAAGGAGGAAAAAGAAGAAGAAGAAGAAGAAGGAGAAGCAGAACTGGAGGCACCATCAAAATCGGGCTGGAGGCGGAGGTGGGACTGCGATGCGACGATCGGCTGACGAACGACAAGCTGCGACAACTCTCTCTCGCCTCTCGCCTCTGTTTCTCTCTCTCGCCTCTGTTTCTCTTCTTTTGTGTTCAAAATGAAGAAAAAAGGAGAAAAGAAAGAAAAAGAAGAAAAAGAAAGAAAAAAAAAATTGAAACCCAAAACAATGTCGTTTTTTGGGTTTGGTCAATCGAACCCTTGATTTGAGCCCTCAAACATTTTCTAAAAAAATATTAAGCCCTTGATTTGAGCCCTCAAACATTTTCTAAAAAAATATATTGACTAATTGGGTATTAGTAGAACAAGCAGTCAGTGGAGTTGGTGAGTTCGGCTCAAGCTCGAGCTAAGCTCGTTTGTATCGAGCTCATTTATTAGGTTTGAATTGCTCAATAAATGCTTGGACTCAAGTTTGTACGTCTTGTTAATAATAATGAAATTGAATTGGTTAAACTACGCTCGAGAAGATTTTTTTAAATAATATTTACAGTATATAAATAAAAAATATTATTTATATTATTTAATATATAAATAACAATACATTATTTATATATTATTTAATATATAACTAATAAATTTATTATATAATTTAAATAAAGATAAACGAGTCCAGTTTATTCGAGTTGGTCGAGCTCGGCTAAATAGCTTGAGGCGAGCCGAGCCAACCTTGTTAAGTGAATAGTGCAGTTCATTTGCAATCCTAAATACTAGGGACCAACTACAAAAATAAAAATATAAAATATTAGAAGAAGAAGAAGAAGAAGAAGAAAATATTGTATTAAGTATGTACTTATGATGATGTTTATATATCATATTAATTTACTGTATGATGTGTTATTACTGAATTGACAATGTATATAAGTAGTGAGATTTAACCAATGTAATTAATGGGTGATGTGTGAGTGATTTTCGATCCTACTTGCCTACCTTAATAATTTGTAGAACAGTGAGAATAGATAGCACCCTCTTGTCTGCCGCAGAAAGAAAAAGGCTCGTGGTGGTTCTTCCACAGGGGCACTCCGACGATCAAGTCGATATCTCTCAAAGAAAATCAAGTATTCAACTCACTAGCTTGAGTATATCAAAACATACCTTAGACCCGTGGGGGTGCCTCTCTTTTATAGCCAATACAATCATAGTCCCAATAAAAGGCTAACTCTAATGGACTCTAATTCTATACTTACTTTGGACTCCTCAAGAGATAAGGATAGTCTCCTAAGAGTGTTATCCTTATCCATCGAAGTCTTTCTTCATCCTAGGACTCTTGTCCTTTATCATTTATCTCGGATTACGATGTCTTGAGGTAACCTCGGCATAACTACCACGACACGTGGCACCTCGGCTGGCACCTCGGCATCACCTTGCCACGTGTTGGTACTCAGAAAATATATCCCCATAACTACCCCCGAGGTTCTATTACCTCAGCATTCTGAGGTGATGGGATCTATATCGTTCCTTCCTTCCATTACGTCGGCTATGAACCCCTCAGTCGAGATCATGTTCTTCAGGCCGACATGTCTTCTTTCAAGAACAAGAATTCAAATGAACTCTCCCACGCGTATGAGCTGTCATACATCACTTCTCAACCGTTCTACTTACGCGTTTCATCTTCATTGGCTCGTGCAGTGGCGCTTATGGTATCTTTCATCTGTTTCTTATTTGTCGGCGTGTGCGTTGTTCTAGGCACATTAAATGCCCTTTTTTTGCCGCCGTTTCAAGTTTTTTGACAAAAACTTTCCTTTCTATCTTCGTTGCTTTACTTTTGCATTCGTTTTACTTGCTTTCTCTCTCTCTAAACTCTTTCTCAAATCCGCCATTGCTCAAGCTCCAAGCTCTACAACTGTTTCCATTCTTCCATTCCAGCGAAGTTTTCGTCATTAAAATCGTTTGACCTCGGCGACCTTCATACCGGCTCCATTTTTCCTGGTAAGCCTCTGTTCCTTTCATTCTCAATTCTTCTATGCTCTTTCGCTTACTTGATGCCATTACTGCTTTATTCAAACCTTTGATTTACTGAACTATTCATCTGGATGCGTCTATTCCATGATTTCGCTCATGTCTTGAACACTTGCACTGTTTCACCACTTTCTTGCCATTGTTCTTGAGCCTATATTTCTTGTTTTTTATGTTTTTTAGAGCCCCACCTCTGTTCTTGATTCTGAAGCTTCGTCTTTTGTTTCTTGTTTTCTGTGTTATTTTTTCCAGATCTGTGCCCTCAACCCTTGCTTCCATAGATTTAGGTTTGGGATTTTTCTGTAGACTTTACCAACCTTTAGGAAAAACTAAAACAAACCTTACCATTACTTACCTAGGTTTTTGCCGAGGTCCTAAGAACCTTTTAAGAACATCCCTTTTCGAGTAGAATACCTTCTGGATATCATGGAGATGTAGAGACATGAGGCGAATACTGACCAAACTTGAATATTTTGGGAAAGAGTTAGCCATTCCTTGACGTCCATCGAAATTTGGTGGGGATAACGACTATATCATGCCCACCAGATGATACAATGCCCTTTCCCATTGTTGCTTTCATGAATGTGGACTCAAGCTTCCACTTGATCCCCTTTTTCGTGAAGTTCTCCACTACTCTGAGTTGAACCCTATGCAACTTACCATCAACTCCTATCGAGTGATTAATGGTATCATAGCCTTAGCTAAACGGAGAAGCGTTAGGATCAACCTTGCCGACATCAATATTGTTATACCATGTGTGCCCTTAACTTGAAAGAAAAAGGTTTAGTCTATTACCTCAAGTGAGGTCTCTAAATTCAAAATCGTGGCCGACCTCCCGGACTCCAACAAAGTGGAGATGACTACTTCATTACCTCTGAAATTGGGAGTTTGCCCAGCGAGATGCCCATCTTTACCCTCTTCTCGAGCAGTTAAAGAGGGCAAGGGTAAACCCGATATCAATACTTTCGATTGTTTCTTTTCAAGTCTTCAATATTCTATCTGTTTCTAATGTCTGTTTTCTTCTTGCAGATGTTCGTAAGCCACCGAAAAACTTTCGCCAATCTTACGTTCCCAGCAAGAACCTAAAAAAACTCCTGGACTTGCAAGTTCACAAAAGCGCCACTTCTTCTCAACTTTATTCCAACATACAAATCAATTTTGCCATGCATTCATTCAGAACAGTCTATTCAGTCTATACAATCATTTCTGATCGGTCGATGAGGATCAAATCCTAATAGCGATCTGATATAACGATGAGGCAGTCTACACAAATGTACAAAACAGTGAGGAGACCGACGGGGGACACAAAAACACCCCAAGCCAAGGCATGGCAACTCGGAACCTCACAGTGAGGCACATAGGCTGGCTTGACAAAACTGGGGACCAACCCACGCTCCTAGCTCCGATCTGGCTGCTGAGAACCTACATATATATATAAGCGATGAGCTAAAGCCCGATTAATAACATAACGTGTAAAGAGGTTATGAATGAATGTCCTTCTGATAATGAAATCAATTCATTATCTGATATTTCAATCTTCGATATTTGATCAATCGATTATTTCATTCAATCGGTCATATGTGGTACATCCATTAGCCTATAAGCGATGAGTCCAAGGGCCAAGACATATGAACCCAACAATAATGATGGCCATCAATCGATAAACAATATGGTTCCACGAGAAACCAGCGAGCTCTGTAACGATCAATAACGATTGGGTGCTAAGGATGCCTGTCTGATTGAAATCAGGACATACATTCATTCAATAAACAATATCAGTTCAATAAATAGTTCAGTTCAGTATTCAAAATATAACCATTTTGAACATATCTTTACACAATCTGGTACTCACAGAGATTGGGCTAATAGCGTAAATGGCGTCCCAGAAACCAACCTAAACAATTAACAAATAGAACACACACTAAGTTTACAGTCGAAAGGATGATAATTAAATCCCTAAATTCCCTCGGTGTGGTTCTATGTCTAAATCCTCATTAAGATGCCTTAAACTAGGCCTAAGAATGCCTAGGATGGGATGAGGATGCAAAGATGTGCCTGTCAGTTTGAAATTTTCAATGAAAGCAGGGGTCCCAGCCAGCGAGTTTCCATTTCGGCGGCATGCTAAAAGGACCCTTTCGGCGTCAACTTACCGCTTCGGCGGTGATGAACAATGCAAAAATCTTGGATCGCGATTTCTCGCTCGGCGTAAAACTCTTCGCTCGAGCGGACTGTAAAACAATTCGAAGAAAATGCTGGGAGCATGAATTCCCAGCTTGGGCGGCAACACTTCGGCCAGACGAAAATCTGGAAAATCGATTCAACCTCAAGTTCCAAATCAATTTTTGATGCCCCAAATTCGATCCTCTTGGGCCCATTTTCTGGAAAACTCTTTCAAACACATAGAATAACAAGTTTTAAAGCTCAATTTAAGAAATCAAGGCCCAAGGGTGTTTCAATTAAACTCAATTTCAAGAACACTTTCAAAACATGACATGCATGATCTTTAAACCAAAATTAAGGTTCAAATCTTGCTCTAATAGGCTCAATAGTTGGAAAACAAAATGAAAACATGGACTTTAGCTCAAGCGTGAACATGCATGTACAATTTACCATGAATTCAACTTCAAAAATCACTAATTTAACATCGTGCAACAACTAGGCTTCAATTCAACATATATGAACAATTTCATAACTTAGCTCTACAATGATGCATGAAACATGCAAGATTTAGCTCAATGATACAATTAGGAGATGAATGATCTACCTTAGTCTTGTAGTTTAAGCCTAGAAGCTCAATTAGACAATCAACACTTCAATTCTTCAAGATTCAAGCAAAATCCACAAGATGAACTACTCTCTCAATTCCTCTCTCTCTTACTCTCATCTTTGGTGGGTTGGAAGGAGAAGAAATGGTGAGCATTTGTTTGATCAAGTGTAATAAGGCTCTAGTACATCATTCTAAGTGGCCCACTAGGATTGGCAATAGCGTAGTTAAATCAAACTCTTTAATTGACTTAATTTAATCTAATTTAATCATTCCTAATCAATTTTCAGATAAATATACCATAAAATCGAAATATTCTCTTGAGTCTAAAACTTCAAAGCGGTTTCTAAATCGACGGCAAATAAGGCCTTCAATTAGCGATTTAAACACATAAATGCAAGCAGATAATTAATCAATTAAGCAGATAGAAATGCAATATAAGATAAACTTATTCAATTTGATTCGATCTCAATCAATCCATTGATACTTGATTAACTTGATTATCGGTCATTATCGATTCGTTTAGCGATGTCGGTAACTAATTGATGAGTTAATCGGTAATTAATGCGAGGTTATTCTGATCTCCTCGCTATAAGGAGTTTAGTTCTCTAAACTTCGAGTTACCTTGATGCGGAAAAGCGAGATCGGTGAAACAAATCGGGATATCTTTTCGCCATGTCATCTTCTCTTTCCCAAGTGGCATAAACGCCACCATGGTTACGCGATCAACTTTCACTAGTGGGATCTCTTTGTTTCTCAGTTTCTTGATCCGTCGGTTCACAATCTGTATAGGCCGTTCCTCGTAAGTGTAGTCATCACTAAGCACTATCCGAGTAGGCTCAATCACATGAAAAGGATCCCGGAGATAGTCTCAACATCGAAATGTGGAAGGCGTTATGCATATGTTCCATTTGGGAGGGGCGCAACTTGATACGCCCGGATTGATTTTCTCAATAATCGTCTGATCAGGCATATCTTGGCGCTAACGCCCTTGACTCCAGCGAGTCGGCCTTTCATTGGTGTCACTTTCACAAACACGTGATCACCCACTTCATATTCTCTATCCCGTCTTGACATCTGCGTAACTTTTTCTGCTACATGCGGTTTTATCTCTGTTGTATCGTTTACCTTTTCGATCGTTTAAGTAAACAATTTGGGCCCAAGCAAGGCTCATCTCCAACCGCCTGATTGGAGACCTACACTTACGCCATACAATGCCTCGAAAGGCGCCATTCCAATACTCGAATGGTAGATTTGTTGTTGTGGCGAATTGATAATGCAAATGACTTTCCGGTTTCGAAAATCAAGGACACGCATTCTCGATAGATCCTCTAGAGTGCGGATGGTCCTTTTTCGACATCCATCTGCGAGGATGATAGGCACTACTCGACCTCAATTCGATTAATGCGATCTGTAGGCTCTGCTTAAAACCTCGATGTAAACTTGAATCCTGTCGAAACAATGAATCTGAGCACTCCATGCAATCTCACAATTTCATCAATGTAGATACTTGACCAATTTATGCGCATTATAAATTGTCTTGACAGGTAGGAAGTGTGCAGATTTAGTCAATCTATCAACAATAACCCAAATAGAGTCTATACCTTTCCTGGAGCGAGGTAATCCAACGATAAAATCCATCGTGATATGCTCCCATTTCCACTCTGGTATGGGTAAGGGTTGCCGTAAGCCTGCAGGTCGTTGATGTTCAGCTTTGACCTGTTGGCAATGAAGACATTTAGACACAAAGTCGGCAATTTTCTTCTTCATTCCTGGCCACCAGAAATTCTGTTTCAGATCTTGATACATTTTCGTATTCCCTGGGTGAATCGAAAACTTCGAACTGTGGCCTTCTTGCAGAACTCTTCTTTTCAATTCAGTGTCGTTTGGCACACACAGTCTGTCTTGAAATTTCAATACATTGTTGTCAAATTTGAATCCCGGGTTTGGTTTTGAATCTCTTTCCTCAATAATCTTCTTCAAGTAATCATCTAGTTGTTGTTTTTCTTTAATTTCCTCAATCAATGCTGGTTGAGCAGAAATAGCAGCTAAGGTTCCACCTTGTTCTCTCAGAACAATTTCAATTTCGGACTTCTCAAGGTCACAAAGCAACTCCTTCTGTCCAGTCAGCAAACAGGCTAAGTTCCCAATCGATTTTCGGCTCAAAGCATCGGCAACGGTGTTGGCTTTCCCCGGATGGTACAAAATCTGTAGGTCATAATCTTTGATCAGTTCCAGCCATCTCCGTTGTCTCATATTTAGTTCTTTCTGAGTGAAAAAGTACTTCAGGCTCTTGTGGTCAGTATACACTTCACATGTTGCTCCATACAAATAGTGACGCCAAATTTTCAGTGCAAAAACCACTGCGGCAAGTTCTAAGTCATGGGTCGGGTAGTTCTTTTCATGTGGTCTCAACTGTCGGGAAGCATAAGCAATAACTCTCCCATTCTGCATTAAAACACATCCCAAACCCTTATGAGAAGCATCACTAAATACAGTATAACCATCCGTACCTGAAGGTAGAGTCAGAATCGGTGCAGTCACAAGTCTAGTTTTCAATTCTTGAAATGCTGATTCCCTCTGGTCAGTCCAGTCAAATGATATCCCTACGTGTTAAGCGGAGTCGATTGGTAAGGCAATCTTGGAAAAATCTTTGACAAACCTTACGTAGTATCCGCCAATCCCGAGCTTGGACTTGATTACATTGGTTGGTCTAGGCGATTCACTACTGACTTCGATTTCTGCGGATCAGCAAATTAGTCTTTGCTAACAACATGCCCCAAAAACATCACATGATCAAGCCAAAATTCACATTTAGACAATTTAGCATCGGTTTACGTTTCTCTTAAGGTTTGAGGCAAGTCTCGAGATGGTGTTCATGTTCTTCTCTGATCTTAGAATAGATCAATATGTCATCTATGAATACCACAATAAAATCATCAAGGTATGGTTTAAAAATTACATTCATGAGGTCCATAAATCTGGCGGGGGCATTTGTAACTCGAGCGGCATAACTAAAAATTCATAATGGCCATACCTCGTTCTAAAAGCGTTTATCAATGTCTTAGGTTTGACTTTCAATTGGTGATACTACGATCTAAGATCAATCTTGGAAAACACTTGTGCACCACTTGGTCAAATAAATCATCATCTGCGGTAATGGATATTTATTCTTCTGATTACCTTGTTGATTCAGGTAATCAATGCAGATCTCGTGAACCATCTTTCTTCTTTACAAACAAAAGCAGGTGCACCCGGTGAAGTACTAGATGCGATAAACTTCTTGTCTAACAGTTCTGCAATTGTACTTTCAATTCTTTCGATTCGATTGGAGCCATCACTGAAGGAGCTTTAGATGTCGGTGTGTGCAGGAATCACATCCACAGTAAATTCAATTTCCCGGTCAATCAAATCCCCTGGCAATTCATGCGGAAATACATCAGAATTCTCGACTATAGGAATACAATTCACATCGGTTTAACATTATCATTAGCGATGCAGTCATCTGAGAACAGATATCCTTTACACCCCTTTCTAGTGGTTTGGCGGCTTTCACGAAGAAATCGGATATGGAGGTACTACTCCTCCCATTAAACACAAACTTCGAGCAAACCCGGTGGGCGGAAAACAACTTTCTGGTCACACAATCGATAGTAGCATGATATTTTTGTAACCAATCCATCCCCAATATTACATCGAAATGATCTATGTTCAATGGCGATAAATCAATAAGCAGATGCATATCCCCAACAATAATCTCACTGGCGGGATACATATATGCACATGTCATGGATCCCCAACGGTGATAATCTGACTAGCGAGATAGTTCATGGGTTCTAAGGGTCTATTCAATTTACGCGAAAAACATCGACACATAAGAATGTGTAGACGAATCAATCAATACATAAGCATTTTGAGCACAGATAGAGAGGATACCGACACAACATCTCGATTTTGCCGTCTCCGGTACTAGGGCAAACACTCGACCACCTCATAGGCTCCTTCATTAGCTTTGGGGTTCGGTTTGGTGCTACATTTGATCTTCTTTGCGCTTGGTGCTTTACTACTAACTTCGAGGCGAGGGATCCTTAATCCTATGGCCCACCTTGCCCACACACAAACAAGCTCCAAAGATCGATACCAAACCCCTTTGTGCTTGTTGCCACATCTGAACAAGGTGGAGTAAATCCACTCCTTAGGCCGGGCTAATCGTCGACCCGTGATACATTTCTTGGTTCTTTGGGTTGTGCTTGCCTTTCTTAAATTTGAAACCCTGTCTTTTTCCTCGCCACTCGGTTGTTGGTGTTTGATTGTTTCCTTCTTTGCAATATTCGTCTCGCCATCAATGCTAATCGAGAACACCCACAAAAGTTGGCATTTTCAAAACATTTATTAGGTCTGTATAGCGACACTAAGGCCTCCTTCAAACCTTCGCCTTCTTATATTGGTATCCACCATATGTGGTGCATACAAAATTCATGAATTTCTTCTCATACTCGACAGCAGACATATTGCCTGTCTCATTTGTTCAAACTTCGATCACTTTTCTATCTCGATGCCTTTGGGAAAATACTTTTCAAAGAAGGACTCCTTGAGCGAGTCCAAGTCACAATAGTATTCGCCTCACGGGTCAACATCCACCACCTTCTTGCTTCTTCACGAAGGGTGAAGGTTGCTAACAATACTTTGTTGGCTTGAACGCAGAAACATTTCAAACAATTTTTTCGGTTTCAAGAACCCAACTTGACCTTTAGGTTCTAAGCCTCCCTGAAAGGATGGCGGTTTCATCTTGCTGAACTTATGGGTTAGTGCAATAATGTCCACCTCATTAGCATTCACATTCTGTACATTACATTAGGTTGCACGGAGGAGGAGGTGAAATTTGTTGGTTCGGTTGTTGATCTAGTCTTTCCATTATCAGTCCCATCATTTGTTCAAGTCTGGCCATTCTGGCCTCAGAGGATGATGACTCAGGTTCATTTGCGTTATCCATTTTGCTATAAGCAGTTATAACAATTATCATTATAAACAGTTGTACAATTAAACAGTTTAACACTTTAACATATAATCAGTCAGTCACAAGCACACACTTTTCAAATTCATGAGATGCCCTAATTGCTTTTCTAGGACACCCTATAGCTCATTTGGACACGTGTGTGCGGTATAACTCGTGGTTAAGTATCGCTCTGATACCACTCTGTCACGACCCAAACCCGGCCCTATAGGTTTAGCAAGAATGGCGGCGATGTCCGAGATGCAAAGGCCTATTGATCGTGTCTGATTAAGCAGTACGAGGCTGGCGGAAGCCATCTGATAAATAACTAGTGTCCATTGAGCTGAGTAAATCTGTATGCCAAAAACATTTTCCATGCATTCATTCAGAACAGTCTATTTAGTCTATACAATCATTTCTGATCGGTCGATCTGAGGATCAAATCCCTAGCCAACAGTACGATATAACAGTAGACAGTCTACACAAATGTACAAAACAATGAGGAGACCGACGGGGGACACAAAAACACCCCAAGCCAAGGCATGGCAATTCGGAACCTCACAGTGAGGCACATAGGCTGGCTTGACAAAACTGGGGACCAACCCACGCTCCTAGCTCCGATCTGGCTGCTGAGAACCTACATATATATATAAACAGTGAACTAAAACCCAGTGAATAACATAACGTGTAAAGAGGTTATGAATGAATGTCCTTACAGTAATGAAATCAATTCATTATACAGTATTTCAAACTTTCAGTATTTCAGTCAATCAGTATTTCATTCAATCAGTCATATGTGGTACATCCATTAGCCTATAAACAGTAGGTCCAAAAGGACCGCCTTATGAACCAACAATAATGATGGCCATCAATCGATAAACAATATGGTTCCACGAGGAAAGCGACAGAGCTCTAACGATCAATAACGATGTGGTCTAAGGATGCCACAATCTGATTCAAAATACAGGACATACATTCATTCAATAAACAATATCAGTTCAATAAACAGTTCAGTTCAGTATTCAAAATATAACCATTTTGAACATATCTTTACACAATCTGTTACTCACAGAGATTGGGCTAATAGCAGCTAGAGCGCGTCCCCGAGAGCCAACCCTAAACAGTTAACAAATAGAACACACACTAAGTTCACAGTCGAAAGGATGATAATTAAATCCCTAAATTCCCTCGGTGTGGTTCTATGTCTAAATCCTCATTAAGATGCCTTAAACTAGGCCTAAGAATGCCTAGGATGGGATGAGGATGCAAAGATGTGCACAGAAATCAGTTTCAGAATTTTCAATGAAACAGGGTCCCCGCTCGAGCGCAGGTTTCCCCGCTCGAGCGGGCATGCAAACAAAGGGACCCGCTCGAGCGTCAACTTACCCGCTCGAGCGGACTGATGGACAATGCAAAAAATCTTGGATCTTGCGATTTCTCCGCTCGGCGTGAAACTCTCCTCGGCGAATTCAAACACGAAGAAAATCTTTGAGCATGAATTCCCTTCGGCGGCACTTCACGCTTCGGCCGGGCATGACAAAGTCTGGAAAATCCAGATTCAACCTCCAAGTTCCAAATCAAGTTTTGATGCTCCAAATTCGATCCTCTTGGGCTCATTTTCTGGAAAACTCTTTCAAGCACATAGAATAACAAGTTTTAAAGCTCAATTTAAGAAATCAAGGCCCAAGGGTGTTTCAATTAAACTCAATTTCAAGAACACTTTCAAAACATGACATGCATGATCTTTAAACCAAAATTAAGGTTCAAATCTTGCTCTAATGAGCTCAATAGTTGGAAAACAAAATGAAAACATGGACTTTAGCTCAAACGTGAACATGCATGTACAATTTACCATGAATTCAACTTCAAAAATCACTAATTTAACATGCATGCAACAACTAGGCTTCAATTCAACATATATGAACAATTTCATAACTTAGCTCTACAATGATGCATGAAACATGCAAGATTTAGCTCAATGATACAATTAGGGAGATGAATGATCTACCTTAGTCTTGTAGTTTAAGCCTAGAAGCTCAATTAGACAATCAACACTTCAATTCTTCAAGATTCAAGCAAAAATCCACAAGATGAACTACTCTCTCAATTCCTCTCTCTCTTACTCTCTTCTTTGGTCGGTTGGAAGGAGAAGAAATGGCTGAGCATTTGTTTGATCAAGTGTAATAAGGCTGTAGTACATCATTCTAAGTGGCCCACTAGGAGTGGCAATGACGTAGTTAAATCAAACTCTTTAATTGACTTAATTTAATCTAATTTAATCATTCCTAATCAATTTTCGATAAATATACCATAAAATCGAAATATTCTCTTGAGTCTAAAACTTCGGTTTTAGCGATGTCAAGAACTAATTGATGGGTTAATCGGTAATGTCGATGCGAGGTTGTTACAATTTTGCCCGACGTCCCCAAAAGAAAGAAGAAAATCCTTTCCCCTCCTACTGCCACAACTCAAACCGCTTCTACATCTCGAACAGATCAAGGATCAACATCTGATCCAACCAATCAGCCATACACTTCGACCCTATACTTGATCCCAGTACAAGAACGAAAACATCGGCGAAGACTTGTACTTACATCCGAAATGGGTCGTGCAAGACCTGTTGCCCAGGATCTTCTGGCCGACCTCCCCACTGATGTTGACGCTCAGCCAACACAAAGCATGTCCCCACCAAAGCCGAAAAGAACCAAAAAGGCTCAGCCAAAGGCCAAAGCCACCGTAGTTGAGACTTAGGATACCCTGTCAATTTCACAATTGGCTGGAAGAGGGAAGACTGTTTCTGTTCCTAAAGGTTTCTTTGGCTAACACGACCATCGAGTCCACACAATCAAAGAAGCTGAGGTTATCGTCTACGACGACCTTGGGGTCCAAAATACCAAAAGTCCCCTGGGCGCCTGATATTACTTTGCAAGATAAGCTTTGTTCTTGCTAGCGGCAATACCGATGACATCAATAATCGTGTAGCACTTTCGATCTTTGCTCTACTCCTCTCAGGCGATCTTGAGCGTAATGCCAAGATGAGTGAGTATGAGAACTACGCCTTTATACTTCAACGCTCTGTCCAAGTGAGTGCCTTTACGTGGAAACTTGTCTTCTCTTTCACCTTGTAAAATTTCGTAACAATTTTGGCCTTGTGTTATTTCAGGCCATTCAACATGCCCATTCTCTCTCTATGCAAGCTTTTGAGACTAGGGAGAAGTTGGACGACATGAAGAGAAAGTTTTCTACCCTTCAAAAGATGAATAAACGCCTCCAATCAAATATGAAGAAGTTGGAGGACCGGTGTTGCTCTCAAAGCTCGGTGGCCAGAAAAAAGTGATCTTCTTTGAAGCCATTAAGAAGGTGGCTGAGGCACAGAAAAAAGAGGCCGAGGAAAAAATGGCCCAAGCTGAGAAGGAGCTTCAGGAGGCCTTGGCCACGAAAGAAACCGAAATCAAAAAAGCTGATGAGAAGGCTTATGCCCAGGGCGTAGCTGATGTCACTGAAGACTACAAACTACAAGTCAGGCAGGCATGCAACAGGGGCTTCTCCCTTGGTTGGATGTCCCTAATAAAAAAACTTGATCTTCCTACTGATTCACCCTTCCCTAATGCCGAAGCTATCTCTCTTCCCTTCCCACCACCTCCAACTCAAACTAAGGATGCTTCAATCCGAGGGCGAAGATGGAGATGAGGGGAGTTGAGGCCTAAGTAAGGAAATCCAAGAATGCTGTTGGGGCCAAGTCTCTTCCTTCAACTGAGCAAATCATGGACTTAACTCAAGATGAAGGGGGTGATGAGGTTGCCAAGAAAACTACTCCTGAGCAGGCTTCATCCGACGTTCCTCAAGTTGAGAAGAGTATTGACGAAACTCTTGTCGAGATTGATGCCGAGATCGTGGCAGAGAAGGCTGCCGGAGTAGTTCTTCAAGAATCTGCCGAGGTAGTTCTCCAATAACCTGCCAAGGTCCAAACCCAAATTGCTCCTGAAGCTGAAGAATCATAACTTCCATGTCTAGATGTGGCGTCTACCAATTGGTCAATCTTAGGCAAAAGAAAGCTGTCTTTGGGACAGGCTTTATTCAGGCTTGTAAAATCTACGCAGACCCTCAATTTACCGTTTTTCTTCTTTACCACCACAGTGTTCGATAGCCATGTCGGATAATTGACTTCTCTAATGGCCCTGGCTTCCAGTAGTCTGTTTACTTCTTCCTCCACTACTTCCACGTGTATCAACGTCGGTCTTCTAGCTCATTGTATTACAGGTTTGGCCGACCTGTCGACGTTCAGTCTGTGACATGTGACCTTGGGATCAATGCCAGGCATTTCATAAGGTGTCCAGGCGAACACCTCTATGTTTGTTCTAAAAAAAGCTTCCAGTTCTCTTTTTTCTTCTTCGGCTAAGCCTGAGCCGAGAAGAAAGAAGCGCTCTTCATCGCCCTCCTGGACGAGGATTTTCTTTAGTGTTTCCTCACTCTTCTCGGCCGGCTCTTTTGCCGACATCATCTAGGACTTCCATGTCCTCATCTTCAATCTCTACCTTCCCTGGTTCTTATATGTTGCAGGTTGTTTTCATTACCGCTATGGAGCAATTTTTTTCCTGCAGTTGATCTCCTCTGACTTCCTCAATCCCATGTTCTGTTGGGAACCGCAATAGTTGATGCAACGTTGAGGAAACTACCCCCATTGCATGTAACCATGGCCTTCCCAAGATGATGTTGTATGGTGAGGGTGTGTCAATCACAATGAATTCCATCTTGATTTTCTTTGTGCCGGCTTGTACCTCCAAGCTTGTTACACCTAGTGGCCATGTCGGCGTTCCATTGAAGCCGATCATCGGGCCATTGGATCCTTCTATGTTATCTAGGTGAAGGCCCAGCTCCTTGTAATATCTAACGTACATGATGTCGCAAGAGCTGCCTTGATCAATCAAGATACGCTTTACTTGGCACTCCCCAACCTGGAGGGATACTACCAAGGCATCATTATGTGGGTGTTGGACCATCTCTAGGTCGGCTTCAGTAAAAGCTATCATCGGTCCTTGGCATTCCTCTAGCCGATGTCTTTTTTTCCCGACTTGGTAGACATGTTGTAAATGCCTTACCCTCTGAGTCTCTCCTCTGACTTCGTTCTCGTTGACCCTTGAGTGGATCACATTAACCACCCGTGGTCCCTCAACCTGTGCTTGCTGTGCTGGGGGATGGGGGGCTGTTGGTGCTTGGGGCAATCTTGTCTGTTCCTCTCTTGTCCTGGCTTCATCGACAAGGTCTCTCAGATGGCCCTGTCTCACTAAGTCCTCTAAGTGTGCTCTTAGGGCTCTGCAGCCCTGGGTTGGGTGCCCCTCTTCATTGTAGTAAGCACAACGCCTACCAACATTTCTTCCCATGTATTCTCCTGGGGCCTTTGCCGATGCTCTGAAATAAGGTTGGTTTCGGATTTGATCCAGGACTTTGTGGATCGGGATTCGGAACACAGTCGTCACTGCCTGTTTGGCCCTCAATTCCGTTTCTTGTTTGTTGAACCCGTTGTTACCTCGGCCTTGCTTCGGCGAGCCGTTGATTCTTTTTTGTTTCATCTCTTTATTCCCCGATGTATCTTCCTCGACTCTGGCATACTTCTCGATTCTTACCATGAGCTCCTCTATGCTTTTCGGCAATGTCTTTGCCAAAGATTTCCTCAGTGAACAATCATCTTTCAAGCTGTTCTTGAAAGACACGACCGTTACTTCTTGATTGCATTCGGGTATTCGATTGAACACCTCGTAGTATCTTTTTGCATAGGCCCTAAGGCCTTCATCCTTGCTGATCTTTAGAGCCATCAATGCATCCACCCTTAATGGCTGCAACTTGTTTGTTACAAACTTGGCCACGAACATCTCGGCCAGGCCTTCCCATGTCTTTACGCTTCCCTTTGGCAATTTATGAAACCAATCTGATGCAATCTCCCCAAAGGACGAGGGGAACACTTTGCAGAGCAACGACTCGTTTCCACTGTATAATGCCATTGAGTTGAAGAATAATCCAACGTGGAAATTAGGGTCTGACTTACCATCGTATATTTGAAACCTCAGCATACTAAATCTCTTTGGTGCCTCAAATTTGTCCAGTTCTACCGAGAATGGTGTCCTCAGCTTGTCGGGTGAGGTAACCTCAGCTTCAGCATTCTGTTCCTTCCTCTTGAGGTAATTTCTCAAGTCTTCTTTACTCCTCCCCGGAGCTCGGCTATCTTTGGACTTCAGTCTTTTCGGCATACTACTTTTGGCTTCGTGGTAGGCCCGTTTTGATCTTTCCCCATGGGTTGTGTCAAAGCAAAGCACCTGCCCTTGGACATGCCGATGTTCTTCAGGCTCTGGGTCCTGCGTGTGATGTATCCTTTGGGACTTCTCTTGTCTCGGCTCCTCTCGCCCGACTTCCCTAGAAGGCGAGTGAGAGTGCCTTCCGCTCCTGGTGTGCTGAGGTGCTTCGGGAATTATTTTCCTTCCTCCCTTCTAGGTATTAACTGCTGGGATTGGCGTGTCCTGCAGTGGGTATGGCGGCTACATGACATTGTTTTGCATCATGAAGTTGACGACCGACTGTAGGTCTGCCAACTTGTCTGCCAAATCTTTTACTTCCTCATCCCTCCATAGGCACCTATCCCTCCATACCTGGAGGTTATCTTCGTTATAGTACCTACTTTGGTTTGTCTTTTTTTAAGTGTCACCCTCCTGGCCGACGTCTTTTCCTCCGTGCCCCTGGTCACGGGCTTCTTCATTGTGGTTGTCTCCTTCAATGTCAAGGTCGATAGGCCTGTCACTCCCAGTGGGAGCGTCGTCCCCAACCTTTTCTTTTTGTGCGTTACTGGCCATTTATTCGTCTTTCCTTCCCACAGACGGCGCTAAATTGTGTGAGTGATTTTCCGATCACACTACCCACCTTAGTAATTCAGCTGTAGAACACAGGCAGAATAGATGGCACCTCACCATCTGCGAGAAAGAAAAGGCTCCGGCGGTGGTTCTTCCACCCGGGGGCACTCCGACGGTCAAGTCAGTATATCTCTCAAAGATAATCAAGTATTCAACTCACTAGCTTGAGTATATCAAAACATACCTTAGACCCATAGGGGTGCCTCTCTTTTATAGCCAATACAATCCTAGTCCCAATAGAAGCCTAACTCTAATGGACTCCAATTCTGTACTTACTTTGGGCTCCTAAAGAGATAAAGATAATCTCCCTAAGAGTGTTATCCTTATCCATCCTGAAGTCTTTCTTCATCCTAAGACTCTTGTCCTTTATCTGTTTATCTCGGATTCCGATGTCTTCGGAGGTAGCCTTGGCCTTGCTGAGATAACCTCGGCATGACTACCACGACACGTGGCATCTCGACTAGCACGTCGGCATCACCTTGTCACGTGTTGGTACTCAGAAAATATATCCCCACAGGTGATTATTCGGTAGTCTGAGACTACGGTCACGTGATATTTCATGGTACTATAATTGGTGGAGAAGATGGAGTATTAATTATTTGTGTTGAGTAATTGAGGAATATAAAGGATATAATAAATGGTGATTGGTGATGAGTGAATATAGTCACATGATATTTCGAAATTATTATATAATTTTTTGTGAGGAAAAAGTCTCGTAACTCAAATTTAGTGGCTCAAAAGTGGCTCAAATAGCCAAAACGACGTCGTTTTGGCCATTTTTATGTTGTTCTGTACTCAAAACGACGTCGTTTTGATCATTTGAGCCATTTTTAACTACAAAATTTGAGTTACGTAGCATTGTCGTTTTTGTAATGAAGACAAACGGGATGATAAATTCAATGTAGTATATCATTATTATAGTATTATTCTTTAATACTGTGTGGACTTTAATTTTTTTAATTTAACCTTTTACACATGTTTGATATGTGGGATAGGGAATATGGAAATTTATTAACTATTAAGGGGTTGTTTGAGGTGTCCTAAATAAATGTATTTTTTGTCTTTTTGGATTAAAATTAAGGAAAAAAATATGGATGTTGGGTTAATTTTTTGACTTTTTATAGAAAAATGTGTATTAAAAAATTATATAAATTAGTGTATAAGAAAAAATTAGGATTGAGAGTTGTGCAATCATAATTTTTTACTTTTGATAAATAGTGATAACTTTTTAACTTTTTAATTTTTTTCAAAGTTGCCAAAGTTGGCCTAATTCCATCTTTAATACAGCTTTTTCAACCAATTCGTTTATTTATTTATTTATTTATTTTTATAGGGGGGAAGCACCATAACTCTCCACTTATACAACGGTTATAATTAACCTTTTTTTTTTTTTCGAAAAATAAAATCTTTTAATTTGGCATACAATGCATGCGCCTTTCCTTCTAATTTGTATTATTCATATTTTTTATGACTATATTTAATTTTGTACACTTCTCTGCATCACGAATGTATAAAAGTTTAATGAATCAAAAAAAAAGAATGTATAAAAGTTTAACAAAGTGAAAGGACTCTTGACCAAATTGGCTAAAGTTTAGACTTCACATGGTGCCTCTAAAGTTTAGACTTCACATGCAGTGTTGTAGCCTAACCCAAGGGAGAGGAAGTCAACTTGTCAAGAGGAAATGATGCTGATTTGGTCAAAAAGTTGTACATCATGAAAAATTATTTTAAAGTTTATTTTTAAAATAGAGTGTATAATATAAACTATTAATTTAGGTCAAGTTTGACAAAATTAAAAAAGTGCACTTATTTTATTTTTTTATCTTTTTTGAGTCACATCAATAAATATCTTTTCTCTATTTGTTTTACACATAATACAAAAAAAGTCAAAAAGTAAACTTATTTAATTTTTCCAAACTTGACCTTAATTTTTATGTAATTTTTTGAATATATATTATTGTTGTAATTTAATACGTTACTTCTAAAATTTAAACATACATTAAAATCTTAAAGCTTCTACATTGGCCTATAAAACAAATCGAAAGTTTTATTAGGAATAAGTCCATTTATAAGAGTGAATATGACATTAGGTTCAATAATTGATTTTTTTTTTTTTTTAAATAAGAATATGATTAATGAAATTGTTTGGTAAGAAGAACAAATTATTATTTTTTTTAAAAAATGCCATTTTTACTCAAATGCCACTAGATGGTCATTGGACCACTAATATTACTGGGAAAGTCATCAGTGGTGGCAATTGGTGGTGGTGATAATATGGACAAATAGACAAACTAAGTAGACAAATAAGTGACATGTGAATAAATAGAGAGATGACACTAGGACAGACAGATGAACAGATAACAAATAGACAAATTAGTAAAGATAGTATTATCTTTCAAATTGTTTTGAGGGTGTTTGGTGTGGATTATTGGAGATGATTATAACTTATTTTAATTTGAAAATCTATACCAAATTGTTTGGTGCAGTTTATGTTTATTACTTTTTAGACAAAAATAGGTTAAATAAACTGAGAAAAACTGATTATTTAGAAGTTGAGGAAGAGGTGTGTTTTTTATTTCTGCTTTATAATTAATAGCTTTTAACTTATAATAAACTGTATCGAACAATCTCATTGCCTTTTTGAAATCATTAGTTCAAAAATTTTTTACATTAAACTTGTAGCCCGAGTACCCTAAAACAAACAAAAAGGTGAATTGTAACGAGGGGAGCTTAAAAGTTTCTCTCATTGCCCCTTATACCAATTAGATAAATCAACAATATCTTAAAGAATACAACTTAAGTAACTTACTGTCATGGTTAAAGGGATCATGTTCATAATATGCCTTAGTTACATTACATGTCTCCCTCACTCACCATAAAAAGTTCTCTATATAATTGAAAGAATAGTATTATACAAATAAAAAAATTATATAGAAAATTAGTATAATATAATGTAACAAATCTAAATTTTTCAATACTCTAAAGTAAAACGGCGAGTAAAATGTCTTCAGTTTTCAAAAATGCTATCGTCATTGTCATATTATTTTGATCAAAAATTATGTATAAAATTTCTGTAAAAATAAAAGGTATATATTAATCCACTTGCAAAAGGTAGCATCAAAAAGTCCATTATGTTAGAAATACATACCACCCTCCTCTTTAAATTATCCAATTTATGAGGTCTTCTTGTTGGACCACAGAGGACATGTACCTAACTTGTGAAAGGGACACTTTTATTTTCTCATTAATATATACAAAAAATTGGATGGTGGTTTTGGTGCTAAATTTAACTGGTTCAGGCACATGAATAAACTATATGAGATTGAAGAAAAAAATTTAGTCTTTCCAAGAAATTAGGATGTTTCATCGATCCGGACACGTGTTAGAACATGGATTAATTTTAGTTCTAATTTCTTGCTAATAATTTAATGAGTTTGAGTTTGAGTTTGAACACTTATTAATAACACGGTTTTTTTAACAAGACAGGTAACTAACGGTGAATAGTAAAAACCGAAGTATTAAAATTGTATTACATCATATTGAGTTTCTTAATTTAAAAATTATGGTTTAGTTAAAACTTGTAATTGGACTTTACAATAATACTAAACAAGGTAGCCCGTCATATTATGCACACGTAAGATTCGATCCATTAACTTCAATAATACATTTTGAATTTGACTTTATTCTCCAATTAGGAGATTAATGGTCTCTTCCTATAATCACGATGCTGGTCTTGGATTGCTTAACAAAGGAGTGAAGATAGAGATTCCCTTATAAATTAATGTAGATATTGCAATGGAGCTTTAGACATACATTATATATAAATACATAATTAACTAATAATTATTGTTAAGTAGCGATTAATATATTATTAATTTATTATTGTTGGTTTCCATTTCCCTTAACACAAGGGGGTAGCCAAGGAAAAAAGTAACCTACTCATTAAGAGTGTAAAATGGCCCGCGATCTGGGGTGAACCTGACCTGATTAGGCGTGATTAGGCCTGAGCCTGTGCCTGAGCAATCATTTTGAAACTTGATCCGGCCCGCCTGAGGTCCAATGTCATTTTTGGTAAAAAAAAATAAAAATTTGGTCAAAAAAATAAGAAAAAAAATATTCTGTTACGCCTTAAGCCCGAGCACCGGCCAATGCTTGAATACCCCCTGACTTGTGGGCCGGCCCGAATTTTGGTTGGACCCCGCGAGGCCTGACATGAGTCGGGCCGAGCGCAAGCTAAGGTGGGCCAGGCCGGGCTGGGCCAAGCCAAATTTACACCCTTACTACTCATATAGACAGTAGTATAATATGTTGTTTGTCAAAGTTTGGGACTTGGTGGAGTTTATATATATTAAAAAATCTATATTATTATTAAAAATGCACACTTACTCTGGACTCTTAAAACTTTTGCCATGTGACATTTTAAATAATATGAGTCATGATAGAGACCCCCTCCAATTACCACCCCCACAACCCCCACATACACGTGGCGGATGGTGATTGGAGGAGTAGGAAAAAAAAAAAAGAAAAAGAAAATGTAACCAATGAGAGAGAGATGGGGTCAAAAGGGGTGGGGGGAAAGGGGGCATGAAATATTTTTGAAATAATAATAAATAAATAAATAATTCATCCACATTTTCTCATCTCACATTAAATATAGCAATTTGAAATACAAATCACTTCCACAAATATAGCAATTTCAAATACAAACAACTTCTACTTTTCCACTTTCCATGTTCCCTAAATCACAGTGCGGTTTAATTGATTTCACCATCTTCACTTCTCTCTATTCACGGTAAAACATTACTTTCTCAGATACCCATATTAATTTGTTATTTTTATTTTTATCGAATTTTTCTAGGTAATTGGAAATTTATGTTGAGTTTGTTTGTTTGATATTGTGTTTTGATGATGGATAGTTAGAGAAGATAACCAAGATCACAAAATAGAAAACCGCCTCTGGGTGTAACGCCCTAAAATAATAACTATAATTCATCACATAACAATTATTGAATAACAATATAGTTCTGAATATAATATCCTTTTATTCATATGATTCGATTGTAAAACAAAAATAAAAAAAATAAAAAAATGGAACACATGCAATTATACATTCATAAATCCTAACACTGAATCTATAGCATGTGCCACAAGTTAATGGTATGAAATAAAAGTTAAACAGATATATAAATGCCCTAATGGCTATAACTTTTCAAGATGATGCTTAATTACAACAAAATGAGTTTTAACTCAATATAATTTAAGCCCTAGGCTTGTACAAAAATAATTACAACATTAACAAAAAAAAAAGCTCTTGGCTCTAAGTCCACCCAAGCCACGGCCTTGGCAGAGGCATATTATCAACACCTGAAAATGATTTTCCACATAGGGTAAGCCAAAACCCAATAGAGATACTCTAACACAATATATGAATCTTAACAAAGTTATAAGGTGAATGCATATGCAATGCTCGTGTCAAAACCTTTTATATCTCTTTCCAAAACCATGCAATGCCAGGTTTATGTCACAATTCATAAAAACATTTCCTTTACAATAGAAAATAAGGCAGTGGATACAAGCATTGGGAATCTCTAGGTACCTGTTTACAAGTAGGCTATACAAGCACTACCAAATGTCATTTTTATCGATACTAACCGGAAGACTCGGCACCAAACTGTGCGAGTTTCTATACTTTCATCAAGGACACACAGGCTAACAATAATACCACAACCACACCCCCTACCTAGATTCACTAAGGTATTTACCATTTTTTCTCAAAACAATATACATTTTCAATGTGTTAAGTATGCAACAATGTTCAATGCAAATAGATAGAAAATTAGTTTCAATTTTCCTAATTTTCATGCAATTTTTACAACAATCATAGTTATCCTCCACTTATAGCCCAAGATAGATATCTCTAAACAGATAAACAATTTTCAATAAAGATATACTTTTCAAATTTTCAAGATATGAGTGATAATGCATATTCAGATCCACCATCATCAACATTATCATTCCAATTTCATAAAACCCAACATCATTCCATTTCCTCTTTACAAAATCAAATATTCATATTTGAGAACAAAAGTTCATTTTCTTTATAAATCAATTCCAATGAATCAATTCCAATGATAAAAATCCTCTATTTTATCACAATTCCACCACATTCACAAACTCACAATCATATTCAAAAACCTATTTGAAAACCTTTTTTTTTTATTTTTTCAAACCAAAACCCTAAATTTTGTTCAAAATCTCCAAATCACAATATTGTTTAGAAAAACAAATAACAAAGTTAAAAACCATACAAAAGTATAGAGAAATCCCTACCTCGAAGCTAGGAGACAAGAGAGAGAGTGAAGAAACCTCGATGAAGCCGACAATCAACTTTGCTCCGATTAGAATAAATCTCTAGGTGAGCTCTATTTTTTTTTTTTTTTATCAAAGGGACTAGAATGTAGAGATCAATGAATGATAGTGTATTTGAAGGTAAAAGATGAGTTCTAGAAAGAGGGAGTATATTTAGGTTTTGAGAATGTCAAGCGAACAAAGTTACCGTTCAAGCAAACAATGACACCCTCCCAGATGTTTTGCAGACAGAGTAACCACTCGAGCGCAAGAAAGACAACTCGAGCCAAGACCGCTCGAGTATAAAAAAGATCGCTCGAGCTAAAAACACTACCCTCCTAGTACTTTTGTAGACCTACAAAAGTACTGAGGGTTTCCAAAGACCATTTGAGTGAACTGACTGAAATTTGGGCAAGGACTCCATTGAAAAACAAACTCCCAACCTGTTCCAAACACAACCACGACATCCAAATAACCAAACTTAATTAAGAATGGAATGTATAAAGGTATGAACAACTATTTAAGGCAAGGAATTCCGGATCCAAAACAATAACCGGGTCGAGTTTAAATCAGAATTGTTATAACATCCCCCCTAAGGAATTTCGTCCTTGAAATTTTAGAATCAAAACATAACAACCATTATATTTCAATCAACCTTAACAATAGTAACGAGCCAAACTCATAACCATGACCCATCCACCGATCATTCATCATCATAGCAATGATAAACAAGGTTTTCAATACTAAGTATACAATTCACTTTTTCAAAACATATACAATGTTCACATTTAATCAACATAACAAGATTTTCAAACATTAACAAAAAGATCTGGATATTTCTCACGGACTTCCACCTCGCCCTCCCAGGTCCCCTCCTCAACCCCATGGTGTCACCACAACACTTTAACTAATAAAATAGTCTTGCCTCGTGAGGCTTTGTCCCATGTATCTAAGACTCTAAATAGTCTCTCCTCATACAAAGCATCTTCATTCTACTTCTAACTCAGTCCAATCCAACACATGTGATACATCAGGCTCATACTTTCAGAGCATATAGATATGAAACACGTCATGAATCCCGGAAAGCTGGGGCGGCAAGGCCAAACGATAAGCTATCTCCCCAATACGCTCTAGAATTTCAAAAGGCCTAATAAATCTACGAGACAACTTCTCGCTCTTCCCAAACCTCATTAAATCCCGTCTTGGTGAGAATTTTAAGAAGACGTGATCTACTACCTCAAATGATAACAGTCTCCCTCTACAGTTAGTATAACTCTTCTAACCACTCTAAGCCGAAACCAACCTCTTACGGATAAGTGCAACCTTCTCCGTTGTTTCCTAGACTAACTCAAGACCTAACATAGGTACGTCACCCACCTCGGCCCAACACACTAGAGATCTACACGGTCGGCCATACAAGGCCTCAAATAGTGCCACGCCAATACTCGCCTGAAAGCTATTATTATAGGCAAACTCTACTAAAAGTAAATGCCTCTCTCACGAGCTCTTAAAGTTAAGAACACAACCCCAAAGCACATCCTCTAGGATCTGATTGGTATGCTCTAACTGTCTGTCAGTCTGAGGATGATAAGCAGTGCTAAAAGTCGACCTAGTGCCTAAGGCATTCTGTAGGCTTTGCCACAAGCGAGTCATGAAACGCGGATCTCTATCCGAAACAATAGTCAAAGGGACCTTATGAAATTGAACTATGTCCCTAATATAAAGATCGGCAAGGTAATCTACTGAGTCACTCATGTGCATAGGTACAAAGTGCACTGATTTAGTTAACCGATCAACTATCATCTACACGACATCATTAGCCCGTTGAGTCCTCGGAAAACCCATAACAAAATCCATCGTGACATGCTCCCACTTAGGCAAGGGTTGTAACAAACCCGCTGGCCTCTGATGCTAGGTTTTTACTTGTTGACAAGGCATCTCGAAACAAACAAGGCTACATCTCTCTTCATTTCCCTCGACTAAAACTAGTGACTAAGGTCGTGGTACATCTTTGTGCCTCCCAAGTGTACCGCAAGGCATGAATGGTAAAACTCTCGGAGTACTTCCTGTCTACAAGACTCCGGCACGAAAAGACGGTCGAGATATCTAATACTTGAGTCAAAGTATACGTTCAAGCCCTTATCTACCTTTCCATTAGATATCTTCTCTCGGATAGACCCTACCTCATGATCACCCCGTTGTGCTTCTATAACTCAGTTCACAAGTGTAGGTTGTGCAACTATAGTAAACAAGGTTGCAAACTTAACAAACTCGCCAAGGTACAAGTCAAACTCCCCAATAGCACCCAACATCTCTCATTCCAGGATGGCAATAATAGCTACATTGCTGATGGACTTCCTATTCAAGGCGTCAGCTACTACATTAGCTTTCCCCAGATGATAGTGCAGCTCAAAGTCATAATCCTCCATAAGCTCCATCCATCTTCTCTGCCTTAGATTCAAATCTTTCTATGAAAACAGATACTTCAAACTCTTATGATCGGAAAAGACCTCAAACGTCTCACCATACAGATAATGCCTCCAGATCTTCAAAGCAAAAATCATTGTTACTAGTTCTAAATCATGAGTAAGGTAATTTCTCTCACATGTTTTCAACTGACGTAAGCCATATGCTACTACCTTTCCTTCTTGCATCAAAACACAACCCAAACCTTCTCGAGATGTATCACAATACACTGAATAACCCAAATCCCTCTCCGGAATAATCAACACTGGAACAATGGTAAGTCTAACCTTAATCTCTTGAAACAATTTTTCACAAGTCTCACTCCACACAAATTTGATTTCCTTCCTCATTAGTCTAGTCAAAGGTGAAGCTAATCTAGAGAAATCCTTCACAAAATGTCGGTAATATCTATCTAAGCTCAAGAAACTCCGGATCTCAAAGGCATTCTGTAACGCCCTCAAAAAAAGATACAAATCAATAATTCATAAGATCCATAAGCATAAAAAAAATATTATATTTTCATTCATCAGAGTCTTCTTTACAAAATCTATTACATGCATTACATTTTCATAAATGTTTATCTTGAAATTATAGCATGTAGCTCTAACTGATAACAACAAAATAAATGCCCTACGGGCTTACAGCTGTCCAAGTTATCACTTGGTTACAACAAAAGAAAAGTCCTAACTCTTTTACATATGAAGCCCTCGGCTTGAATTTACATTAAACACAAAACAAAATATGCAAAATGAAGCTTTCACCCCCTAAACCTCCGAAGCTATGACCTTGGAGGCGATATGTCACCAGCACTTGAAAATGGTGTTCCAAGTAGGGTAAGCCAAAACTCAGTAAAAATATACTAAACAATATATGAAAATTAACTAAACTATAGCATCAGATAAATGTGCAATATTCTTAACCAACACATATTCTTTTCAAGGTCATTCAATGTAGATAACCAATATCACAATTCATTTCCATTCTTCTATTTCGAGTAAGTCAATTAATCAAATTCGTTATTATCAAAGCAACCAATGTGAGACTACAATTTAATGGTTCACATCTTAATACATTCATCAATCCAATACTTCTATTTCTTGCTATTTTACGGAACCACGTTCGAGAGAACCGGCACCCATAAATATATAAGATTTCGGGACTTTCACCCTGGACACTCCGAACAACTTAATTATCAATGGAGTCCATCCCCTATCTCCTCCCAAACAATGGAGTACATTCCCTATCTCCTCCCAAACAATGATACATATACAATGTATTTAAACACTTTGTCATATACGATGACTAATCAAAACACATATTCAATGGTTTAATCAAACCGTCATATTCAATGACATAATTCAATTGATTAGTTTCAATCCTCCTAATTCTCATGCAGTTTCTACAACATTCATAGTTATCATCCACTGATAGTCCAAAACAAATATATCTAAACAGATAAATAAATCTATTAACAGATAATTTATCAAATTCCATAGGTGAATGATTTATCAAATCCAACTACACCTTCTATTTACACATGCTCACAATTTCATATTTTCCATACCAATTTCATTATTCAAACAAAATAATTATTTAATTCAAATTAGGGCAATCTTCCCCCCTTTCACAAATATTACACCCAAGGCCAAATTTCACCAATTATATCCAAGCAATATCATGTTCAAGACCTCTTATACACATATGGTACCAAATATGGAAAACCCCTCTTTCAAATATCAAAACCCTAACCTTAACTTCACCCAAATCTTCCCAAATCCCACCATTTATACAAAATGACAAATATCTAGGTTAAAGCTCATATTAAAGAGTAGAATATCCCTACCTCAAATGCACAGCCTAAAGAGAAAGAAGGAGAAACTTGAAAATGCCCAAAACTCAAACTTTTTTGGATCAAAAGGAAGTCCACGCAAAACCCTATCTTTTTAACAAAGGGAGTAGGGTAGAGAAAGGGTGTAAGGTAGAGAGACCCAAGATCATGGAGTATTTATAGAGAGAGTGTGTGTTTTAGAAAGAGAGACAGCCGGATGAGGGTTTTGAGTGAAAAAGAGACCAAAAAGTGATATAAAATCACGCTGCTGTGAATTAATATACGCAGTCCTCGCTCGAGCGAAGGAGTCGTCACTCGAGTGACCAGACACAACAGTGACCTCGCTCGAGCACAAGAAGCGTCGCTCGAGCATAGCATGCAAAGCTTCAGGTCTGCCACCAATGCAGATGCACGCTCGAGCGCAATAAGTCTCACTCCAGCGAAGAAACAATTTCACAAGGCTCGCTCGAGCGCAAGAAGTCTCGCTCGAGCGAAGTAGTCCACCTTCCCAAAAAAGCTACATCTGGGAAAAGACTTGAGGACTCTCAATCCTCGCTCGAGCATAAGAACCCTCGCTCGAGCGACGAAGCAGATTACACAAGCCTCAATCGAGCGTAAGAAGCCTCGCTCAAGTGAAGAAACCAAAATCTGGGAAACAACATTCTAGACCAACTAACAACCAACCTATTCCAAACTCACCCAACAAGTCCCAAAACTCAATTTCAAAGAATTAAAGGGAGAAAACAAGACATAGACAACAACATACAATCACAAAATCCGAGTTCGAAACACAACAAAGGTCGGGGTAAAACCGAGATCGCTATACATTCTTAGGTTGTTCCCAATCCTACATTGCCTCTATCTTAGAAGAGCCTACCGTCACCCCATCCCCGGATACCACATGGCCTAAGAACTTTACCTTCTTCAATCAGAACTCACACTTCCCAAACTTAGCATACAATTTGTGGGCTCTAAGCAACTCAAGTACAATCCGTAAGTGTTTCTCGTGTTCCTCCTCAGATGGTGAGTAAATCAAAATGTTATCAACAAAGACAACCACAAAACGGTTTAGGAACTCACAAAAGATTCGATTCATTAAATCCATAAACAAAGTTGGTGCGTTGGTTAGCCCAAAAAGCATCACTAAGAATTCATAATGGTCATACCGCATACAAAATGCCATTTTCTAGATATCCTCCTCCTTAACCCTCAACCAGTAATAACCTGACCTTAAGTCTATCTTAGAAAAGTAACAAGACCCCTTCAACTAGTCAAACAAGTCATCTATACGATGCAATGGGTACTTGTTCTTAACAGTTACTCGGTTCAACTTCCAGTAATTAATACAAAGTCACAATGTGCCATCCTTCTTCTTGGCAAAGAAAGCCAATACTCCCCAATGCGAAGTACTAGGGCAGATAAAGCCCTTATCCAACAATTTATGGAGTTAAATCTTTAACTCAATCAACTCGATGGATGCAAATCTATACGGTGCCATAGAAATTAGTGTCGTGCTAGGCACTAAATCAATAGAGAACTCAATCTCACGGTGAGGTGGTAAACTAGTAAGATCCTCGGGAAAGACATCCAAATATTCACAAACTACCCCAGGTAACTCAACTCGAACCACAGCACTTTCAACACCTAAGAATGTAGCAAGAATGAGACTAAGCTCGCCCTGACCACGCGATCATACACTGGCAACAAGGTTCTATCAGCCTGGTCTCCTAGGAAATAAAAACAATCACCACTCGAGGTGCACACCATAACTCTCTAACGGCAACAACCTATAATGGCTCGATATGAGGATAACCAATCCATGCCCAAAATAATATTGAAACCCAACATATTAATCAACACAAAAGCAAAAGGAAGTCAGCGACCAGCAACCTCTATCTGACAACCCCAACACCCCTAATCCAACACAACCTCACCACCAACAGGTGAATCTACCCTGGGTGGAGACGCTAATTGAGCTACTTCTAAACCCAATGCTGATGCGAATGCAGATGAAATAAAAGAATGAGATGCACCATTATCAATCAACACATTGGTAATAAAATTACACAACAAGAAGTTACCTCTCATTACCGAAGGTGCTGGCAACAAATCTGGCATGGTGATAGCATATACACACCTTGTAAGTCTCTGCTTTACCTGTTCACCTCTCGAAGCATAAGTTTCAAACACTAATTGAGCCAAAGAGGCTCTCTGATTAGCTCTCGAGGCCTAAACTGATAGTGTAGGCTGATGACTCTGTGTCTGCCTTGAACCAGAAGCACCAAATACACCATCCGACTGAGGGGAAAACATCTCCACATGCCCTAACTGCTTACACTAATAATAGGTAGGCGGCTGCCCTCCCCCTTGACTCTAGCCCTAAGAACGAGCTGAAGACGCAGCAGATTGTTGCCCTCTTTCTCTTTGTGAGCAAACTAGAGACTTGTAGCCCAGCTGACCACACTTGAAACAAATGATCCCACACTGACCATCTCTCCCTGACCCAGAACTCGGTACAGGAAAAGTGGATCTAGACTGTGCTCCCTATGACTACTATGAGGTGGAACCCCTCTGCTTCTTACTGTCTCGAGTCCCCTCATGAACCTCCTAACTCCTTCGCTTGGAGCTCCTCATCCGTTCCTTCTCCGTTTGAGCCACAATCTCAAGATGAGCCACCGCTGTCTCCACAAGGCGTCTGTAGTCCCTAATCATAGACCCAGTTACTTTAAAAAGAAGCTCGGTCCTCAATCTCTTCTCGAACTTAATGCAATATCATTTCTTCGTCACTACAAGCTCTGGTGCAAACCTAGAGAGGCTAGTCAAAGCTGCTTCAAACTCAGCTACTGGTGTGTTGAATTGTTTAAGCTTTAGAAACTATTCTCTCAACTTCTCCCAAGCAATGAGAGGCAAGAACTTGTCCTGGAAAGCATTGACAAAGACCTCCTAAGTCACCCCAATGCGTCCACGCGCATACTTCTATCGTTGACCCGCATCTCCCTTCAGTTGGATGCCAAGGTCACTCTCAACCCGTCGTCCTCGATACCAAGCATCTCGAACGTCTTTGCCATCTGTTCTAACTACTCATCCGACTTTAGTGGCTCATTCAGATCTCCCAAAAACTCATCCGGATTTGACCGGAAGAACTTCCTCTTCAGAAAAGGTAGTCCTATCTCAGCAACATGGGCTTGGATTTCATTATCAGCTCTGAGAATGTCCATGGATTCCCGCAAAGCTCTGGCCATCTCACTGGCTAAAGCACCAATGGCCTGCTGACCAATTGGTTCAGCCACATTGGCCTAACCAACCCCTTCCTCCTGTGCTGGAATATCATCCAGTAACAGCATCTCTTGCCATTTATGTCTGCCACGCCTACCACCACCATGTCTATGTCCTGACATTCTAATGAAAGTAATACAAGGGATTAGTACATTTACAAATGTGTTGAAGCAAATTTACTTTCATCCTAATGCGATGGACAACAATTAATTCACTCTACATAAGCACGTAATCACATAATCACATACGAATTTCCCTTTTAAATAATAATCGCTCGTCGATATTGCCAGAGTTCCAGTTAGAAATAACAGTGATCAAGTGCTCTTCTAACAGGATTTCTAGAAACTCGTAGACTCAATCAATGTCTTGGAAATTAAATTTCATATCCACTTAGTCACATAAGCATGTTATCACATAACATACCAGGTTATTGCTAATTTTAATTGGCGAGATAACCCATTGTAATAAAAACCACATTCCATGATCCCAAAGTATTCAAACTCGGTAGCTCTAATACCAAGTTATAACACCCAAAATAATAATCATAATTCATCCCATGACAATTATTAAATAACAATACAATTCTAAATATAATATCTTTCCATTCATATGATTCCATTGTAAGA
This sequence comes from Camellia lanceoleosa, assembly GCA_025200525.1. Taxonomy (NCBI): domain Eukaryota; kingdom Viridiplantae; phylum Streptophyta; class Magnoliopsida; order Ericales; family Theaceae; genus Camellia; species Camellia lanceoleosa. The sequence continues at coordinate 85,152,387 of CM045772.1, read as the reverse complement.
AGAAAAAAAAAAAAAGTGATACATGCAGTTATACATTCATAAGTCCTAATATCGAATCTATAGCATATACCACAAGTTAATGGTATGAAATAAAAGTTAAACAGATATATAATAGCTATAACTTTCCAAGACAATGCTTGGTTACAACAAAGTAAGTTTTAAATCAATACAGTTTAAGCCCTAGGCTTGTACAAAAATAATTACAACAATAACAAAAAAGAAGCTGTTGGTTCTAAGTCCACCCAAGCTACGGTATTGGCGAAGGCATATCATCAGCACCTGAAAATAGTTTACCACATAGGGTAAGCCAAAACCAAGTAGAGATGCTCTAACACAGTGTATGAGTCTTAATAAAGTTATAAGGTGAATGAATATGCAATGCTTGTACCAAAGCATTTTATATCTCTTTCCAAAACCATGCAATGCCAGGTTTATGTCATAATTCATAAAAACATTCCTTACAATATAAAACAGGACAGTGGATACAAGCACTAGGAATCTCTAGGTACGTGTCTACAAGTAGGCTACATAAGCACTACCAATTGCTATTTTTATCGATACTAATCGGAAGGCTCGGCACCTAACCACGCAGGTTTCTATACTTTCACCAATGATACACAGGCCAATAATAATACCATAACCACACCTCCTACTCGGATTCACCAATGTATTCACCCTTTTTTTCTCAAAATAATATACATTTTTAATGTGTTAAGTATGCAACAATGCTCAATGCAAATGGATGGAAAATTAGTTTCAATTCTCCTAATTCTTATATAATTTCTACAACAATCATAGATATCATCTATCAATAGCTCAAAACAGATATCTCTAAATAGATAGATAATTTTCAATAAAGATAAACTTTTCAAAATTTCAAGATGGGAGTGATAATGCATATCTAGCTCCATCATCATCATCATTATCATTTCAATTTCATAAAACCCAACATCATTTCCATTTCCTCTTTACAAAATCAAATGTTCACATTTTAGGGTAAAATTCCTTTTTCTTTATAAATCAATTCTAAGGATAAAAATCCACCATTTTATCACAACTCAACCACATTTACAAACCCACAATCATATTCAAGAACCCATTTGAAAACCTCTCTTTTTATTTTTTTAAACAAAAATCCTAAATTTTGTTCAGAAATTCCCAAATCACAATATTGTTTAGAAAAGTAAATAACCAAGTTAAAAACCATATATAAGTGTGGAGAAATCTCTACCTTGGAGCTAGGAGACAAGAGAGAGAGAGTAAAGAAACCTTGATGAAACCGAAAATCAACTTTTCTCTTATTAGAATAAAGTTCTAGGTGAGCTTTACCTTTTTATCAAAGGGGCTAGGGTGTAGAGATTAATAAATGATAGTGTATTTGAAGGTAAAAGATGAGTTCTAGAGAGGGAGGGAGTAGATTTAGGTTTTTGGAATGTAGATAGAGAGTGAGAGTGAGTGAGTGAGTGAGATGGGAAAATGACTCAAAAAGTAACTTTTACGAACTGATATACGCATAGATCGCTCGAACGACCAAAACACCGCTCGAGCGCATAATGACACCCTCCCAGAAATTTTGCAAACAAAGTAACCGCTCGAGCACAAGAAAGATAAAGTACTGAGAGTTTCCAAAGACTGCTCGAGTGATGCTCGAGCGACCAAAAGACCGCTCGAGCAAACTAACCAAAATCTAGGCAAGGACTCCTTTGAAAAAATGGACTCCCAACCTATTCTAAACGCAACCACGACATCCAAATAACTAAACTCAATAAAGAATGGAATGTATAAGGATATGAACAACCATTTAAGACAAGGAATCCCGGATCCAAAATAATAAACGGGTCGAGTCTAAACCAGTATAGTTATCCTAGGTATATATACTTTCTATTTTTTCTATGCTTTTGTTATTCATGTTGGAATATTATACTTCTGTGTTTTTATATTCAGTTTTTTTGTTTTTGTTTCAATTTTTTAAGGTTTTGTTTAGTTTTAATGTATAATTATCTTCTTAAAAGATTGATTTGCTTGTTTATTTTACTCTTTGGTTTTTTTTTAAAAAAAAAACAATTCGGTGCTCTCAATTTTATTTTAAAAAACAGATTTTTATTTTTTATATATATAAATCTCTTTGATTGTAAGTGCTCTAAAAGTTTTAGATTTATATCACTTTTCTTTATTCAAAAAACTTTTTTTTTTTTTTTTTTTTGGAGAAAGACCATTCAAGAACGTTGATTTTATGATTACGTTGCAAGTTGATGGAGTGTTTATCAAAAGTACATATGGTTATATATATATATATATATATATTGTGCTTTTGTATTTTTAAATTCAATTTTTTTTTTAATTTATATTCATTTTTTTTTTTTTTCATGTTTTACTTTTTTAAGCTTTTATTTGTTTTTTTGTTTTTAAATTTAACAGTGTTAGTGTTTAACCAGTAGAGCCAATTAAAGTGTTTGGTTTCAGTTTTTTGAATTGAGTTTTTTTGTTTTTCGTATTTTTTTTTTTTAATGAACATTTTTTAAATTTTAAGCAATTTTTTTTACCTTTTTAGATGCACCTTACTTAGATGTATCTAAATAGTAAAATATTTGTAAAAAAAATATTTTTAAAAATTAATAAATACACAAAAATACGAAAAATATATTTAATTTTCATATTTTTTATATTTTTGGTATTTAGTGAATTTTTTAAAAAAAATTTCATAAGTATTTTACTTTTTAAGTGTATTTATGTTAGATGTGTCTAAAAATTTTTTAAAAAAATTTGCTTGAAATATTAAAAAAATTCAGTGAAAACAAAAAAATACGAAAAATTAAAAAATAAAATTTTTTGAAAAATATTTTTGAAAATCAAAACCAAGCAAAGAGAATAATGTTTCCAATTTTGAAGAAATGGTTGGATTAGAATCTCTATCTACAGTTTTATAATCGTTTAGGTTGACTTGCTAAGAAAGTGTAGGAAAGAAACGAAATTAAAGTTTTGAATTTAGGATCTTTGCAGCAGAGAAGAGAAGAGAATGATTGGATTTTCCATTAGACTCAGTTTGGTTATGATTAAAATGGTAGAGAGTGAAAGAAATGGAAAAAATAATTTTTTTTAAGTTTGCTTAAATGAAAGTAGTGGGAGTTACAAAAAAATAATAATAATAATAATTTTTTTGTACAACTCATAATAAGATGATAACTAAACTTTCTTGCAAAAAATACAAGAAAATATAAAATAAATAAATAAATAAAAAAGGTTCAAATTTATTATAAAAGTAGTTACTTATAATTAGAATTCTTATTTTCTTATAAAATTTTCATCCTAATCAAATTCATAGAAATATATTATCTTTTCCATTTCTTTTCTTTTCGTTTCTTTTTTTTTTTATTTTCTATCATTTTTATTTTTCATCATTTATTTTTTTCTATACAAATGGAATTAATGTTTGGACTAACGTGGACATTGATTTTCCGTCTTCGGGTATGCATACTTTCCGTTTTTTCTATATTCTGTTATTTACATGTTGGATTATTATGTTTTTTATTTTTATCTTCAATTTTTTTTAAATTTATATTTAGCTTTTTTGTTCATGTTTCACTTTTTTAAGCTTTTGTTTATTTTTTGTGTATAAATTCTTTTTTTAAAATTTTGGTTTATTTGTTTACTGGGCCTATTTGGTAACATTTACGTTTTCAATTTATATTTACAAAAATTTTATAAATTGATTTTTGTTTATTTTTAAAAAAACATAAACTACAAACGCGTTTACTTTAGACAAAATGTTTTAAAAATTTTAAAAATATAAAAAAGAGTGAGAAATGGCAAGTGGTGGTGGTGGTGGTAGGTGGAGACGAGTGGTGGCGGTGGAAGACGGTGGTGAAAAATGATGGCGGGTAGTGGTGGCGAAAGATGGTGGTGGAAAATGGTAGCGAGTGGGTGGTGGTGGGGGTAGTGAGTAGGTGGGTGATGGTGACAAATGGTGGGTGGTGTTGGGTGGTGGTGGCGAGGTGGGTGACGGTGGCGGGTAGGGGGTGGTAGCGAGTGGGTGGTGGTGGTGGTGGTGGCTGGTGTGGATGGTAGTGGCGAGTGGGTAATGGATGGCGGGTGGTGGTGGTGGGTGGAGTGAGCAGTGAGTGTGGATTGGATGGGTGGTAGTGAGTGGGTGGTGGTGGTGATGGTGGATGGTGGGTGGTGGGTGGTGATGGCAGGTGGGTGGCGGGTGAGTGGTGGTGGTGATAGTGGTGGGTGGTGGGTGATGGTGGTGGTGCTGGTGGTGCTGGTGGGTGGTGGTGGCAGGTGGCTGGCAAATGGCTAGGGGTGACGAGTAGCTGGTGATGGGGGGTGGTGGATGGTGGTGGCAGGTGGGTGGTGAGTGGTGGTGGCGAGCGGTAAATGGTAGTGGCGGGTGGGTGGTGGTGGTGGCGAAGGTGGGTGATGGTGGTGTGGTGGTGGTGGTGTGGGTGGTGGTGGTGGTGGCAGGTGGGTGGTGAGTGGTGGTGGCGGGTGGTAGTGGCTGGTAGGTAGCGGGTAGTGGTGGCAGGTGGGTAGATGGCAAGTGGGTAGGGGTAGTGGTAGTGGTAGTGGTGGTGGTGGTGGTGTGGTGGTGGGAGCGAGAGGAAGGTGGTGGTGGTGGTGGTGGCGGCGAGTGGGTAGCAGGTGGATGGTGGGTGGTGGTGGTTGGCGGGTGGTGGTCGTGGGTGGCGGGTGGTAGTGGCAAGTGGGTGGTGAGTGGTGGTGGCAAGTGATGGTTGGTGGTGGTGGCGGAAGACGGTGGTAGAAAATGGTGACAGGTGGTGACTAGTGTTGGGTGGTAAAAAAAAAAAAACTCAAAACTTAAAACGTGAACTCATTTTTTGAGTTCACATTTTTTAGTTAAATTTATAAACTAAGATCATTGATTTATAAATAAAAAATTTACCAAAAAAGTTTTTATTTGAGTTTTTAAAATTTTTGTAAATATAAACTGAAAACGCTAATGTTACCAAATGGCACCTAACTTTTATTGTGTCTGGTTTTTTAAAAACAATTCAATGCTCTTAATTTTATTGTAAAAAATAGTTTTTTTAATTTTATTTTTTATATAAATCTCTTTAATTGTAAATGTTTTAACAGTATTGAATTTGATTTGTATCACTTCTCTCTATTGGAAAGCCTTTTTGTTTTTTTTTTTTTTAGAAAGATCTTTTAAGAACGTTGATCTTATAGTTCCGTTGCAAATTGATAGCGTTGATCCAAAGTACATATGGTTATGTATTTTTTTGGGTGTTTTTGTATTTTTATATTCAATTTTTTTTTTTATATATTTATATTTAGTTTTCTTGTTTCTGTTCATTTTTTAAAGCTTTTGTTTGTCTTTTGTGTATAAATTCTGTTTTTTAAATATTGATTTTTTTGTTTACTTAACTTTTTTTTTTTTTTTGTGTTGTTTAAAAAAAAAAAATCAGTGCTATTAATTTTATTTTAAAAAACAGTTTTTTTGGTTTGTTTTTTGGGTTTTGATTATAGTTATTTTATTTTTTTATATAAATTTCCTTGATTGTAAGGGTTCTAAGAGTCTTGAATTTGTATTTTTTATTTTGTGTGTAACAATATTAATTTTACATTTTATTTTCTTCATTAAAAAATAAAAAAATATATAAAAAGTTTCATTATGTTATCAAGTTCCTTGCGGAAAAAAATTACTATTGTTTTACTTCGTTTATATTAAAAATTTGTTTTGCTGTAACTGTTTATTTTTCTTTGTGCATATCAAATTTTTTTGACTGTAACTGTTCTGAGAATCTTAGGTTTGTAATTTTTTTAAAAAGTACTTATTTTTCAAGAATTAATGTTTTACTTAGTTTTTATCAAAAGTTGTGAGTGTTCTCTATATGTTTTTTAATGAGTTTGTGATATTGAGAACAAAGAACTTATATATTCATTTTTTTTAATAAAAAAATTAGTCACCATGTTCGGTTCCAAAAAATTTTGTTCACTTTTTAAAAAATTGAGTTTTTTTATTTTATGTATTTTTTTGTTTTTAGCAAATGTTTTAAATACGCATTTTTTTTTATTTTTGAGATACCTTATCTAAATATATTTAAAAAATATAATATTTTTGAATTTTTTTAAAAAATTCACCAAATACAAAAAAAAATTAAAAAAAATACAAAATTCAATACGTTTTATTATTTTGTTATATTCAATAAAATTTTTAAAGATTTTGTACAATTTGTTTACTTTTTAAATATATTAAGATTAAGTGAATCTAATAATTAAAAAAAACTGATTAAAATATTTTTAAAAAATCATTAAAAATACAAAAAATATGAATTAAAAATTCATAAAATTATTTTTGAAAACTCAAAACCAAACAAGGTGTACTTTTTTTGAATTTGCATACGTATCGCATGTGCCTGACTACTAGTTTAAATAAATAAATAAATAAGTAAGTTAATTTGATGTCTAAAATAGTCCACTAAATATCACATATAACTCATAATTATTTTATTTTTTCTCTCATAACCATTAAATCAATTATAAAAAAATCAATCAATTTCTTAAACACAAATATTTTAAGTTAGGTTAAAATACCCAAAAAAAAATTAAATAGTCAACTTTCCAAAGCTAAGTGACACATGTTAGGCGAGTTGAGATTCTGTCCTTAAGCTCTCTCCTTGCTTCTCTACTTGCAATGGTGGAGATACACTTTAAGTTAATCTAACGGTCCAGATTTAGGCAAGAAAAGCAAATTTGAATTTGTTTTATTATTTTTTTATTTTTAAATAGTCAAATTTAAACCATTAGATCAACTCAAAGTGCATTTCTACTATTACAAATAAGATAAAAAAAGAACACAAGGAGAGAACCTCAACTCGTGTTGAGCGTGTTAGGTTGTCAAATTACCATGTAAAAAAAAAAACTACCAATTAAAAGGTGAAAGAAAATTTTCATTACTCCATATGGCAACGTGTCCAACATGATTTTCACGATCTATTGGAGTAGGCCTTGTATCAATTGGTATTAGGCGTGTTAGGTTGTCAAATTACCATGTAGAGGATATTAATTGGTGTTAGGCATGTTAGGTTGTCAATCAACTTAAAATGCATTTCTATAAGCACAATGAGAAGATCTCAACTCGTGTTAGGCGTGGTAGGTTGTCAAATTACCATGTAGAAAAAAAATTGCCAATTAAAAGGTGAAAGAAAATTTTTATTACTCCATATGGCAACATGTCCAACATGATTTTCACAATCTATTGGAGTAGGCCTTGTATCAAGGATCCGGGGTCCCTGCTGTGCTTAGGCGCACAGCAGGGTTGCTGTCAGTCAATACGGCACCGTATTGAGATTGGTTGAGTCATTTTGCACGCACAAGGGCAAGATAACGTTAACTTTATTTGTTTATTTTTGTGTAGTTAATTAAAATCACTTATGTATGATATTAATTAAAATTAATGGATTGGATTGGTTTAGTTTTTTTTATAATGCTCCGTTTGTTTGGACAAAAAATATTTTATATATTTTTTGTACAATCAAAAACAAAAATCAACAGAAAATATTTTTCATGATCAATAAAAAACAAACCTATTTAGGTGAAAAATATTTTTCACTTTTAAAAGGCGGATAACATTTTTACGAATTAAAATTTTACTAATGTCATCACACCACCACCACTTTCATATCTACCACCACACCATTATCACCACGGTCACCACCACCATTACCGTCGCCATCACTGCCACCGTTGCCCCACCTCCATCTCCACCTTTGTTCCACCACCACTATCACCAAATATAGAAAAATATTTTCTTCAAAAAATATTTTCTAAAAAAAATATATAATTTTAAGATCCAAAACTGAACCAAAATATTGAAAAGACCAAACCAATTCAACCAATAGATTTTAATTAACCAAACAAATATTGAATAAAATAAAATCATGGTGTACTGCCTTACGCATGCGAAATGACTCAACAAATATCAATCAATTTGGGGTCTTTTGAAAACAATGGCAAAAAGTCAACTTCTTAGTTTTTTTAATCAAAAAAATCATTTTTTTTATCCAAAATAATTCAATTTTTTGTCAAAAAAAATGACCAAAAAAATTAAAAAGTCAACCTTTTATTAACTTCTCAAAACACTACATTGTAGATCATCTTTGGAGCATTATTAGACATGGTACAAGTAACTTCAAGCACACCAAATATAAATAGAGAATAGGACGTACTACATGTAGGATCCATCCTATATAAAAGGGGTAGGTTTCTTTCTGTATTTAATTTTTGTAATGGTCCTCAATAATTTTTTTTTTTTTTTTGAACTGGGTCCTCAATAATTTTTTGTAAAAGAAAGTTTGCATTCACCTACCTCATTATTTACGGGAAAAAGAAATAAAATAAAAAGAATAATAGAGTGGTGATATCCATATTCCATTATCTTGTTCCTTAATTTTTGATTGGGTAAATACAATCCATTAGAAATTTCAAAAAAAAAAAAAAGGGGGTAAATTATAAACACACTTTTGAGATTTGTTAAAATATGAATTATCTGTTGTGATTATTAAAATTACATCCCGTCCTTCAAATTCTAATTTTATAACAAATGATCTATTTTACTAATAAATTATCAAATTAATTAACAGTTTTTAATGATGTTAGAAATTTATCTCAATTAATAATTCAAGTGATTTTATTATTATATAAGAGAACATATATAATTTTATTTTTTTAATTAATTCTGTTAAATAAAAAATTCTAACAAGGGGATATTTGTAATTTTCTAAATTACAAGTGGCAATCCGTATTTTAAACAAACTTCAAGGGGTGTATTTGTAATTCATTAAAAAGTTTGTAATTTTAATTATTAATATTTATAAAATTTCTGACTGATTGGTAATTATTTTTGCAACAGTCCACTAATGTGATATTTTAATTCATATAACATAATTGTTATATGAATTAAAATTTCAAGGAAAATCAATATAATTATGTTAAATATGGAGGGCTAATTCTATTTTTTCTAAATCTCAATAAAAGTGAAGGTAATTTACCACCCCCCTAATTTTTTTAGCTTCTCATAAAGGACGTGCAACAGGTAAAAAAAAGAGGAGTGAATATCATTACTCAAAATAATAATAATAAGAATAAATTACACTTACTTTTCTTCAAGTTTGAAAAAAAATACAATTAATTTTATAATTTTAACATAATCATATTGATCTTTTTTTAATAAGGTTAAAACTATTAAAACTTATTGGTGTATAGAAACTAAAATAAATAAACATAAATACAGTTTAGGAAAAAGATATGATAATATTATCTTTATCCATATATCATCTTTGCAATGTTAATTATCTCTTAATTAGGCTGTTACATATAGGTCCTGTTTGATGTAGCTATTAAAACAAATTATAGATTATAACTTAACAGATTATAGATTATGAATTTAATTAGAAGCTGTTAATCTGTTTGGTATAGCTGTTAGATTATAGATTTAAGTTGTTGAGTAATGTTTGTTAAATAAGCTGTGAAGTAACTTTTTCAATTAACTTTTATTTTTATTATTCACTATTTGTCTATATTTCTCATAAAAAATAATAATAATATTTTATAGTCCATTTGTGTCTTTTTCTATTTTTAAAAAAATAAAAAATAAAAAAATTTAAAAGTATAACCGTGAATTAACATGTCCACAGCAGAAGTTGATAATCAGAAGTAAGGGGTGAAGCGAACTCTTAGAATCGACTTTTTGACTTAAAAAGAAAATTTGTTAGAATTAGAAGCTGTTTGAAATAAGTTTAACCAAACAGTCCAAAATAACTTTTTAAAAATTAAAAGCCATAAATTGGCTCAAAAAAGACCCACCAAACACTCCAATAACACGAATGATATGGTACATATCGGACAAGGGATGCATGTTGTTCCTATATATAAGGCACAGTATAGTGTTGTGTGGCCTTATGGAGATATCTCATGAGATTATTTTGATAATTTGAATCGTAATATTATAAAGTTTGTTGAACATATTATTTATTAAAAAAAATAATTAAGTTAATCGGACATATATAACCCTATGATGTTTTAAAATAAATTATCAAAATTATATTAACCGTTTATTTTTTAAAAAAACAAATGTGGTCTTGTTTTAAGATAACAAATATTTAATGAAAAAAAAAATTATAGATAATTTACTCAACAAATCCTATAATATAAACGATACAAAGTAATAAAATTAGCTCAGAACAAGACCCCATAGACCTCACAGCACCGTGCACGCACCCTTTGTCGGTACATATCACTTGTTTGGCTTTAAATTTTCATATACAAACGTTACAGTTTTATTTTTTTTTTGGGTGTTTCGATGTTTTTAAAGAACTTTTCATATTTTAATAAATTTTTTTTACTTTTTAAATATATATATATATAATATTTGTACATTTTTTAAAAAATAATAATAAATACAAATAATATGAAAATGTACTTTTGGGGGGGGGGGGTACTTAGTGAATTTTTTTTAAAAAAAAATTACAATATTTTACTTTTTAAGTGTATTTAAATTAAGTAAAACTTAAAAATAAATAACTTTAATTGAATATTAACTTTTTTAACTAAGAGAAAGAAAACAAAAAACTCAAAAATGATATTTAAAAATTCAAAATCAAACAGCATATATATATTTTAAATACAAGCAAGCGACTTGCACGTGCACTTCTTTTCTTTTCTTTTCTTTTTTTAAGGTCATGCGTGCACTACCTTTCACAAAATTAAATACTCCTAGGTTAGCCCCACGTAGGTGGGAACCCAATAGTAGTTTTTATAGAAGGTAAGGTCGCAATGCAATCTTGGTCCCATGGCATAGAATTCTCCAAAGCCTAAAGCTTCAATGGACCATGAGTGACCATGACCTGCTTTTCAATCCTTAAATAAGTTTTCTTATGTTGTGTTTGGTTGAAGGATTTAGAAAGAAATTTAGAAAAACAAAGAAAAAAAATGTGTGAAACTAAGTGAAATATAAATATATTTTTTCACATTTCACTTAATTTTTCTATTTCTCTTTTCAAATCCCTCCTCAAATCCCCCAACCAAACACAGTATTAGGCCACTTATTTTAGGAATAGAAAATTATTTGAACATAACCAACTCCTATATTAATTTTTTATTATTAGATCTATTTTTTTATAATAAAAAAAATTAATGATTATAATTACTTTTGTTGATGTGCCAAATTTTGACTCGGCTAAATTTTGGCTTAAATTTGACACATTATTAGGGAAATGCTCTAACAAAAAGTGAATTGAAAAAATATTTGAGAATTAAAATATATTTTAAATTCGTATAAAGTATTATATATAAATTTTACAATAAATGTCTTGAAATTTTTTTTTAATAAATATATCTCTTTCTTTTAATGTCCGAAAAGTACTTATTATTGACATCATTCATTTCTAACTTTATTCTAAACCCTAAACCAGAAATGCAAACATCCCTCCCTCTATATTCTTATCTTAATCCCTATCATATTCACATCATCAAACCCATGACCATGATAAAGATTTAAGTTTTATTTTTATTTTTATTTTTCTATTTTCTTGGTACCACAGTGATATAACAATAGCCTTCAGAAGTGGAGTTCCAGAAGCAACAAGACTTGAATTGTTATACTTCTAATTAGAGCGTGGACATTAGCAAGTGAAGTCGTCTTTACGCAATTTTGAAAAGTGTTTTAAATACGATAAAAACTAGGAATTGGCTTGTCTAAGTGGACTGGACAAGTCTAGTTCACGTCGGTAGGTTTATGTGTTCCACTTTAATTGATTTGTTGATTTTTAAGTTTATATTGGTGCATTATTTATAAAATTAGAAAAATAAAAAGATTGATTTTGTAATCACATGATTTTATCATTTTATTTTTTTATTTTTTTAAATGCACAACAAAACAAGTATAACTTTAAAATCAAACAATTTATTTGTTAAAAAAATGTGATTAAATCAAATGGTTGCAATTTTCAGTTCAATCTAATTTTATGGATGAATTATTTATGTGGAGATGTACTTTTTGCGTCGCGCCATATAGCCGAGGTGCTGTCAAGGAGTTGGCTGAGCTGTCACATGAACGAGTTAGAATACCGATATAATTGTGGTATTACCGAGATCTTATGCAGTAATCTGAGATACTTTTCTAGGTATTTGGTTTAATCAATTCTGTCACATACTATCCAGTTAAATTTCATGTTTGATTATGAAGTCGAAAATCAATACACACAATTTACCCATGAAAAGTTAAAAAAAGTAGCAGTTTAAATCATTAAATAGAGCCCTACACTGAATCTATCTAGTATTAGATTGGACATACGCTGAGTTCTAGAAATTCCACCACACCTAGAAAATTAGTTCATTTTACCTAAAAAAGAACTTATCAGAAAGTTAATAAACTAATAAAATTACAAAATAATAAGGCTTATATTTATAAATAAAACAAAGCTAAAAAACATAAATTAAAAAAATTTAAAAAAAAAACCCTTAATACTATTGTTAGTGTTGAAAATTTTATAAAAAGTGTATTAATGTGTAAAATTATTTTGGGACATGTAAAAATTAATATTAATATGTGTATTAATGTGTTGAAAAATTTATGAATATTTATTTTAACATTTTATAATTCTTAACCCTTTTATAAATTAATGTGTATTAATATGTGTTGAAAAAATTATTAATATTTATTTTAACATTTTATAATTCCTAACACTTTTATAAGTTAATTTAGATTCTAGACTGTAGGATTGAAGGGTACGTCTAGTTCATGTATTTACGATTCAAATCGTTTATTTTGTAAAATTATTCATGTATATTAATGATACAAAAAATTAGATTAATTCAATAGCTATAATATGTTCAAATTATTGTATTTGTCACCCAAAAAAAAAATATTAGTTTTAAAAATACACATGTCATCCATTTTTTTAGACAAATGTCATAAATTGAATAGGTTATTAGATTGACCTTTTTTTGTATGAATTACATACATGAGTGACTTTACAAAAAGAATAATTCAAATTATCAAAATAAAATCTATTATGAACTCCACAAATAGAACAACACTCTCTAGTCCAAGATTTGAACCCAAAGGACTTCCATCACATTAATTTATGAGAGAATTACGGGACAGTGATAATGTGACGCTTCCAAAATATAGATACCGAATGACTCATTATATTACCCCTTTAACATTCACCGTTAAGTATGCAGAAGCTTAATTAATTTCAATTATTCAATATAAGAAACATTTCTAAAATCATACTACATTCATAAAAATCTCTTAAGTATTATAAAATTATATTGCATGCGTTAATACATTCATTAATTCTAAAATACGAATCTATAGCATGTGATCAACAAGAAATAGATTTTACATGATGAAATGTTTAATAAATCAAAATTTGACATTTATTAGGCATATCATTAGGGGTGATTTTTAGAGCAACTCTAACGGTGAACAAGTAAAATGAATAGCTAAATGAGGTGTTTGAGAATAGGGTTGGGCTAAAATAGCCCACGACAAGACAAAATATATTAAAATAATTAATAAGACAAAATATCACATTCAACTTATAATCATTTCACTTTTTCTCTTATAACCATCAAATTATTTACAAGAAAGAAAAGCTAATCAACTTCTCAAACACAATTATTTTAGCTAGGCTTAAGTAGCCAAAAAGCCAAATAGCAAAATTAAAATACCCAACTTCCAAAACAAGGCCAAAGTTATAATTTGCAATGAATAGTGTAAAAAAATTATAGGATAGCAATATTGCTAAAACGGTGGAATTGTTATGTTTTAACTTAACCAACACTAGACCAATATCAACTGGACGACTTTCTTGACGATCAGGCTTGTAAAATTCTATTGGTTAAGTTCTTAAATATTCTGAAATTTTGGTTAAGAGAGGAAATAAAAAGAAGATGAACAATATTTTTGGATAATGTTGTTGTGCTTACGACTTTAGCTATAAGTAAAACTGTGCCAAATTTGGCACAAAATATAGGTATAGTTTAGCAACTCTGATACTTCACCGTTAGAGATTAAAAATAAATAAATAAAGTGTACTTAATGTTATTTTATAGCAATAGCAGCTCCAATAACTTACCATTAGAGTTACTCTTAGTGATGATAAATTAGGTCTTTGTTTGACATGGGGCTAAAATGAGGTTGGGAGTTAAAATAGTCATAAAAAGATAATGGATTCGTTTGGGAAGTGGGTTAGCTTTTTGAATTTTTTTGCTATTTTAGCTTGAGACTAAAAAATTTCGTTTGGGAAAGACTTTTGGCTTTTTTGATTTTTTTATGAGAGAAAGAATGTAATGATTATGTGTTAGATGTGATATTTTATTTTTTGTGACTAAAAAACTTATTTTATTTTTTGTGGCTATTTTAGCTAAAAAGGCCCAACCTTTGGCTTCCCAAACGAAGCTTGTGTTAAAAATTAATAAGACAAAATGTTACATTCAAATCATAATCCTTTTATTTTTTTCTCTCAAAAAAGTTAAAAAATTAAAAAGTCCAACCTAAATGAAGTTTTTAACCTTAAGCTAAAATAGTCGAAACGTTAAAAAGCTAAAAGTCAACTCACTTCTCAAACAATGTCAAGTACACACTCCTCTTTGATATGCTATGGGTGTTTTGGGAAAATGATTAAAAGTTATTTTTTGACTTTTTTGTGAGAGAGGAAAGGGGCTTTGGTTGGTAGCTCAAAAATTAGTGGTCCTGATGGCCCTAATTTCCATATCAGGTAAAAAAAAAAGAAAAAAAAAAAAAAAACTTACCCAAACAAGAAATTAGGGCCATTAGGGTCACAGTTTTTAGGGCCACAAAACATTTTTCAAGAGGAAAGTATGTAAAAAGTTAGGGTAATTCTATTTCCACACACTACTTCCTCTATTTCCACACACTCAATGATTTTTTTTTAATTACATTTTTGTCTTAAAATTAAATTATCAAAATATTCATTTCCCAAAACCCTAACTCTAACTCTCTATATCAAAAACAGAGAACAAGTTTGGAGATGAATTCTCAATTAATATAAAGAACATTGGTCATTTTTTCTACATCATAACTAATTTTTTGATGATTTTTTTTTTTTATTTTTCTTCTCCATTTTATTGTTTGATTAGAATGGCCTATGTATGTTTTTGTTTATTAATATAATTGTTTCCCATGTTTTCAAAAAAATTTAAAAAAAAAAAAAAAATAACAACAACATCAAAGAAGCACAAGAACAAAAAATATTTTCCTTAAACAAATATATATATATATATATAATCATCATCTTGCAATATAATTGGCCAAGAATGGTTTTCTGTAACTTCCACTTAGCAATTTAGATCATTACAAATACAAACTCTAAAAAAAAACTTTTTAACGGAGAAAAATATATCACCAACGGCCATATATAATTACATTGCTGAAATTACAAACATGTAAACCTACCATGCTCCCTCTAGCAAAGAGAAACTGAACATCTTATTTCAGTGATCAATTTCGGCAATAGAGGTTGCGAAAGTAGCGCCGACGGGTGGAGGGAGGGGTGGGTGTAACGATTGGACGGCAATAGCAGTGGTGGCTTGTTAGGGTTAGGGTTTGGAGGATGAAGATAGTAAGGGTGTATTTGTTTGGACGGACTGGAGAAGGGGGGATTGTAATCCATTGGACTATTAGTCCCCGGATACATTGTTCCTGAACTATTTGGTTGGACTGGATTTGTATCCTATGTTTGTTTAGTCATGAGATTATATATCTGGACTAGACTATTTTTAGTGAATCCAATATTTGGTTAGACAAACTGGATAAGAATAAATGTTCAAAAGACTATTTTACCCTTGTAATTTATAATTTTTATTTAATATAAATGTTCAATTAAATTAAATTTATAATTTATATTTTTTATTTAATATATAATGTTAAATTAACGACAATAAAAAAATAATTTTATTTAATATATAAATTAAATTTTCAACAACACTAAAAAAATTTAATTTATAAGGCCATAATTTATAATTTATTATTTTTAAATAAATTTAATTTATAATTTAAATTTTTTATTTAATATATAATTTTAAATTAACAACACTAAAAAAATAATTTTATTTAATATGTAAATTTAATTTTTTAACAACACTAAAAAAATTTAATTTATAAGGCCATAATTTATAATTTATTATTTTTAATTAAATTTAATTTATAATTTAAATTTTTTATTTAATATATAATTTTAAATTAACAATACTAAAAAAATAATTTTATTTAATATGTAAATTTAATTTTTTAACAACACTAAAAAAATTTAATTTATAAGGCCATAATTTATAATTTATTATTTTTAATTAAATTTAATTTATAATTTATAATTTAAATTTTTTATTTAATATATAATTTTAAGTTAACAACACTAAAAATAATAATTTATAAATGTTTAAAAGACTATTTTACTCTTTTCTAATTGTTTACTACGTAATAGCATGAAGGGTAAAATGGACATTTCACAAAATAATCTCATGGAATACCAATCCCATGGTTTCTATCTCACCCCCCATGGTATAGGATAGTCCCATATTTGTGGGACTAATAGTCCGGAGCAAAAATTTTCAAACAAACAATGGACTATTAGTCTGGTGAGACTATTAGTCCAATCAGAAACCCTAATCCTTCAAAACAAACACACCCTAAGGATATTTTTGATATGGTAGGATATGTATTGAATGAAAGTTGATAATTTAAATTTATTTTACATCATGAGAAATAACTTTTAACCCATTTCTCAAAATAGGCTTATATACATCATTCCTTGGGCACCCCTAATCCCAACTCTAATATGATAGGGATTAGTATATTGTGTTTGGTTAATAAATTTAGATAAAAATTTAAAATGAAAGATAAAAGATAGGTAAAATATTATTAATAAAATATAATCATATTTTACCAGTATTTCACAACATTTTTTCTTTTCTTTTTTTTTTCTTTTCTGAATTCTTTTTTAAATTTTATGAGCCAAACACATAGTCATTTTGACATTAATTTAAAAAATGGCAAATTACAAACACCCCCTCGAGATTTTGTGAAAATATAGATTCTCCCATGAGGTTTGAGAAATTACATCCCACTCCCTGAGGTTTATATTTCCATAACAAATTATTCCCTGAGATTTTTATTTTTATACAGATTCTCCTTAATTTCTCTTAATTTGTTATGAAAATTTGACCTTCAAAAAATAATTTGTAATTTCTCAAATCTCAAAAAAAAATCTATGGTAGCGTTTGGTAGAGTTTTGTAAATGTGATTTGAGAGTATGAGTTGTATTTTAAGTTTGTGTGTTGTGGAATTATGATTTGAGTGTAGAAAATTTATTTGGTAAAGAGTTTTGAAAATTGTTTTAAAAAGAGTTTTGATTTGAGTAAGAAATTGTTGATGTGACATTTGATATGTGATACAAAAATTTATAACTCATACAACTTAAAATTATTTTAAAGCACATAAAAAATTTTAAAAATTTCAAAAAATATTTTTTTGAATTATATATCAATTGCAAACATTTAAAAAAAAAAAAATCGCTCATCCGGTCAACCGCCCAGACGACCGGCCGGACGTCCCTTTTGAAAAAAAAATTTGAAACAGGCCCTGGTTTTTGGCAGAACAGACGACAGAACATACAAATCGTTTTGCAAAGCTGTAAAAAATTAATTTCACAATTCCATCCAAACACCATACTCAAACTCACATGTTAAAAACGATTTACAGAATCGTTCCAAACAGAGCCTATGTTTTCACCGAATGGTGTTTGTAATTTACCCTTTAAAAAACTAATCACCCCATTAATCTAATCTAATCTATGTGGTGAGATCATAGACGTCATTTTCCGTAACGAGTGGGCCACGCGACCTCCGTGACAGGACGTTACCAAATATCAGAAACTGTCGAAAAGCTGCTCTGGCGTTTTCTGCGACTCCCACGTGTTCGGGGACTGACTTCCCGACACGTGGCCATAACCCATTGCTGTTTTCTGAAAGAGTCTGTTTCTTTGTCCAACGTTTTTTTTTTTTTTCCAAATTTTAAAAATTAAATAAATAAAACCAAATTCAATACCTGTTTGGAGTCCGCTAGAAAACTATGATGTAATCATGTTTCAAGTCCGTAACTGTTGGTCCTCCCCAAGGACAAAGACGGAGGCGGTGACGTGGATGGGTGGATGAGGGTGATGGAACTACCAAAGGTGAGAGTAAAAAATCAATCTTGTTACCGTGGCAATGGCTTGTTGGTGTTAAAAGGGCTAGGTTGTTTGGAATTTACTTATTTAATGTATTTTTTTATATTTTTTTAAAATATATATATATATATATTTAAGTAGAGAGGTGATATAATTTAAATAAATATATTTATTTAGGTCATTCCTAAACAATTCTTAAGAGCAATGTTCGCGGTATAAATTTTTTTATCAAACATTTATTTGAGTATGAGATTCATATTCATATAAGTGTTTGATAGAAAAATTGATATACTCATTGTTTTTGCTCATATTAATGGTAGAGAATTCTATGGCGGTGTGTACTATATAATTTTTTAGAATAATATTATATGTATTAATTGGTATATCAATTAGTGTATTAACAGATGTTGTGGCATAATTTTAGAGGTTTTGAATATTTATAATTTATATAATAGATAGGGTCATAATTTTGAAGTGGCAACGGTATAGCATATGTTAATACACTAATTAGTATATCAATTGGTGCGTTTAGCACCACTGAATTTTTTATTATGAACTATTGTGTTGTTAGTTATTACTCATAGTGATGTTAGTTATGATATTATTTTAGTTATATCTGATACAATGTTTGGTTATAACTCTGTTTTAAATAAATTACAAATACACTGCATGAGATTTACTTAAAATATGATTTGTCCATATGATTTTGAAAATTACATCCTGTCTTTTAAAATTTCTAATTTCATAAAAAATAACTTCTTTTATCAATAAAGTATCAAGCCAATTAATTATTTTTAATAATATCGTAAATTTATTTTAATTAATTATTTAGCTAAGTTTATCATTCTATAGGGGAACTGTTAGGAATTTTATTTATTTTTAGTTAATTCTTTAAATATAGCTAATTTTATTTTATGAGTAGTACTAGTGTTTTAAAGTATTATTCTTAAATTTACTTATACTGAGTGTGAGCTTGGAATTTTAATCTAAAAAAATCACTCAACTTTTTGATTTTTTTTTTCTTTCAGTATTTTTTATTTTATTTTTAAAAAATAAAATCTAAAAATTGAAAGTTGAAAATAACTTAAATTAATTTATTTAGCAATTTATCAATTAGTGTTTTAAGAATACATGTTAGTAAGTTCAAAATCATTGTACATGTTATATTTTTAGAAAAATATATGTAATGTAAATTGATGATACAGTTCGTTCACAGTAGATGGACTGGACTGATCCAAGCTCCTCAAGCCCACGCTCGAGTGATAAAGCCCACTGGAAGACCTGCAAACAAGTTCAACGGGGAACAGGGTAGTCCCCCAGTGAACCCTCCGGCGTGTAAATTAGACGTGGAAGTAGTGGATATAGATAAAGAGAGAGAGAGAGTTAGAGGAATAGAAAATGCTTAACCTTCTTTTTGCCTTCCATGCTTGCTTATATTCGTTGGTAATCATTTCACTGTCCCTTCCAACGTGCTTCCCTCGCCGAAAGCTTGTGATGTAGCCTACCTTGTTCAGGGTAAGAGGTGCTGTTCCGACGGGAAGGTGTTGTCGTAATAAATGCTGTGATGGGCCGCATTAATGGTGATGTATTGTGGCAATAACTTTACAGATCTTTGTCTGCTGACGTGGCCTGTTCTGCACCTGCCATGTGTCTGAGTATCATTGGCCTTCCCTACTCAATTGGTCTCCAGCTGTCTTGGGTTTTACTACCCGGGTTATGCAATGGGGTCTAAATGGTGGGCTTGGGTTTGTTCACTGTGAGTTGTGGTCCTTGTGGGCCTATCCGGGCCTATCCATGTCAGTAGTCCCCCATTCCCGAGTGCAGCTTCAGTCCAACGAAGGGAATAGTAATGAGGAAGATGAGTCCGGCGTGTGAAAAGGCCGAGGTGGTCTTAGGGCAGGTGGCGGAGTCCGACCGTGAGGGTGGCCGAGCGGGAGAGGCCGACCGTGAAGAGTGCCGACCACGAAGGTGGCCAAGTGGAAGAGGCCGACCGTGAGGGTGCCGACCGCGAGGGTGGCCGAGCGGAAGAGTCCGACCGTGAGGGTGGTGGCCGAGGCTCAGCGGCGTGTCACGTGGTGATTTGAAGTGGAAAAGACAAGGTAAGGGGAGGAATAAGTGCATCGTGACCATACACGTGGCAGGATCGTGGAGGGGAAGTGGGGCGTTGGAGTAAAAATGAAATGATAGGTCATTTTGGGGTTGAAAAGACAGTTTTGGCGGATGATTTGAAAAGTTTTCAAACTGGCGAACATTAATTGGGATCCTTGGAATACGGGCAAATCGTGGGCTTTTGGTATCATTCGATTCACCTACTTCTTTACAAAAACTCAAAATATCCCTAGTGTCAATTCATTCGTTGGTCACAATACACCTTTGAAGCACTTTTTCAATTTTCTTGCACCTGCATCAGAGATGATTCGCAGACACAGCTTAGAAATGGCCTAGGAAGAAGCTGCGATTGTGAGGGTGGACCCGCTAGGGGACGATAATGCGGAGGAGCTAGCGGCACAGTATAGGGCAGAAAGGGTGGGGAAGTCCGGGGTGCGATCCCATGGTTCCACCATGATTACGGCGCCGACGCCAATCAGTCAGGTGGAACCAGATCACTGGCATTCGAGAGTTGACAGATCCATTATTACTGCGGCGGAGTTGGAGGCTATCCGCGAAAGATACTAGATTCCTGCGGAGGTGGAGTTGTCGCTGCTCACATCAACAGAGAGGCCGTCTGACGCCAGGCCAGGAGAGTTTGCTCTCGATGAGGAAGCCCTAAAGGATGGGCTAAGGTTGCCACTTGTAACAACCCTCGTCACTGTTTACTGATTACCTCGACTCTTGTTAAGCGGGGAGCATGATTGATAATTGAATTGGTAATCTTGAATCGATTGGTGAGATCCGAAACTGAATCGATTGCCTGTGACTGTTTAAATGCATAATCTATCTGTTTGACTGCCAAATTATTTGTTCTCATCTTATGCATTAAACTGCAAATTGAAGGCCTTATCGGCGGCCAAAGCCAAAACTGATTAATGTTCTGTGTTCATCATAATTAATGTGATTTTATGGCACATTTATCTGAAAATTGTTTTGGTATGGTTAAATGAGATTAAAAATGGATAAAATGTAAAGTTTGACTTATTTACCAAAATGCCACTTAGTGGCCACTACCTCATACACTTAGAAGCTTGTACACACTTGATCAAAAACACTTCATCAGCTTCATTCCCTTGTCTCCACCGAATTTAGAGAGAGAGAAATAGAGAGAGTGTATTCATCTTGTTGAATTGCTAAGAAGCTTGAAGATTGAAGTATAAATTACAAACTTGAGCTTGTATCCTCCTAATTGAAGACTTAGGTAAGAGAATTCATCCTCTTATTGTTGTCATTAAGCCAATTCTTGCATGATTCATGCTTCATTGTAGAACTAAGACATGATTTGGTCCAAAAGTGTTGAATTGAAGCTTAATCTTTGCATGCATGTGTTCTTGTTGAGTTTAAAGTGGAATTCATGCCTAATTGTTGCATGCATGTACAAGTTCTAGTTAAGGTTCATGAAACCATCATGTTTTCAAAGTATTGAGCTCATTAGAGCATCACATTGGAGCTTTAAATTGGTTTGAATGCATGCATGTCATGTTTGAATGTTGTTCATGCATGTTCTTGAAAATTGGTTTGGAAATGAGCTTGATTAAACTCCCCTTGGGCTTTGATTTTACCAATTGAGCTTTGAATCAAGTAATATTATGTGTTCACAAGAATTTTTCCAGAAAATGGGCCCAAGAGGATCGATTTTGCTGTTTGAACGGGTTTGGAACTTGGAGTTCGAATCTGGGTTTTCAGTTTTGGTCGTCGCTCGGCGAGTGCCGCCGGCGAAATCAAGCTCCAGATTTTTGACTGTGTTGAAGTCCTCGGCGGAGATATCTTGCCTTCAGCGGAGAAATCGAGCATCCAGCATTTGCACTGTTCATAAGCCCGCTCGAGCGGAGGAATGTGAGCTCGAGCGGAGGACTGTGTGAGACGCTCGAGCGGGGAATTGTACGCTCGAGTGGGTACCTTTGTTTGCTTGTCCGCTTGAGCGGGGAAACCTGCGCTCGAGCGGGACTCTGTTTTTTGAAAATTTCTGAAACTGCTTCTGTGCACATCTTTGCATCCTCATTCCATCCTAGGCATTCTTAGGCCTAGTTTAAGACATCTTAATGAGGATATAGATGTAGAACACACCGAGACATAATAGAGAGTTAATGATTACCTTTCCCAACTGTGTAACTCAGAGTGTGTTCAATCTGTTAACTGTTTAGGGTTGGCATTTCGAGGAGACGCTCTAGCTTACTATAGCCCAGAACTCTGTGAGTAACAACTGTGTAAAGATATGTTCAAAAATGATTATCTTCTGAACTGTTTACTTTATTGAATTGTTTACTTGATTGAACTGTTTACTAAACTGTTTACTGAATTGAACTGGTTACTGAACTGTTTACTGAACTGAACTGTTTACTGACTTGATACTGTTTACTGAATTGATACTGTTACTAAATTGAACTGTTCACTGAACTGATACTGTGTACTGAATGAACGTATGTCTTATATTCTGAACTGTACTGTGGCATCCTTGGCACCTACTGTTTACTGTTACTGTGACAGAGAGATCTCTGT
Organism: Camellia lanceoleosa; assembly: GCA_025200525.1. Classification (NCBI taxonomy): domain Eukaryota; kingdom Viridiplantae; phylum Streptophyta; class Magnoliopsida; order Ericales; family Theaceae; genus Camellia; species Camellia lanceoleosa. The sequence continues at coordinate 85,129,519 of CM045772.1, read as the reverse complement.
CGGTTCCCAAGTTTGGAACCACTACTGTTTATTGTTATGATGGCCATTCTGTATTTCTGATTTGGAACAAAGTGCTACACTGTGAGCCACCTCTAGAATCTACGGAACTAAGTGCTACAGTGTGAGCCACCTCTTGAATCCACAAGTCTTTGTCTTGTTCTCGAATTGAATGCATTCTTATTACTATTCTTATTCTTTATTCTTTATTCTTGTCTTGCTACCGATGGCCATCATTTACTGTCGGTCTGTTAAGACCCAGTCTTTTAAGACCTACTGTTTACTGTACTGTCATGCCAATGGATGTACCATATATCACTGCTTTAACTGAATGACCGTTATGACTTGAAATATGAGCCACAAACTGAATGACTGAATGACCGTTATGACCTGAAATATGAGCCACAAACTGAATGACTGATAAACTGACTGAAATGACTGTTTTCAATACTGAAAGGACATTTATTCTTAACCCCTTTACGCATTGTGTTATTCACTGGGCTTTAGCTCACTGCTCATATATATATGTAGGTGTACAGGCACCAGACCGCAGCTAGGAGCGTCAGGCAAGCTTTAATTTTGTCAAGCCAACCACTGTGCCTCACTGCGAGGTTCCGAGCCTATCAAGCTATGGCTTAGGGGCTTAGGAGTGTTTTATTTCCCCATTTGTCTCCGTAATCGCTTTGTTTAGATCTTGTATATGGTGATAGCCGTCTTTGTATAGTTTAATAGGGATTAAGTCGATTTTGGTGATTGTATATTTTGTGCATACTATTACATGCGAAAGTATAAATGTATGAAAAATCTTTTGCATCTGGTGTCGACTCATTGGACATTGTTTATTTACTGTATTGGCTTCCGCCAGGCCCTGAACTCTGTTTTTACTATTCTCTTTATTAGCGGGCCTTGGTAATCTCGGATTCTTGGCGATTCTGATGCTAAACCCATAGGGCCGGTTTTGGGTCGTGACACCACTGCCACAAATAGTGGTGGATGTGCTCAACCATCTGGAGGTAGCACCAGGGCAACTAATGCCCAATGCATGGAAGATCTTACTAGCTTGCGCAAGTGCTTGGCCGAAGGCGAATGGAGGGCAGGCCATGACTGTGGATGAGTTCTTCGGCTGCTACAAGGCGTCAGGGCAGTAGGAGACTTGGGTCACCCTTCAGGCATCGGTAGGAAAGGGTTTGGCGGCGGGGTTGCCAACGTCCATCAAAAGTTGGAGGCCACAGTGGTTCTACGTGTCCACCTCTAGAGGGGCTGGTGTGCGCACGGTGTGGAAGGTGCTAACTAGGTTTGTGGAGCGAAAATTGGGGGCGGCGGCAGAGGAGAGGATGAAGAGAGTAAATGAGTGGAGGGAGAAGGAAAAAACTAAGTGGGATGAGCTCGTTCAGCTATCCGCGTTGTTTGAGGCGGGGTTGGATCCGAAACCGATCGGTGGGGACCTCGACCGAGCGGAATTGAAGGCCAGGAGAAGAGTGCAGGAGGCAGAAGATCAAGCCATCTTGGTGAAAGCTCAGAAGTTCAAAGAGTCATGGCCAAGCCGGACCGCCCGACCGATTCTGAGGAGAGGATTCGACCGCGTCCTCAGCCCTTAGGAGAGAAGAACTTGGGCAAGTTTGTGCCGCGACCGCTCCCAAAAGACCCTTTAAAGGAGAGGTCATTGAAGGAGATGGAGGCGTTGGGTGTAGGGAAGAAGAAGAAGAAGAGGTTGAGGCGGAGTGAGGAAGAGCCAGCATAAAAAAGGAGAAAGGATGTGAGGGTGGAAGAGGCCAGCGAGGCCAAACAGGTGGAGTGGGGAAAGTGGAGGAGACCCCAGAAAGGGTGGTCGTCCCAGAGTTGGTGGACGTATCCTCACAGGTCAGGGAAGTTGTGCCTGTGATGGCGGCGATCGGCGTAGGGGTGGGGAGGAGTGTTCACGGACAAAGGGCGGAGAAACGACCCCAAGGGGGTCCTGTGCCCCAGGAAAGGGGAGTCACTGAATCTGACCATCTATCATGCCGTCTTTGTATTGGGACGGCTAGAGGGAGAAGAAGGCCCAGCCAGGTCTGGAGCAGACCGCTTGGTGAAGATCGTAGAGGAGGCGGCTCTGCGCTCGGCATCTAGATTCGGTGAGGCTGACCTGCTAAGGGGGTTATACTCCGCTCAAATGGAGGTGACTACCTTAGCGGGGGCCCTCCTGAGAAAGGCGGGGGCTACCAAGCTCAAAGCAGATGAGACCAAGGCCCAGTTGGCGAAGTTGACGAAGGAGAGTGCCGACTGGAAGACTGCCCACACTGATCTGCAAGCGGTTAAGTTGGAGCTGGAAGACACACGCTGCCAGGTTGTGTCGCTCGAGTTCCAACTGGCTAGCGAGCAGAAAAAATTGGAGGAGTCCAAAAGAGCCTGTGCCATTGCAGTCGAGCGGCATGAAGAGGCCATGAATAGCAATGAAGAGCTGGTCAGGCAAAAAGATGAGGCAGATGTCAAAGTTGAGGCTCTGCAAAAGGAGCTGGAGAGCGAGCGCGCCAAGGCAGTGGAAGAGAAGGAGACGCTTCATAAGGAGTTAGAAGCGGAGAGGGCCAAGGCAACTGTTGAAAAGGAGGTTCTCCAGAAGGAGTTGGAGGCGGAGAGGGCCAGGGCGGCTGCTGAAAAGGCGGCATTGTTGAAAGAGATGGAGGAAGGGAGGGCGAAGGCGGCCACTGAGAGAGCGACCCTGCAAAAAGAGTTGGACGAAGAAAAGGCGAAGGCAGCCTCCAAAAGGGCAGCCTACCCTGATCTTTATGTTGCAGGAGTTGATCAATTCAAGGGGTACCCTGAGTTTCAGATGGCCATCGACGCAGCAGTCGCCAACAGCTTGGCGAGGGAGGAGTCGGCTGGGGCGGGCTCGTCAAGGATGACTGCTGGGGGGAGAACTGAGTCTGAGGTCATTGAGAGCTTCCAGCGGTCAGATTTCTACAAACATGAAATGGCTGAGTACTGGGACAGTGGGTGGAAGATGTTCAAACGCAGAGCTGAAGAACTGTTCCCAGGCTTAGACTTGAGTAGTGTGACAATTGGGGAAGACGATGTGGCTCAGACCCCTCTGGATGAAGGTGTTGAAGAGGAAGATCTTGTATCTAGCGAAGAGGAATGACTAGGGAAGGTGAAGAAGAGCCCCTTTGTGTTTTGTTGTCGCTTTGTTTTTTTTTTTGAATTGATGTAATGAACTTGTGTACACATTTCTGTGAATAAATAAAGTTGCATTTGTTTCTATCAGTTGATTGTGTTTGCTTGTGTATAAGTCAGTGAACTATATTTGGGAACTTCTCCATACAGAGGTGTAACAAGAATTCAAAGTTGAGGAAAACTAAAAGCTTGCTTAGACATAGTGAAACTGAACCTGAACCTGTACAAAAACTTAACGCAAAGTAGGATTGGATTAAGTAACAATTCAATGCGGAGTAGAGCTGGAGTTGTATGAAAATTCAGTGGGAGGTAAAGTGAAGTACTTCTTAATGGAGAGTAAAATTGGACTTGGAAAAATCTTCAATACAAAGTAAAGTAAAAGAGCTCCTGAACGCGCAATGTAGGCTAAAATGAGACTTGTATAAAAATTGAATGGATGAGAGTGACCGATAGGAGTTAATCTGATTAGCATGTGAGGACATCTTTGGAATTTGACTAAGTAAAGGGTGATGTAAAAACTTTGATCTGGAATTGTGACTGTCAAATCGTGACCGGTCTGGCTGAGGGCTTTGGAAGTGCTCAGTCTGGCTGAGGCTTTTGGAGTGCTCGGTCTGGCCGAGGGCTTTGGAGTGCTCGGTCTGGCCGAGGCTTGGGCTGTTTATTATGGCTGAGTCTGTTGAAGAGTTCGGTCTGGCCGAGGGCTTTGGAAGTGCTCAATCTGGCTGAGACTTTTGAAGTGCTCGGTTTGTCTGAGGCTTTTGAAGTGCTCGGTCTAGCCGAGGCTTTTGAAGTGCTCGGTCTGGCAGAGGCTCGGTCTGGCAGAGGCTTTTGAAGTGCTCGGTCTGTCCAAGGCTTTGGAAGTGCTCAGTCTGTCCGAGGCTTTGGAAGTGCTCAGTCTGGGTGAGGCTTTTGAAGTGCTCGGTCTGGCCGAGGCTTTTGACGTGCTCAGTCTAGCCGAGGCTCGGTCTGGCAGAGGATTTTGAAGTGCTCGGTCTGTCCGAGGCATTGGAAGTGCTCAGTCTGTCCGAGGCTTTGGAAGTGCTCAGTCTGGCTAAGGCTTTTGAAGTGCTCGGTCTGGCCGAGGCTCGATCTGGCTGAGGCTCGATCTGGCTGAGGCTTTTGAAGTGTAAGGACTGCAAGTAAAAAATGTTATTGAGACAACAGGTGTAGCTGGAAGTGTATTCCAATGATCAAAATTTACATTATGCGTCGAACAGAAAGTACAATAATTGAGCAACACAAGAGCAAAAGCCTATTGAAAGTAGCGTTTCAAATGTTCAATGTTCCATGGATGGGGAAGGTCTCGACCCTCCATGTCTTGAAGTCGGTAAGTACCCGGGCGTGGACGGGCTTTCACAATGTAGGGTCCCTCCCATTTGGCTGTCAGTTTTTCCTCAGTCGAATTTTTGGTGGCAAGAGTGGCCTCTCTTAAGACAAGATCTCCTACGGCGAATTCCCGTGGTTGGACTTTGCGGTTGTAGTGCGTTCTCATTTTCTGTTGGTATGAAGCCAATCTGACTGCAACGGTCTCCCTAAGCTCTTCAATTAGGTCCAAATCTGCCCGACGGAGCTCTTCAGTGAGCACTGGATCCGGATGTAGAACTCGTGGAGTAGGCAGACCGATTTCCACTAGAATAACCGCCTCAGCACCGTATGTTAGGCGAAAGGGGGTTTCTCCAGTGGGGGTCCGAGCTGTTGTCCGGTACGCCCAGAGTACATTCGGCAGTTCCTCAGCCCAAAGTCCCTTAGCAGCTTCTAGCTTAGCCTTGATGATCTTCAGAAGAGAACGATTAGTGACCTCAACTTGGCCATTGGCTTGGGGATGACCAGGGGAGGAGAAACATGGTTGAATCTGGAGATCTGCATAGAACTTTCTGTACTTGGCGTTATCGAATTGCTTGCCGTTGTCTAACACAATGGCCTGAGGGATGCCAAACCTGCAAACGATCGATTGCCAGATGAACTTGGTTGTGTTTCGCTCGGTAATGGTGGCTAAGGGTTCAGCCTCTACCCACTTGGTGAAGTAGTCAATGGCGACGACTGCGAACTTGGTCTGGCCTCGGCCAGTGGGAAGTGGACCGATTAGGTCGATCCCCCATTTGGCGAATGGATAGGGGCTACAAAGCGTGATCAACTCTGTAGGCGGGGCATGGGGGATGTTGGCAAAGCGCTGACACTTATCGCACTTGAGGACAAAATCAGTCGCATCTTGATTAAGAGTTGGCCAAAAGTAACCAGTACGGAGTATTTTGTGTGCTAGGGACCTGCCGCCCGAGTGGTTGCCACAAATTCCCTCATGGATTTCCTACATGACATAGGTTGCTTGTGTTGAATTGAGGCATCGCAGATATGGTCGTGAGAAACCACGCTTGTACAGAATGCCACCATCGAGAAGATAATTGGACGACCGAGCCCTTACTTTGGCGGCCTGCTGTTTATCATCTGGAAGGGCCCCTGTCGTCAGAAATAGGATGATGTCGGATGCCCAAGGGATGGGTTCAATCTGGAGGAACTGCACTTCGTGCAGGTCGGGTGTGATAGCAGGATGAGTTAGGTATTCGAGGCGGACTCCGTGGCTGAGGTCGGACTGGTCGGCAGAGGCCAACTGAGTCATCTCATCTGCTTTGGAATTTTCCGCCTGAGGTATGTGTTTGATCTGGAAAGTATTGAAGAAGCGAACAAGGCGGAGTGCCATGTCCCCGTAAGCCCGCATTGTGTCATCCTTAGCATCGAATTCCCCCGTGATCTGACCGACGATGAGCTGGGAGTCACTGAACACGCGAATGTGGCTAACACCAATGTCTTTGGCCAGGCAGAGGACTGCTATCAACGCTTCATATTCGGCCTCATTGTTGCTGGCCTCAAACAAGAAACAGAGAGCGCATTTGAAATAACCACCCTCAGGGAAGGTGAGGATGAGGCCCGCCCCACTATCTTCCCTTCGGGATGACCCGTCGACGTTGAGAGTCCAAGAATGGGGGTTTTCTGGTTCAGTAGGGGTTGGTGGAGGTGGAGGAGTAGTGGTTGGGGTGGTATTGGTGAATTCCAGGATGAAGTCGGCTACAGCTTGCCCCTTGATTGCTGTGCGAGGGTGGTAGGAGATGTCAAACTGGCTGAGTTCCACTGACCATTGCATAAGTCGGCCAGAAAGCTCTGGCTGCTGGATGATCTTCTTCAGGGGTTGGTCGGTGAGGAACACTATGGAGTGGGCTTGGAAGTAAGGACGAAGTCGTCTGGAGGCGGTGACCAAGGCCAGGGACAGCTTTTCTAACAGTGGATAATTCTGCTCTGCCCTCTTGAGAGCTCGGCTGATATAGTAGACCGGTCGTTGGACTGAGCCATCTTCCCGTATAAGAGCTGCACAGACGGCGGTGTTCGATACTGCTAAATAGAGGAAGAGGGGCTCGCCCGTGATTGCTTGTGAAAGAAGGGGGGGATTGGCCATACATTGCATCAACTGCTGAAAAGCCTTTTCGGATTCAGCTGTCCATTCAAAAGTTTGCCGAAGAACTTTGAAAAAAGGCAGGCACTTATCTGTCGCGCGAGAAATAAAGCGGTTGAGAGCCGCCACTCTGCCGGTGAGTCTTTGGACTTCTTTAACAGTTTTGGGTGACTACATCTCAATCAGGGCCTTGATCTTTTCAGGGTTGGCTTCGATGCTGCACTGACTGACCATTAAACCCAAGAACTTTCCGGATCCTACGCCAAAGGCGCACTTCTCTGGATTGAGCTTCATCTGATACTTGCGAAGAGTGGCAAAGGTCTCTCGTAGGTTGGTCAGATGGTCAGCGGAGAGTTTGCTTTTGACTAGCATGTCATTCACATACACTTCCATGTTTCGACCAATCTGGTGGTGGAAAACTGCATTGACTAACCGTTGGTAGGTGGCCCCGGCATTCTTCAGTCCGAATGGCATCACACGGTAGTGGTAGGTACCTCGGTCGGTGTTGAATGATGTGTGTTCCCGGTCGGATGAGTGCATCATGATTTGGTTGTACCCGGAGAAAGCATCCATGAAGCTGAGCATTTGGTAACCGGCCGTGGCGTCGACCAGCAGATCTATGCGGGGGAGTGGATAGCTATCTTTGGGGCAAGCTCGGTTCAGGTCAGAGTAATCGACGCAGAGATGCCACTTGTCATTGTTCTTGCGGACGAGAACCACATTGGACAGCCACTTAGGATAGTCTACATTTTGGATGAATTGAGCCTCAAGGAGTTTGTCAACTTCTGCGGCTATGAGATTATTACGCTCTGGGTGAAAAATACGCTGCTTTTGACGGTAAGGCCGGAAATGAGGTTCGATGCTGAGGCGGTGAGTTATGAAGGAGGGGTCAATGCTTGGCAGGTCTGTATGGGTCCAGGCAAATACGTCATTGTGCTCGGTTAGAAGGGCAATGAAGTCGGCTTTTGCCTGGGGGGATAGTTGGCTGCCAATCTTAGCAGTTTTTAGTGGATTGGTGGGATCGATAGGGACCTCGACGAGCTCCTCCAGAGGTTCTCCTCTGACCAGTTCGTCTTCATCCCGGACGTCAAGTCCTTCGATGATCATTGCCTCCTTCAGCTTGGCTTCTTTAAGCGAGGCAACATAACACTCCCGGGCCATGGTTTGCTCCCCTCTGACTGTTTCGACCCCGAGATCAGTGGAAAATTTAAGGACGAGATGATAGGTGGATGTGATGGCTTGAAAAGTGTTGAGGGCGGTTCGGCCAAGGATGATGTTGTAGGCCGATGGGCAATCAACTACAAGGAAGGTGAGCAACTTCGTGGCCTGCCGTGGGTATTCGCCGATTGTGATGGGGAGGTCAATGGAACCAATGGAAGTCACACGGTCGCCAGCGAAACCGACCAGGGGGGTTTGGAGTGGAAACAAGCTTTCTTCCCCAATCTTGAGTTGGCGGAAGCAGTTAAGGAAGATGATGTCTGAAGAGCTGTCATTATCGATGAGAACCCGTCTGACCTTGTAGTTGGAGAGGATAGCCGAAATGACAAGGGGGTCATCATGCGGGTAGCGGATGCCTATACAGTCGGCGTCCGTAAATGTGATGGGCTCTGTCCACTGTTTAGGCTGTTTAGGGGGTCGGTCCACTGTGGCGACTGTTTTGTCTGAGCCCTGCCGTATTTTTCTAAGCTCTGCCCTCTGAGTCGAGCGGGATGGTCCTCCGCAAGCAAGTCCGCCTGCAATAACTCTAATTTCACTAACTGGCAGGGGTGGGTGACCTTGTGGCCGGGGTTGTTGCGGAGGTCGATCATGGCCTTGGTTATGTTGGGCTGGCTGCTGGGGCGGGGTGCGCCGGCAGTTTTCTCTGTGGGGCTCGGTCCTTCGCCTCTGCTGGGGGCGGGTATCTGTGAACTGGCTGAGGCGCCCCTGACGTATGAGGGCCTCCACCTGGTCCTTGAGGTTGATACAGTCATCAGTGTTATGGTCGTGATCCTGGTGAAAGCGGCAGTATTTGGACTGGTCTTTCCGATTGGAGGAGGTTTGGGAAGGTAGTGGCCACTTGAGAGGGTAATCCCGTTGGATCTGATGAAGGACATGTTCCATGGGAGAATTAAGAGGCGTGTACCACTCGAACCGACCGGTCGATCGAGTTTGTGCCGACTGGTCGGCACGAGGGGGTCGGTCGGTATGGTGGGGTGTTTGGTTGGTGTACTGGGTGCTTCGGGGTTTCGAGTTCTTTCACTTGTCTCTGGGGGCCGGCTGTTTAGTGAGTGGATCTTGCCGGGCAGCTAGGGAATCCTCGGCATTCATGTATTTCTGGGCTTTGGAGAGCAGGGCGGCCATGGAGGTCGGGGGGTTTTTAGAGAGAGAGAAAAGGAAGTCGGACGACCGTAGGCCGGCCATGAAAGCCGTGAGGATGACCTTGTCATCGTTTTCCGCCACCTGCAGGGCTTCGGTATTGAAGTGAGTAATGAAGCTGCGCAGTGATTCCCCTTCGGTCTGACAGATGTTGAGTAGTTGGGTGGCCGGGCGTCGTTGGTGCTGAGTTCCGATAAAATGGCTCAAGAAAGAGTCACTGAGATGCTAAAAAGTGGAGACCGAGTCCGGTGGTAACTAGCTAAACCACAGCCGAGCCGACCCCTTCAGTGTCACGGGAAAGGCTCGGCACATGATTTCGTCAGGGAAGGCATGGAGGATCATAAGGGTGCGGTAGGTCTCCAGATGGTCGACCAGGTCGGTTATGCCATCGAATGAGTCAATGGTGGGCATTTTGAATTTGGCAGGCAGGGGTTTGTCTCGGATGGAGGCGACAATTGGCGAGTTTGCGGTGGTGGAGGGCTTATGCTGGATATTCTGCATAACCCCTTGGAGCTGGAGCTTCATGGCTCGGAGTTCAGCGTCCCAAAGGGGAATGTTGTTGCCACCAGAGGGAGACAAGTGTTGGACGCTGCTGGCTTCTCCCTCGGGGGCTGGTGTTACGACCGATGGACGTGGGGGTGGAGGTGGTGGATTTACATGTGGGTGAGGGGGTTGGAAACCTCCCGAGTTAAGTGGGTTGGGTTGTGGGACAATATGGCGTGGAGTTTGTTCTGGATGGGGTGGAATATCTGGAGGCGGTGGTGGAGGAATAGAGAGGTTTCTCTGGAGCAGAGCATTTATTAAGGCCTGGTTTTGCTCGGCCATGCGGTTGATGCTGTTGGTAAGCTCGATAAAGTACTGTGGTGGGTTGTTTGGATTGGGGGGGTCGGTCTGATGATCGGCAGCATTATGGTGGAAAGCCATGGATCTAGTCGTGACCATACGCTTGACGGGTGAGACGTAAAAGGTTACGGGAACGGGGTCTCCGGCGGCAATGAACACAACTGGTGCACGGACCAACCAGTTCCCACAGACGGCGCCAACTGATGATACAGTTCGTCAACAGTAGATGGACTGGACTGATACAAGCTCCTCAAGCCCACGCCCGAGTGATGAAGCCCACTGGAAGACTTGCAAACAAGTTCAACGGGGAACAGGGTAGTCCCCCAGTGAACCCTCCGGCGTGTAAATTAGAAGTGGAAGTAGTGGATATAGATAGAGAGAGAGAGAGAGAGAGAGAGAGAGAGAGAGTTAGAGGAATAGAAAATGCTTAACCTTCTTCTTGCCTTCCATGCTTGCTTATATTCCTTGGCAATCATTTCACTGTCTTTTCCAACGTGCCTCCCTCGCCGAAAGCCTGTGATGTAGCCTACCTTGTTCAGGGTAAGGGACGCTGTTCCGACGGGAAGGTGTTGTCGTAATAAATGCTGTGATGGGCCGCATTAATGGTGATGTATTGTGGCAATAACTTTGCAGATCTTTGTCTGCTAACGTGGCCTATTCTGCACCTGCCATGTGTCCGAGTATCATTGGCCTTCCCTGCTCAGTTGGCCTCTAGCTGTCCTGGGTTTTACTACCCGGGTTATGCAATGGGGTCTAAATGGTGGGCTTGGGTTTGTTCACTGTGGGCTGTGGTCCTTGTGGGCCTATCCAGGCCTATCCATGTCATAAATAATGTATAATTATTTTAAAGTTTGCAAATAAATATATTTGAAACACTCATTAATAGGCAAAAATTATTACATAAATCAAGAAGGTCGTGTGGTTGTAGAAATCACCAATAATTTTAATGATATATTCATTGAATTTGGCCTAGTACGAATCACTTAAATTTTTAAGGCTGGTTTGGCATAATCTAAAAATGATAAGAAATCTAAAAATTACTCAAAAAGTTAAACAGTTATCACTATTCACAAAAAAATTAAAAAATTAATTTTCTAAACAAAAGTACAACTTTGATATCATGTACGTGCAGCTACTGTGCTGCGTTTGTTGACAAAAATGAAATGATTGGGTGTTATTTTAGATGGTTGTTGTTCAGCTCGTGGGGGCCATCACGGGTCTTGTTTGGATAGTCTGAACCATTCAATATGTAGAACTCGTTGAGTACTATATGTTTGTAAAAAATCACATTGATCGAATATTGACAACTGCATGATCAAATCAGTTATGTACAACAAATGGATAGTGTTATAATTAACGATTGAAAAAAATTAAGTCTGATCAGATAGCTATCGATATCCGATCAACGTGATTTTTTATAGACATATAGTACTCGACAAGTTTTACACATTGAACGGTTCAGATTATCAAAATGGGACACGTGATAACCCCCACGGGCCGAACAAAATCGTCCAGTGCAATGCCCGAAAAGTAGCCAATAATTTCTTACTCCCATTTCGCTTATGCTGATTGTACGGCTGTGGCCCACACCTCTCCAATCTTCTCCTACACACTTCTTTATACAATTTTTTAATACATTTTTCCATAAAAAGTTAAAAAGTTAACCCGAACATCTATATTTTTTTCCTCAACTTTTTTAGTCCAAAAAGACAAAAAGTGCACTTATTTAGGACACCCCAAACAACTAAAGGATTGTTTAGGATAATCTAAATAAGTGTATTTTTTAACTTTTTATAAAATATAGGTTGGGTATGGATTGGGTTTGAAGTGATGCGCTAGAGAGGTGATATGACTTAAACAAGATGATGTGACTTAAATAGGATAGTGACTTTTTGCCTTTTTTAAATTATAACAAACAAGACCTGAAAAACACAAAAGATAAAATTTGCTACATAAGCCAATAAAAACAAAATGTCACATTCAAACCATAATCATTACACTTTTTTTCTCTCACAAAAGTCAAAAAAGTCAAAAACAAAAATCAAATGAGACTATTTTGGGAAGTGGGTTAAAAGCCACTTTCCAGGTTTTAACCCACTTCTCTCTATCACAAAAAAGCCAAAAAAAAGCTAAACAGCAGCTTTTAACTATCTTCCCCAAACACTCCTAAAAAAATCAGGCTAAAATAGTCAAAAAGTCAGGCTATTTTAGCTCTTCCCAAACAAAGACTTTGTGCATTTTGATCATTTAACCAGTCATCTGGCCGATGCCGGTTGACATGCTGGTTGACAAGAGTGACAGTCGTGGTTGACAATGGTGATAATCCCAATTGATAAGGGCAACGCCGATCGACCGATTTATATAATTTGGGCGATTCAAAGAAGTTCAAATTCGGTATATCAATCATTTTTCTAATTGTAATGTTTTGAAAACATAGTATAATTACTCTATAATAGAGATTGAAGTGTGAGAATGCCAATGAATTTTCCTAGTCGATGAAACATTAGGGATTTATGTTTAGGTTTTAAAGTGGGCTTATTATTCAATAGATTCTGTGATAATTAATAAAATTTTTATTTAAAAAAAAGGGTCACTGATTATTACTTTTTTAGAGACAATTTGAACATTTGATTACAAAATATATATATATATATTTTGATAAGCAAAGAAAACTTTATTAATGAAATGTAGCATACAAGTATAAGGATACATCAATAAAGAGGAAGTAACAGAGCTAACAACAGCACAGAGGGGACCGGAAATCTGAAGCTAACAACAGAGCTAACAGAGCTAGCAATAGCAAAGAAAACTCAGTGAACAGCAAGATAGGACCCAAAAACTGAAGCTAACCAACCCCCAACAGTTGGCAAGAAACCAACCATGGGAAAGACCAAAAGCCAAAGAAACAGCAACAGACATTAGACAGCAATCCTAATCTAGTGGAGGTTGGATACAATGTTGTACACTGAATAATCTACTTTCAAGAGCCATTTGGACCACAAAGTTATCTGCACTTTATTCTTTTCGCATAAATCATGAATATTAGGCTGAGCTTCCTTAAACAAACATTCATTCTGCAACTTCCATACAAACCAAAAAACGACCGAGGGGATAATCTGTCAAACTTTACCAATCCATGACTTGAGCTTACCGCCAAACCACCAATGCAACAAACCTGCAACAGAACCAGGTATAGTTCAGACCTGACCCCACCAATATACCATGTGAGACCACCAACACTTCCAAACTAGAAGACAGTGCAGAAGCACAAGCTCCACTGACTCATCCACAATATGACAGAACACACATAATTTATTAACACTCACACCAAGAACCCCAATCCTTTGGAGGAAGGTTGAGGTTTTAACCCTACCTCGCCAAGCCAGCCAACAAAAAAACTGCATTTTTGGAGGAGCTAAGTTCACTCACACCCCTGGTGGTACTGCCACGCCTTGCCTTGTAGCTGTATCCCACCACCTCCTCACAGATAAGACTATGAACTGCCCAGACCTCTCTGCTGCCCAAGAACAAGAGTCCTCAAGCCCAACTCTAAGGATTAAGGATACCACCAGCAGACCACACAGCCTCTGCAGCTCCTCCTCTTCCCAAGTTAATAGATTCCTCCTAAATTGGAGCTGTCACTCCCCTGATAGACTTTTCTTCATACTAATTTGGTGAAATGTCACAACCCAAACCCGCCCCTATGGATTTAGCACCGTAACTGGCCAATAATCTGTGATTACCGAAGGCCTGCTTAGCAGTAAGACAGTATTACAGAGTACAGGGACATAGCAGAAGCCAAAACAGTAAATAAACAATGTCCAATGAGCTGTGACAGTCTGTATGCAAAAAGACTTTTCATACATATATACACAAACAGTACAAAACAGCATGTACAACATTTATTGTACAACATTTACAATTATTCAGAACAGGGACCTAATCCCTATTAAGCAGTACAGTATCAGTCTAAACAGTTATTACAAAACAGATGCAGAGACAGACGGGGGAAATAAAACACCTCTAGGCCATAGCTTGGCAGGCTCGGAACCTCGCAGTGAGGCACAGTGGTTGGCTTGACAAAAAAGGGAGTCTAACCGACGCTCCTAGTTCCGGTCTGGTGCCTGAACACCTATATATATATATATAAACAGTGAGCTAAAGCCTAGTGAATAACATAATGCGTAAAGAGGTTATGAATGAATGTCTTTTCAGTATTGAAAATAGTCAATTGATTCAGTATATCAATCATTCAGTCATAACAGTCATATGTGGTACATCCATTAGCATAGCGAAGATAAGAAAGAGGTCTTAAAAGACCCAATACCAATGATGGCCATCACAACAAGAAATGTAAGTCCCAAGATAGAACCGAGAGATCTCGTAATAAAGAGCAATAACAATAAACAGTAGTTGCTATGGATGCCACAATACAGTTCAAAATAGAGGACAAACATTCAATCAGTAAACAGTATCAGTTCGGAAACTGTATAGTTTAAACAGTCGCATTTGAACATATCTTTACACAATTGTTACTCACAGAATTCTGGGCTATAAGCAACTAGAGCGCGTCTCCGAAAGCCAATCCTATACAGTGACAGAACGAACACATACTAAGTTCACATTCGAGAATTAAGGACTTAATCCCTACTTAGACTTGATGCGGTTCTACATCTATATCCCCATTAAGATACCTTAAACTAGGCCTAAGAATGCCTAGAATGGAATGAGGATGCACAGATGCACTTTCAAAACATTTTCAGAATTTTCAGAAAAACAGGGTCCTGCTCGAGCGTGGATTTCCCCGCTCGAGCGGAAATGCAGACAAAGGTTCCCCGCTCGAGCGTCACTTCCCACGCTCGAGCGAAATGCAAAACATGGCAAAAGTACTGGATGTGGGAAAATCACGCCCGATGAGCGCTTGACACCCGCTCGAGCTTGTGACACAAGACCCCGCTCGAGCGCGCAATCCCCCGCTCGAGCGTACTGTAAAACAATGCAAAGTGCTGGGAGCACGAATTTCATGCTCGGGCGCCAGTAACCCCGCTCGAGTGTGAGTTCAAAATCTGGAATTCCTAGATTTGAACCTCAAGCTCGAAATCAAGTTTTAAAACATCAATTTCGATCCTTTTGGGCTAATTTTCCAGAAAACACTGCAAAACTCATAGTTTAACATGTTCAAAGCTCAATTTGTAAAATCAAAGCCCCAAAGGAAGATCAATTAACTCCAATTTCAAACCAAATTTCATGAACATAACTCAAACATGATATGCATGAGTTTAAACCAATTCAAAAGTTCAATACTTGTTCCAAAGAGCCAATTCTTACAAAAACATGATGATTTCATGGTTTATTTGCAAAAACATGAACATACATGTGAATTTCATGAACTATAGCTTCAAAACTCAAGAATGGAAACATACATGCATGATTTATGCTACAATTCAACATATAGAACTAATTCTAAACTTTAACTCACTAAATGTCCATGATCCATGAAGATACGACTTAAATACACAAACCAAGGAATATGAATCTCTACCTTAGGTCTCCAATGCAAGATAAGGGAGCTCAATTAACCAATTATCTTCCAAAACTCTAAGCTTCCAAGCAAAATTTGTTGAAATCACTCTTTTCCTCTCTCTCTCCCTTTAGGTCGGTTTGTCTCAAGAAAAATGGCTAAACAAATGTTTTGTAATGCATATGAATGAGTCTCATAAGTGTCAAGTAAATGGCCCACTAATGGTGGCAAAATGGTGAATAATACAGCATGTGTAATTTACTTATTTTAGTCTAATTTAATCGTACCAAATCACATTTCAGGTAAACATACCATAATTTCACATAAATTCTAATGATCATAAAACATCAATTAATTTCAGTTTCGGCCGCCGATAAGGCCTTCAATTTGCAATTTAAAGCATAAAACATGAACAGATAATTTTAACAGTCAACAGGTAGATATGCATTTAAACTAGCACATTCAATCGATCAGTTCAGTGTTTCAATCAATTCAATGACTATTCATGATTAGTCTCAGTTTAGCAGTAATCAGTAGTTAATTAGTAAACAATGGTGAAGGTTATTACATGAAGAGTCTACTTCTTCTATGTGGATAGACTGAATAATCTAGGAAATTCAGTTTTTAAGCTTCTAAAACTCAACCAAGCATCATGCCGGAACCAAATTCTCCTCCCATTACCAACAATGATTTTTATTTGGCCTCCAAAAAACTCACCCAGTTACTGATTATTCTTAGTAATCTGTGTAATGTCCCTCCAAACCATGGAAACCCCTGCTATTTGATTCACTAAAGGGATCCAAGCCCTACCCATTCTGTCATACTTGGAACACACCACTGATTTCCAAAGGGCCTTATACTCACTGCTAAACATTCACCACCACTTTAGTGACAAACATGCAGTAACCTCACCTAAGTTCCTCACACCCAAACCACATTGGCTCTTGCTTTTTGTGACCTCCTTTCATTTGACGAGATGCACTTTCCTATTAATTTCATTCCCTTCCCACAGAAAGTTGGACTACAGCTTAGTTATAATCTTAATAATCCCCTTTGGCATCTTAAAAATAAAAAGAAAATAGATTGGTAAATTGGCCAAGGTTGATTTGATTAGTGACAATCTACCTGCAAAAGACAACAACTTTCTCTTCTAAGAAGAGAGTTTCTTCTTGACCTTGACCACAACTGGTAGCCATGTACTCTTCCTTTTAGGATTAGCCCCTAAAAGTAAGCCTAAAAAATTAAAATTAATTGTCAATTTTAGCAACATATTTAAAAATTTGTTACAGATAACATCGCTAATTGTCAATTTTTAGCGACAAATTTAGAAAATCGTCACAAAAAGTTTTTTTTTTGCGATGATTCTGATAAGGCAGACTTTTAGGGATGAATTGATAAGATTTAATGAGAATTAAAACTTTTTAAAAATTTATTAAGCATAATCCTTAAATGAATTTTACTGCTACTCTTTATAATTTTTAATGTTTACCCATTATTTAATGGGAGTTGTTACAATGGGTATTTTTAAAAAATCATATCATATACACCCTATCACGACATATATAACATAATCCTAACGTTACATAACAAATACTCATAACATTTATCACCGCTGATGTTTTGTAACATCTACACTACATTATTTATAACAAGGCCACAATGATTTGTAACTCTCAATATAGGAGTGCACACCATAAATTTGTCAATCTATAACTTGGAAAATTATCCAAAATAAAATATCATAATTTGATTATTGTGACAAAATAAATATTAATTTTTAATTTTATCAATTTAAACCATAAACTTTTGATTTATTTTCGATATAAACCATTTGCTTATTTCTGTTAAGCAAAATTGATTAGAAAAAAAGTATTTTAAGTTTAATGACTAAAATATTATTTTTTGATTGATTTTATTTAATGAAATTGGCTAAAGGTTTAGTTTGAAAACAAATCAAAAGGTTAAAATTTAAATTAACAAAGTTAAAAGATCACAATTTATTTTGTTATAAGGGATAAATTTTAGATTTTTTTTTCAAAAAAAAATCCCCTATAACTTTTACCACAAACGCATATAATAGTTTTTTAAAGCTATAGAAAGAAAATAAGTGTTTGGTTTGAGTTTTCTGGATTAAGTTTTTTTAAAATTTTTTTTTTTTTTTTTTTTTTTTTTTTTTTTTTTTTTTTTTTTAAATTTTTTTTTTTTTTTTTTTTTTTTTTTTTTAGAGTTAGAGGTATCTTCTTAAAAGTATTTTTAATTTATTTTTTCAAAATTATTAAAGGTGTTAGTCAATTATTTAATTATTTGTCTTCAATATGTGCAGCTCATCTCTTCCTTTATGGTACTTTTCTCTCTATTTCACTGTAAGTTCATATATTTTTTTAAAAAAATCATATGTAATTTAAAATTTTGAATATCTTTATATAGGAAGTTAAAAAATAAATTTGAAATTTAAAATATAGCTATACAAAATCATGTCCTTTTAAATATAGTTATATTTATAATTAATTTTAATCTATCTACTACCATCCTTATTTATATTATTATAAATAAAAATGTTGTACGATAATTGAAGTTGAAAGTCCCAATCTATATTTTTTTTTCAAAATTTAAAATTGTTATATGTTGCAATATCATTAATTTCTTCCTATTATAAATTTTATTTTAAATCTTACAAGATTTGTTCAATGACTAATATTCAATTTTTGTAAAAAAATTTCAATATATTCTTTCCAAAAGTTAATATAGCAAGTCTACAAAATCATATTTTAAAACTCAAAATTATTAATATTTTTATTTATTTTTATTTTTGTTTTAAATAAGCATGTTAAAGTATAAATAGATTTCCAAATAAAATTATACTTATTAATAAATATGGCATTAGTTTTAATAGTAATCACATATTTTTAAAGTCCTAATTCATTTTTTAACCTTTTTTTGATATTTTAAATTACATGTTATGATAATTCTTTTTTACTCATTAAGTTTTTAAAATTTCTTCAATTATTTTCCTTTCAAAAACTAATATGACAATTTTTTAAAATTCATATATTTTTATTCTAAAATGGTGAAATATTAGAATTATGTCATTTTTTTTATAACAAAGCATAATTTTAATTATTAACTGTCAATACAATAATTTTAATCTATTTATTTTATTTATTATAATAAAGAAACATTTGAAACAAAACTCTTAAATTTATATATAAAATTTTATTTATAACAGAAAAAATATAAAAAATTATATATAATTATTATATTTTTAATAAATAATATATTATTTTATAGTGTGAATACCACAGGTCACATACTAATAATTTTTACACAATGTAACAATACTACTACAACTTACATTTGTTTCGATGTACCCTTTTTAGGAGAAGTTATTTGCTGCTCTTAGAGTAACACTCTGCACTATTCATCCGTTGTTACCTGTCATATTGTCTTTAAAAATCAATACAAAAGTATTAGCTCTCATTATTTAACTAATAAAATCAAGTTGAGAAAAGTTAATGGTCATAAAAAAAAATTTCATGAAAATGATCATGAAAGATTTATAATTCTTAAATTATCTTGATTAGTGTATGATATTTTATTATAAGTGTAATTTAAGGATCACAAAATTTTTATGATTATTTTCATGAAAATTTTTTCATGATACTTAATATTGTTGAATCAAGTTGAATCACTAGATGTACTAGTTAGAAAACTATCAAATAATGAAAATAAAGGTTACCGCGTATATCCCAAAAAAGAATGCAAATGGCATGTACCTTATATAAAAAAATACAGTCATGTTACATATCATTAAATTTTTATCACTAACACCATCACTAATGATGTGTCAAGCCAAAAAAAAAAACTAAGACACAAAACACATGTGGCTGTGGGTGTGGGTGTCCTTAATGCAATCACTAATTAGTGGTCTGCATCATTTTTCAAAAAAATATAATTTTATAACAAAAAAATATAATTTTGTTACTCATAATGTTTTTTTTTTGGGGGGGGGGGGCGTGTTATATGGAACAAAAACATGCAATTTGATTTCATATCTAATAAATTTACTAATTTATCATTGGATTAGAAAATAAAAGCTAGAGTAATAATTGAATTCACATATTTTTATTTTTATTTTCATTTAAATAGTTCAAGGATTATTTATCTCAATACTAATAGTTTATTGCATTGCAATCTCCCTAAAAATGCACACCGTAATTTTGTAATTTATAATTTTAATCACAAAAATCATAACTTTCATCACAAAAATTGTAATTCTCTTAAATAAGTACTAGAGACTCACAAATTTAGATCCAAAAATTTACCCATAAACATGATGATATGGCAAGGGAGTGGAACCCTATATTATTGAGTATATAATAAATCAAAGGTTAAATTACAAATATACCTTATAAGGTTTTTTTAAAATACGAATTGTCCTATGTGGTTTAGAAAATTACATCATGCCCCTTGAAATTTCTAATTTCATAACAAATTGCCCATTTTATTAATAAATCATCAAGTTAATTAAATGATATCAGAAGTTTATTTCAATTAATAATTCAAATAATTTAATTATTATATAGAAAAACAGTTAGGAATTTAATTTTTGTAGTTAATTTTGTTAAATAAAATTCTGATAATTGGATATTTGTAATTTTTCAAATAACAATGGACAATATATATTTTAAGAAAATCTCTTAGAGTGTATTTATAATTTATCCTAAATCAAAAGTAAGGATATTGCATTATCGTTGATCAAATTTTGAAAACTTTTTTAAGGTCTCAAATATCTGTTTTTTTATGTTGGTACCTATTAAGGTACACATCATAACATTTTCCAATAATAACGTCTCTTTTATAATGTACACCGTCTTTTTTATATATAAAAAATAAAATAAAATGAAAAAAACAAAGGAAAGCAAAAAAAACAAAAAAAAAAAGTGACAAATGTGAAATAGATGATTTTTTTTTTTTTTCAATATAACAATAATATTGTGTTATTAGTATCACCATTGAATAATATGTCATCATTTACCTTCCTATTTATCTATATCTATACTATATATATATATATATAAGTAAATGTAGTAAGTTTTTCAAAATTTCGAAAGTCTTGATCCTGTCTTTTCATTCAAAGTTAACTTTCTATTTCCTGTATAACATGTGGCACTTGTATACTTTAAATTATTAGGCAGTGTATTTAATTCATTTAATTTTATTTTAGAAATTTTTAGAGTTGTTGTATCTTGGTTTGGAGGAGTACAATTCGATTTAGACTTGTTAGGATTGTTCGTTCGCATTTGTTTTTGTTGAAAAGTTCTTTGGAAACTTTAAAAATTTGTTCTGGTGTTGACACCACCCCGTTGCCTTGCTCTTAGTGTCTCTGCTGGTTTATAGGATCGACACTACAGGTCCTAGGGTCAACCCTTGTCTACTGCTGTATTCTGGGTATTGCTACTTAAATATTGGGTTGACACCATTGGTTCCTAAGATTGACCTTTAGTTGCTGCACACATTAGTGTCTGAGCATTTTCTTCTTGAGGATCAACACCACTGTCTTGAGGGTCAAACCCTGTGAGTAAATTTCAGATTTTTGGATACGGTTTGGGCCCTACTTTTGGGGGGTTTTGACTTATTCTTTTCATTGAATTTGGGACTATTATTCTACTACTATAAATAGGCTCCAAACACACCTTCCGCATTCTTTTCTTTTCTCTCTCTTTCTCTTTTTCATCTCTACACCATGAGTCGCTCTTCTTTCTTTCTAAACTTAACTTTTTTACTTAGATCTTTAGATTTACTCATCTAGAGTTATCTTTTCACCTTGGTCCTTTAAGAAAGATTGTAGATCTCGTTAAGGGCTTCCTTTTGATCCAAGTAGTTGGTGATTTCGTCGTTGGTGATTTTTGGGTTGTTTCCTCTTCACTTCAAGAGGTAGGGATTTCTTTGCTCCTTTTCAATACCTCGTCTGTAGATAGACATGTGGTAGATTTTATTGCACAAAAATCATATTCATTATGGATTTCCTTGGAAGTCATGAAAAGGGATCTAGGGTTTGATATTTGTGATTGACGTTGTTAAGTTGGTTGTTATTTAGGTTAATTGGGGAGTAGTTCAACATGTTTATGTTAAGAGGGAGGAAAACCCTAATTTAATATTATTGACTTAATGGACTTAAATGGGAGGAAGTTTAATAATCTTTTGTATTTTGTTAATATGGATTGTATAATTGTGTTAATATCTAAAAGGGAGAAGTAACCATGATATTGGAATTATTTGGATTAATCATGTTGAGTGGGGTTGGATTATGACTTTGGCATCAAGGATGTGGTTTTTAATTAAATGAAGAGAATGAATTTTTAGAAAATGATTAGAGTAATGTGGATTGAAAAATAAGGAAAATTGGTTTGTGGAAAGAAAATGAAATCATAACCCTTCGTAAATTAATAATGAAATCATAACCCTTTGAAACCTTTACATATTATTATTGTTATTGGACTTAAGGTCTTGTGAGAATTAGATTGTTGTCTTATGTGTATTTAATACATATGCTTAGAGGTTTTGTCCTTAGTCATTGGTGGAGGATGACATTATTGTGTTGAATAATATCGTGCATGTAGTACACTTGTGTTATTATGCATTCTAGTATGTTGAGATGGTTGGAAATGTTCATACGCTGAGAATGAGAGGTACCATTACTATAGCGATCCCGATTTTTTCCCATCATTTATTGTATTCCGAACTCGTGTTCCATGGTTGTTTGTTGTTGTCTATATCTTGTTCCATCCTTTAATTCCTTATATTTGAGTTTTGGAATGTGTTGGGTAAGTTTGCAATAGGTTGGTTATGTGTTGAAACAAGTGGTTGCTGCCCAAGTTTTGGCTTCTTCGTTCGAGCGAGCTCTCTTGCGCTCGAGCGAGGATTGTGGGTTCTCAGGTTTTTTCTTCAAACGCAACTTCCGCTCAAGCGAGCTTTCTTGCGCTCAAACGAGCCCTGCGTGGTGTGTCTCTTTGCTCGAGCAAGGCTTCTTGCGCTCGAGCGTGCATCTACGTCACTTTTGGACTTGAAGGTGGGTAATCTTCGCTCGAGCAAGCTTTCTTGCGCTCGAGTGAGTTCTTGTGTTATGTCTTCCTCTGCTCGAGCAAGAACTCTTGCGCTCGAGCGTGCGTCTGGGATGCAGACATGAAGCTTTGTATTGTTCGCTCGAGCGACGCTCCTTATGCTCGAGCGAGGTCCTTTTGTTGTGTCTGGTCGCTCGAGCGAGCCTCGCATATATCAGATCGCAGCGGCGGTCTTCTTCTTCACCTTTTGATCTCTTTTTACTCCAAACCCTAAATTCGGCAGCCTCTTTCTCTGAAATACCCCCCCTCTCTACAAATACACTTGATCTAGAGTGTCTCTACCCTACTTCCTTTGCAAAAAGGGGAGAGCATTGCATGGGCTATATTTTTTATCCGAAAAAGCTTGAGTTTGGAGCATCTTTGGGTTTTTCTCTTCATCTCCTTTGAGCTTCTCCATTTGAGGTAGGGATAATCTACTGTCACGACCCAAACCCGCCCCTGTGGGTTTAGCACCATAACTGGCCAGTAACCCTAGGTTACCGAAGGCCTGCTTAGCAGTAATACAATAATACAGAGTACAGGGGCTTGGCGGAAGCCAATATAGTAAATAAACAATATCCAATGAGCTGTGACAGTCTGTATGCCAAAAGATTTTTCATACATTTATATAGAACAGTATACAAAACATTTATAAACATTCAGTACAAGGATCAAGTCCCTATTAATCAGTACAGTGCAGTCTATACAGTTTATACAGTAAACAAAACAGTACATGAGGGGGAACACTAAACACCCCTAGCCTTAGCTTGGCAGGCTTGGAACCTCGCAGGGAGGCACATAGGTTGGCTTGAAAAAACTGGAAATACCCCGACGCTTCTAGCATTGGTCTGGTGCCTGTACACCTACATATATATATGAGCAGTGAGCTAAAGCCCAGTGAATAACATAATGTGTAAAGAGGTTTAGAATGAATGTCCTTACAGTAATGAAAACAGTTCATTAAATCAGTATTTCAGTCTTTCAGTCAATCAGTCATATGTGGTATATCCATTAGCATAACAGTAAACAGTAGGTCTTAAAGATCGAACAGTAATGATGGCCATCAATCAGTAAACAGTAGTGGTTCCACGAGGGAACCGATAGAGATCTCTCAGAATAAAGAATAAAGAAATGCGATGTGCTAAGGATGCCACAAGATTCGAGAATATAGGACATACATTTCATTGAGAAACAATATCGATTCGATGCTTGATTCGATTCGGTATTTAGAAGATAATCATTTTGAACATATCTTTACACAATTGTTACTCACAGAGTTCTGAGCTACAGTAAGCTAGAGTGTCTTCTCGGAATGCCAACCCTATACAGTTAACAGATTGAACACACACTAAGTTGTACAGTTGGGAAAGATAATAATTTAATCCCTAATTTGCCTCGGTGTGTTCTACATCTATATCCTCTTTAAGATGCCTTAAATATGCCCTAGGAATGCCTAGGATGGAAAGAGGATGCAAAGATGCACTTAGAAAACATTTTGCAAAATTTGCTGAAAACAGGGCTCTCGCTCGAGCAAGGATTCCTTCGCTCGAGCGGACATGCAGACAAAGGATCTCCACTTGAGCGTGAATTACGTCGCTCGAGCAAACTGTGTGCTACAGTAAAAATGTTGGATGCTCAAAATTTATGCTCGATGCTTGCCCGAGCGTGAAACACAGCTCTTCGCTTGAACGTAGGTCCCTTTGCTCGAGCGTACGCCTGCGCGCACCAAGATTCTGAGACCTTGCAATTTACGCTCGAGCCACCATTCCGTCGCTCGAGCGTAGCTCAGAGTAAACAGTGGTCGCTCGAGCGTAGAAGCCAAATCCTGGAATTTCCAGATTTGCCTCCCAAGCTCAAACCAAGCATTCCTAAGCTCAAAACTTGACCTCTTGAGCCCAAATTCTGGAAAACACAACTAAACTCAATATACAACAAGTTTCAAAGCTCAATTTGTGAATTTAAAGCTCAAGGGTGAGTCAATTAAATCCAAATTCCAAACCAATTTCATGAACATGAAGAACATGCACACATGCATGAATTCAAATCATTTCAAAGCTTCAATTTGATGCTCTAGTGAGCCAATTGTTCCAAAAACAAGTTGAAAACATGGACCATTGCAAAATTATGAACATGCATGTGACAATTTGCCATGAAATCAACTCAAAATTCAACAATACAACCATGCATGTATGAATTCTAACATGATCCAACATGTATGAATTAAAACATGACTTAGCTCTACAATTTGACATGGACCATGCAAGAATCAACATAGACTCAATAATAAGAGGTTAAATTTCCTTACCTAGGTCTTGAATACAAGCTGTAGAAACTCAATTGTGCAAAAACCCCTTCAATTCTACCAAGTTCCAAGCAAAATCCACCAGACCAAGTCAAGTCTCTCACGCTCCCTCTAATTCTCTTCTCTATGGTCGGCTATAGCAATGAAATGAGGCTGATGAAATGTTTTTGTTGAGTGTAAATAGGCTTAATGTGTTTTGTAGATAGTGGGCCACTATGTGGCATTCTAGTAATTAAGTCTAACTTTGCAATTCATCAATAATTAATCTAATTTAACCATACCAAATCAATTTTTCAATAAATATACCACAAAATCACATAAATTCTCATGATCCTAAATCATCAATCAATTTCCGGTTCGGCCGCCGATAAGGCCTTCAATTATCAATTTAAGCACAAAACATGAACAGATCAATTAACAATCAACAGATAGAAAATGCATTTAAACAAATACAGTCAATCAATCAATTTCAAATTTCAGTCAATCAGTTCATTATTTCGATTACTTCAGTTATCAATCATAATCAGTCTCGGTTTGGCAGTAATTAGCAGTCTATCGGTAAACATTGGTGAGGGTTATTACATCTACTCATTTCTATGAGCTTTTCCATAAATGTTAGTCATTTTGTATAGATGGTGTGATTTGGAGATTTTGGAAAGTTAGGGTTTAAAATGTGAAATATTTGAAAGATGGGTCTTTTATTATTTGAGTTCCATCATGTATGTGAGGTCTGGAAATAGGATTATTTGTGTAAAATTGATGAAATTGAACCTTAGAGTCGATATTAAAGGAAAGAGAGAAATGCCCTAATTTGTATTTAATAACTATTTTGTATAAATAGTAAAATAAGTGTGGAGGTGTGAAATTAGATTGAGGATCATGAAATTGGAGGAAATTGTGATTGTATGGTGTAGTTGGATCGATGAATCATCACCTATGAAAAATGTAATAAATTATCTGTTTGATAGATTTATTTATCTGTTTAGAAATAACTGTTTTGGGCCAACGGTGGAAGATAGTCTTGATTGTTGTAGAAACTGCATGATGATTAGGTAAATTGAAACTAATCAATTGGAATATGTCATTGAATATGACGGTTCAATATAAACATTTAATATATGACTGAATCGGTCATTGCATATGACAATTTGTTTAAATACATTATATATGTATATGTGTTTGGGAAGAGATATGGGATGTACTCCATTGTTTGGGAAGAGATGAGGGATGGACTCCATTGATAACTAAGTTGGCCGGAGTGTCCAGGGTGAAAGTCCCGAAACCTTATATACATCTGAATGATGTTGATTATTGAAGTGTTGATAATATGAGTTGCAGTTTCATTTTGAATTGTTTGGATAAATAATGTACCATGTTAATGAATTGATTTGGATAAAGAAATGAAGATGGATTGAAATATGGTTGTAAATGTTGATTGGTTATGGAAAGGATGTATGTTGGTTTACATGTGTCAAACATTTATCGGATGCTAACATTTTAGTTATTTCTCATACTATGTTTAGCATATCTCTACTGGGCATTGGCTCACCCTACTTGGGACACCATTTTCAGTTACAGGCAACATGCCGCCTCTAAGATCTTAGCTTGGGAGGCTTAGGAGTTAAGGGCTCCATTTTGTTATTTTTGTTTTGGTGATTACATGTAAATCTAAGCCGAAAGCTTTACTTGTAAAAGAGTTAAAACTCTTCTTTTGTGTAACCAAGTAACAACTTGGAAAGATGTAAGCTCGTGGGGCGCTTTATTATTTGTAAACATTTGTTACTTATATGAAATACCCTTTTCTAAGATTAACTCTGATGAATGGAAATGTGACTTATCTATCATGTTTGTAGAATTATTAAATGATGGGTTTATGTATTATTTTGAGGGCGTGACAATTACCTTCCAGTTAGCGCTTGGAGAATTGGCTGTGTTTAGAATGAGAGGTACCAGTACCTTCCAGCTAGCACTTGGAGAACTTGGCAGAGGTACCATTTCCTTTCAGCCGGTGTCTAATAAATTGGCAAATGTACCATTACCTTCCAACTTGTGTCTGGTAAATTGGCATTTCGTTATGGAAAGGTATATCCTTGGCTTATCGTACTTAAGGCAGGTAGAGCAATGTTTCGTTGCTCATTTTGTTTCGGTGTATCCTTGTATATTATGAATAGGTAATGGTTATAGTTGGGTGAGGCCGGGTTGTTTTATGTGATATTGTAGTAATCATTGTACATGTGAGAAAGAATATTGAAATTTGGTGGGTTCGTAGAAAGACGGGAGACCAAAGATGGATATATATATATATATATTATAAGAGAACTAGAGAGGGGGAGAGAGAGAGAGAGAGCTCAGAAAGTGGTTAAAACACCTTTTTTGCCTCAATTTTGAAAAAAAGAGCATGAAATTTGAGATTGACGGGCCGAAATCTGCACGTGCGGTTGTAATTCCGTACAAGCGAAATCCCAACTCCGCATGAGCAGTTTAGTATTGCTCTTCACGAATGGAATGGTCCAGAGGCGGCCTAGAAAATTCACCCAAATTTGCTCAAGCGGTTCCTAATTTCGTACGAGCGAAAATTCTGCCCAAACACCCCCCTCCTCTGAGTGGTTCCGCTCGAACGGTTCCACTCGAGCAATTCCACCAATCCACACAAGCGGTTTTGCCAGGCAGCTCAGACAATGATTTGACACCCCAAAGCAAGTTCTAACCCCCAAAACTCAAAATTATCAACTCAGAAACATTAAGAGAGGTTAAGTAAGAGTCAAAAGAAATTTCAACGACTTAAAATGATAAATGAAACACCGAAAGAAATGCATACTATTCCACTACACAAAACTATTCAAGCCCAAAACCTAGGACATCACAACCTTTTCCCCTTAGGAAATTTCGCCCCTAAAATTTGGTAACGCCTCTAATCAACACATCTAAAGAACAAGAACAAAACAACAAGAAGACTCCGAGTGGTAGCAACCACATAGATGACAAAATGAATCTATCATAGCAATAAATCAACTATAACATAGAGATCTCAATCTCAACAGCATCATTTTACTATCATATCAAAATCTTTCCATGGGCCAAGGCCATAATCCGACAACCACTAATATGATAATCATAAGCACGAGTTCAACAACAATCGTAACAATCTTACAATAGTTTTCATGCTCAAATGACAACAACAATCATAACAACAAGTGGTTTACAATTTCCACTATTTATTCTCAAACAAAAGAGGAATTACAATATCGAACAACCTACGCATTCTCAAACAAATCTGGATATTTAGAGCGGATTTTCCCCTCCCGTTCCCAAGTCGCTTCCTCAACCCTGTGGTGCCTCCACAACACTTTCACTAACGATATAGTTTTGCCCCTCAACACTTGTTCTTGGGCATC
Organism: Camellia lanceoleosa; assembly: GCA_025200525.1. NCBI lineage: Eukaryota > Viridiplantae > Streptophyta > Magnoliopsida > Ericales > Theaceae > Camellia > Camellia lanceoleosa. The sequence continues at coordinate 85,101,417 of CM045772.1, read as the reverse complement.
TAAAATTTGAACCAGTCGCCTGTCATATGAGGCATTCTCATCTACCTCCAATCAACCCAATCAAGTATATGTGAAGGGTCGGGTTCATACTTCCTGAGCATAAATACACGGAACATGTTGTGAACTTCTGAAAGCTGTGGCAGTAAGGCCAAACGGTATGCCACTTCTCTGACCCAATCTAAAATCTCAAAAAGTCCAATAAACCTAGGAGACAATTTTCCACTCCTGCCAAATCTCATCAAACCCCATCTCGGTGAGATTTTAAGAAACAGATGGTCACCAATCTCGAAAGATAAAGGTTGTCTTTTCTTATCGACATAACTCTTCTGTCGGCTTTAAGCCGTAGCTAACCTATTTCGAATGAGAGCAACTTTCTCTCTAACAATGTCCGAGCCCAACATCGATAAATCACCCACCTCAACCCAACAAACTAGTGATCTATAAGGTTGGCCATACAAGGCCTCAAATGGTGTCATCTCAATACTAGCCTGATAACTATTGTTATAGACAAATTCAATCAACAGTACGTGCCTCTCCCAAGACCTCTTGAAATCGAGAACACAAGTTTTAAGCATGCCCTCCAAAATCTGAATGGTACGCTCCGACTGTCCATCAGTCTGAGGATGATAAGCGGTGCTAAAAGTCATCTTAGTTCCCAATGCCACTTGAAGCCTTTACCATAACCAGGCAGTAAAACGAGAATCTCTATCTGAGACAATGGTCACAAGGACTCCATAAAGTCAAACTATCTCTCTAATATATACCTCTGCCAAATGCTCAACTGAGTCGCCAGTGCGCATCGGAATGAAGTGTATAGACTTAGCTAACTTATCAACAATCACCCAAATGGCATCATTGCCCCATTGTGTTATAGGAAGCCCAGCTACAAAATCCATGGTAACATGTTTCCATTTTCACTCAGCTATCAATAAGGGTTGTAGCAAATCCGCTGGCTTTTGGTGCTCAGTATTCACTTGTTGACAAGTAAGGCATTTCGAAACAAATAAAGGGACATCACACTTCAGACCCTTCCACCAAAACTGGGTGACTAAGATCATAATACATTTTTGTGCCTCCTGGATGTACCGCAAGGCGTGAGTGATGAAACTTTCAAAGAACCTCTTCTCGACAAGATTCCATCACAAACAAACGGTCTAGATATCTCACACTCAAGTCTGAGTGTATGTTGAAACCCTTCTCTTCCTTTTCGTTGGAGATCCTATCACGGATTGTCTCCACCTCAAGGTCACTCTATTATGCCTCGATGACTTTACTAATCAAGGTATGTTGAGCAATCACGATAAACAAGGTAACACCCACGTTACTCGCCCAATTGCAAATCAAACTCACCTATATCACCTAGCATATCCCATTCCCAAATGGCCACACTTACTAAACTACTCATGGATTTCCGACTTAAGGCATTGGCTATTACCTTGGCCTTCCCCGGATGATAGTGTAACTCGAAGTCATAATCTTCCATAAATTTCAACCATCTCCGTTGGCGTAAATTCAAGTCTTTTTGGGGAAACAATTATTTTAGACTTTTATGATCGGAGAAAACATCAAACTTTTCACCATACAAATAATGCCTCCAAATTGTCAAAGCAAAAAATTACTGCCGCTAACTCTAAGTCATAGGTCGGGTAGTTCTTCTCATGAGTTTTCAATTGTCGTGAACCATAGGCCACAACCTTCCCTTATTGTATCAATACATAACCAAGTCCATCTCTGGACGTATCACAATACACGGTATTACCCAAACCTCTTTCCAGAATGATCAAAAACCGGTGCGATGGTCAACCTTAAGCTCTTGGAATGACTTCTCACAAGTCTCGTTCCATACGAATTTGACGCCCTTCCTTGTCAACTTGGTCAATGGTGCGACTAGTCTAGAGAAGTCCCTTACAAAATGACGATAATACTCGACTAGCCCCAAGAAACTCCGGATTTCAAAAACTTTTTTAGGCTGTTCCCAATCTTGCACGACATCTATCTTAGAAGAGTCTATAGTTACTCTTTCTCTCGACACAACATGTCCCAAGAACTTCACCTCGATCAACCAAAACTTGCATTTCTCAAATTTAGCATATAATTGGTGCACCTTAAGCAAGTCAAGCACTATTCGCAAGTGTTCCTCGTGTTCTTCCTCGGAAGTTGAATAAATTAAGACGTCGTCCACAAAGCGGTCTAAGAATTCTAGGAAAACTCGATTCATCAAGTCCATAAAGGAAGCAGGAGCATTGGTTAAATCAAAATGCATTATAAGGAATTCATAGTGGCTATAACGCGTACGAAATGTCATTTTCTGGATATCCTCCTTCCGTACTCTCAACTGATGGTACCCTGACCTTAACCCTATCTTCAAAAAGCAACGAGACCCTCTAAGTTGGACAAATAAGTCATCTATTCTAGGTAGGAGACACTTGTTCTTAACGATAACTCGATTCAACTTGCGGTAATCAATACATAATCACATCGACCCATTATTCTTCTTTGCAAAGAGAGCCGGTGCTCCCTAAGGTGATGTACTGGGGCGAATGAAGCCCTTGTCTAAGAGTTCTTGGAGTTGAATTTTCAACTCATACAATTCCGTGGGTGCAAATTTATACGGTGCAATGGAAATCGGTTTCGTGGTAGGCACTAAGTCAATAGAGAACTCGATCTCCTGGTGGGGTGGCAAATTAGTAAGATTCTTGAGAAAGACATCCGGGTATTCACAAATTACCCTTGACAATTCTATTTAGACCCCATCACTCTCACTATCCAAGAGAGTTTCAAGAAGGCAACTAAGCTCGGCCCTACTACGAGGGTCATATACTGGTGATAATATTCTATCATCTCGGTCCCCCAAAAAATAAAAACAGTCGCCACTCGAGGTGCATACTGTAACCCTCTGACGGTAATAATCAATTACAACACGATACGAAGACAACCAATCCATGTCCAAAATACCCAACATGTCTAGCAACACAAATGCAAAAAAAAGTCGACACTCGGCAATCTTTATCTCATAACCATGACACCCCCAATCCAAGTCCACCTTACCCCCAACTGGTGACTCTACCCTGAGTGAAGACGCTAATTGAGCCACTTCTAACCCCAACACAAAAGCAAAGTAAAGGATATAAATGAATGTGACGCACCCATGTCTATCAACACATTAGCCAAAGAATTGGACACAATAAAAATACCTCTTACAACAAAGGACGTTGGCAACTGTTCTAGAGCTGTAACAGTATATATGCATCCTTGTGGGCTCTGATCAACCTGGTCATCTTTCAGAGCATAGACATGTTGAACTGATTAAGCCGAAACGGCTCCTCGATTAGCCCATGGGGTCTGAACTGAATGAGTCTGTTGATGGCTCTAAGTCTGCCTTAACCCTGATGCACTAGATGCATCTCCCAACTGCAAATAAGCTCTCCTCAAGTGCCTCAATTGATCGTACTGAAAGCAAGTAGGTCCTTACCCCTACTCTGGAATTGACTCTGAGATCGGTTAGGCAATGGTAGTGGTAACATCTGCTACCCTCCTCCCTTTTGTGGACAGGAATTAGCCTTGTGACCCAGTTGGCCACATTTGAAACAAGTAAAGCTTCCCTGAGCATTCATCTCCGTGCTAGCATTTGGCAATGGAAAAGTAGATCTAGACTGCTGTGATAGGGGCTGGGATGAAGAAGTGCCCATGTTCTTCTTGCTGGGTCTAAAGTCCCCTTGTGACTCCTGGCTCTTAGACCTCGAACCCCGAAGTCTCTCATCCTTGGCCTGTACGGTAATCTCTACATATGTCGCCACTTCCACAAGACGGTCATAGTTCCGAATCATATTCCCAACAACCTTGAACAAAATCTTCGTTCTCAATCTCTTCTCAAACTCTATGCAGCGGCGCTCTTCCGTTGCCACCAAGTCTAGTGCAAACCGAGATAAACTAGTGAAAGCTGCTTCAAACTCCGCCACAGATAGGTTAAGTTGTTTGAGGTTTTGAAATTCTTGCCTCAATCTCTCTCTAGCAATGGGAGGTGGGTACTTGTCTCGGAAAGCAATGACAAAAGCTTCCCATGTCGGTTCCACTCTACCCTTGGCATACTTCCACCATTGGCCCGTATCCCCTTTGAGGTAATAACTCACTGGAGTAACCCTTAGCTCGCTGTCTTCAATATAAAGCATCTCAAATGTCTTCACCGTTTGCTCAAGCCACTCATCTGTTTTCTTGGGCTTGGGGCCACCGTGAAACTCATCCAGCGTGGTCCACAAAAACTTTCCAGTGAGAAAGCTCCCCTCGACTCCACAGCATTCTCTCAGGCTTGGTTCTCCGCCCTCAAGATGTTCATTGACTCTCTCAAAGCCGCTGCCATCTCTCGGACTAGAGCGTCCATTATGGTTTGACCTGCTTGTTCCGGGACTCCCGCTTGCCTTACTTACTTGGCCACATTAGCTTGGCCTGCTTGCTCGACTGCATTAGCTTGGTCTAACCCTTTCTCTTTGTAATAGCCCTCACCCCTATTTACCGATAAACTGCTGATTACTGCTAAACTGAGACTGATTATGATAAATAATTGAATCCATTGAAATACTGAACTGACTGATTGAAATCTAGAACTAATGGATTGATTGTATCTGTTTAATTGCATTTCTATCTGTTGACTGTTTGATTATCTGTTCATGTCTTTGTGTTTAAATTGCAAATTGAAGGCCTTATCGGCGGCCGAATCTGAAATTGATTGATGTTCTGTGTTAATTAGATTTTATGTGATTTTATGATGTAATTATCAGAAAAGTGATTTGGTATGATCAATTTTGATTAAAGCCAAATTAAAAAGTTAGGCTTATTTACTTAAATGCCATTGTTAGTGGGCCGTGTAGGCTAATTATATTAGAGCCTTTGTACACTTGATCAAAACACTCCCATCAGCCATTTTGTTGCCTACAACCGACCAAGAAAGAGAGTGAGAGAGAGAGTTGAGTTGTTCTTGAGAGTTTGGCTAGAGAACTTGAAGGATCGATGTGTAAATTGGTAAATTGAACCTTTAGACTTGTCATTGAGGAACCAAGGTATGAATTTCATCCTCTAAATTGTATGTTTAAGCTCTATCTAGCATGGATCATGATAGTTTAATGAGCTAAGTCAAGAATTGGTCTTGTAGTGTTGGATTAAAGCTTGTATCATGCATGCATGTGTTTATCCTTGCATTTTGATGTTGATTTCATGGCAATTGGTGCATGCATGTTCATAATAGTGTGTTAGTCCATGATTTCATCTTATTTTGAAAAGAATTGGCTCATTTGAGCTAGCATTGAAGCTTTGAATTGATCTAAACTCATGCATGTCATGTTTGGATTATGTTCTTGAAATTTGGTTTGAAAATGAGTTCAATTGAACTACCCTTGGGCTTTGATTTTACAAATTGATCTTTGAAACATATAATATCATGTGTTTACAAGTGTTTTCCAGGTTTTCAGCCCAAGAGGATCGATTTTAATGCATCAAAACTTGGTTTTAAGCTTGAAGGTGCAATCTGGATTTTCCAAATTTTGCACTCCCGCTCGAGCGGGGAAAGTAGCGCCGAGCTTCGGCGAGAATTCGAGCATCCAAGATTTTGCATCGCTTTGTTTCTGATCGCTCGGCGTAAATTCACGCTCGAGTGGAGGCCTGTGTCTCACGCTCGAGCGTACGTTGAGCGGGCGTTGAACGGAGATTTCACCTATCCAGTACTTTTATAGTCTGCTCGAGCAAGAAAGTTGACGGTCGAGCGGGGACCTTTGTTGGACGTCTGCTCGAGCGGGGAAACCTGCGCTCGAGAGGGGATCTGTTTTTCTGAAAATCTGAAAATGTTTTCTGGATACATCTTTGCATCCTTATCCCATCCTAGGCATTCTTAGGCCTAGTTTAAGACATCTTAATGAGGATATAAATGTAGAACACACCGAGGCAAATTAGGGATTAAGTTATTATCACTCCCAACTGTGTAACTTTGTATGTGTTCAATTTGTTAACTGTGTAGAGTTGGCGACTAGAGACGCGCTCTAGCTTACTGTAGGCCAGAACTCTGTGAGTAACAACTGTGTAAAAATATGTTCAAAAATGATTATCTTCTGAACAATTGAACTATCTTTCAATCGCTATCGTTAATCGAATGAATGTATGTCCTATATTATGAATCAGACAGGCATCCTTAGAAACAATCATATCGATTGTTATCTATAGAGATCTCTGTCGGTTCCCTTGTTGGAACCACTATCGCATCGAGTGATGGCCATCATTAAGCTGTCGTCTCTTTAAGACGTCTTGTTCCATCTTTATTATGCTAATGGATGTACCACATATGACTGTACTGACTGAACAACTGAAATACTGATTTAATGAACTGTTTTTCATTACTGTAAGGATATTCATTCTTAACCTCTTTACGCATTATGTTATTCACTGGGTTTTAGCTCACTGTTTTTATATATATGTAGGTGTCCAGTGTCACGACCCAAACCCGGCCCTATGGGTTTAGCACCGTAACTGGCCAATAATCCGAGATTATCAAGGCTTTGAAAGAATACTGATTAAACAGAGTACAGGGCCTGGCGGAAGCCAATACAGTAAGTAACTAGTGTCCATTGAGCTGTGACAATCTGTATGCCAAAAATATTTTTCATGCATTCACATAGTTCAGAACAGTACAGTCTATATACAGTCTATGCAATCATATACAAACATTCAGTACGGGGACCTAATCCCTCGATAACAGTACAGTAAAACAGTAGACAATCTATACAGTAGTACAAAACAGTAAAGAGACCGATGGGGGACACAAAACACCCCAAGCCATAGCATGGAAACTCGGAACCTCGCAGTGAGGCACATAGGCTGGCTTGACAAAACTGGGGACCAACCCACGCTCCTAGCTCCGATGCAGTTCGAGAACCTACATATATATATAAACAGTGAGCTAAAGCCCAATGAATAACATAATACGTAAAGAGGTTATGAATGAATGTCCTTACAGTATTGAAATCAGTTCATTAAACAGTATTTCAGTCAATCAGTATTTCAGTCAATCAGTCATATGTGGTACATCCATTAGCCTATAAACAGTAGGTCCAAAAGGACCGGGTCTTAATGCACCCAACAAAGAACGATGGCCATCAATCGGTAAGCAGATGGTTCCACAAGGGAACCGATAGAGCTCAGAATAAAGAATAAGAAATGATAAGTGCTAAGGATGCCACAATACAGTTCAGAATACAGGACATACATTCATTCAGTAAATAATATCAATTCAATAAACAGTTCAGTTCAGTATTCAAAAGATAACCATTTTGAACATATCTTTACACAATTGTTACTCACAGAGATTGGGCTATAGCAGCTAGAGCGCGTCCCCGAGAGCCAACCCTAAACAGTTAACAAATAGAACACACACTAAGTTTCACAGTCGGGAAGGATGATAATTAAATCCCTAAATTTTCTCGGTGTGGTTCTATGTCTAAATCCTCATTAAGATGTCTAAAACTAGGCCTAAGGATACCTAGGATGGGATGAGGATGCAAAAATACAGTTGGAAGGCATTTTTCAAAAGTTGCTGAAAACAGGGGTCTCGCTCGAGCGAGCTTTCCTTCGCTCGAGCGAGGTTGCAAAATCAAAGGCTTCGCTCGAGCGAACAATCCTTCGCTCGAGCGGTCTGATGAAACAGTAAAAGTACTGGATGCTCGATTTTTACGCTCGAGCCACCAATCCTTCGCTTGAGCGTGGCTCAGAGGAAACGTTGGTCGCTTGAGCAAGGAATTCTTCGCTCGAGCGAAGAAGCCAAATCTGGAATTTCCAGATTTGCCTTCCAAGCTCAAACCAAGCATTCTCAACTCAATTCTCGACCTCTTGGGCCCAAATTCTGGAAAATACATCCCAAAACAATGTATAACAAGTTTCAAAAGCCAATTTATGAATTCAAGCTCCAAAGGTGAGTCAATCAATCCAAAATTCAAACCCATTTTCAAGAACAATTTCAAAACATGCAATGCATGAGTTTTTAACCAAATTCAAGGTTCAAATCTTGCTCTAATGAGCTCAATAGTTGGAGAACAAAATGAAAGCATGGACTTTGATAGAAACATGAGCATGCATGCACAATCCATCATGAATTCAACTCTTCAATCAACAATTTAACCATGCATGCAACAATTCAAGCATAAATCAACCTATTTGCACTAAATCATGGCTTGATTCTACAATGGAGCATAAAACATGCAAGATGAAGCTCAAGAACCACAAGAAGATGATGATTTCCTTACCTAAGTCTCAATTTCAAGGTTCAAGAGTCCAATTATGCCAATTCCCTAGCAATTTCTACAATTTCTTCAAGTTAATTCCACAAGATGAACTTCCTCTCTCTCTATCCTCTTGTTTGGTCGGCTGAAAGCTCTAAATTGTGGCTGATCAATATATGCTAAGTGTAGTAAGGCTCTAGAATAATAATAAATAAGGGTCCACTATAGGTGGCAATTTGGTAATTAAGCTACAACTTGTAATTAATTCATTTTAATCTAGTTTAACCATACCTAATCACATTTTAGATAATTTTACCATAAAATCACATAAATTATACTGATTACAAAACACGAAACAATTCCTAAATCGGCCGCCGATAAGGCCTTCAATTAGCAGCTTAAACACATAAACTCAAACAGATAATCAATCAATCAAACAGATAGAAATGCAATATATAGATAAACTTATTCAATTTTAGTTTCGATTTCAATCAGTCCATTCAGTACTTTAGTTAATTCGATTATCAGTCATTATCATTTCAGTTTAGCAGTAACCAGTAGCTAATTCAGTAGTTTATCGATAATCAGTACGAGGGTTGTTACATCCAGGCACCAGACCGGAGCTAGGAGCGTGGATTGGACTCCCTTTTTGTCAAGCCAATTACTATGCCTCACTGTGAAGTTCCGAGCCTGCCAAGCTATGGCTTATGGGTGTTTTAATTTCCGCCTGCCTCAGACTGCTTTTGTATAATCAGTATAGATATAGCATCTTATCTTGTTTAATAGGGATTTGGTCCCTGTTCTGAATGACTGTAAATATTATGCATACTGTTCTGTACTGAGTATATATATATACATGAAAAGTTTTTTTTGCATATAGACTGTCACAGCTCATTGAACCTTGTTTATTTACTGTATTGGCTTCCGCCATGCTCCTGTACTCTGTATTACTATCTTACTGTTAAGCAGGCCTTCGGTAATCTCAAATTACTGGCCGGTTACGGTACTAAACCTATAGGGGCGGGTTTGGGTCGTGACACTCTTGCACAAGAATCTCATGAACCGATACTTCATGCACACCTCAACGAGGCCTACCGTGCCTCCCGTCTTTTCTACTACGAGTGTGACCTCTCCTTGACATCCTAATTAAAGATAAAAGTAAATAATTTAGCACAGAAACTCAAATGTGCTCACAACTTATCTCACATGTCTTATCACAACAATTCTATATATTTCCATATCACAAAACACTTAGTTTCACTCCACATAAGCACGTAATTACATAAGCACATACAGATGACTCATTTACGATGAAATTTGTCCCTCGAAATACCAAGAATTTTTAGTAGAATGGGTACTATCCTTCTAATAAGACCTCAAGGGGTTTGATATGCACAAATCACATCCCAAAAGTTTAATCTCATACCCATCTAGTCACATAAACATGTTATCACATAACACCTAATACATAAAACATATCCTAATTAATCGAAATGAACCCATTTTGGATAAACAATCACTTCCCGCAAGCCCCAAGTATTTAAACCTGGTAGCTCTAATACCAATTGTAATGCCTCTAAATTATTAACACAAGAAGAATTCAAATTACCTATCCTTAAGTTCAATTTCCAACTCAAAGACTTCCATTACAATATATGTACATAAAGTATATATGTAGTCTCACCACTAACATCATCATTAAATCTCTAAGCCTCAAGTTCATTACATTCCGAAGATTTACAAAAGTATTTCCACATGTAATTATACATTTAATATTCCAGAAATATGAATCTATAGCATGTGGCACCACAATTTAAATACAAAATAATACCTTTATGGGCTACAAGTTCCAAGACTTATGCCTGGTTACATAAGAATGGTTATCTGAACCCATACAAGTAAAGCCCTTGGCTTGTCAAAATAACAACAAAAGAAATGAGCCATATGCCCTCAAAACATTTACACGCCTTCAACAGGGCAGAAACACTACATCTTTTCCTGCACAAAATTCACTAGGGTGAGCATAAAGCCCAGTAAGAACACCTTAAACAAGTATATACATTTTATACAATTTCTCGAAATGATTGCATATGCCATGCCATGCCATGCTATGCTCAAAATATATTTCTTATCTTTTGGAAATCTTGCGCACAATGCCAATTTGAAAACACAATGATCCAACAATTTCAATATAATTTCCAATGTGTGGTAAATACGACTCAGATAATCCCTAGATTGGTGTCTACAAGTAGGCATAACAAACACTACCAATCCTCACTTTACTAGTCTTTCACCAGAAGGCATGTGTGTAATGACCCCAATACGTAATCTGCTCTTAATAGTAATTAAGGATGTTAATTAAGAGGTTAAAATAAAATTATGTGTGCATTGTATATTTTGCATGCTATTTGACTTTCTATCTGTTACTCGTAGAAATATTTGTCTGCATTCTGTTTTGATCTGAAAATTGAAAGCCTTATTGGCACCCGAAACCAAAATTGGTTACATGAATATGTTATTTGGAATATTTAGAACACTTTGGTAAGTTTAATTAAAAATTGATTCAGTTTGATAAAGTAAGTTATATTTTAATTGGTTTAATATTCTAATTATTGTAATAAGTCACTCTAGCTATATATATTAAACCTTAAGCTCATTTGAGTTCATCCTCCTCCATATCTAAGTGCAAAAATCTAAAAATCAAGTTTAGAGAGAGAGTGAGCTCAATTGTAAAGTGAGAAAGTGTGCATTTGAAGGTAAACTTGAAGGCATAGCTTGAATTCATCAAGATTGTGCAAGAACTAGTGTGTTTGGAGCCTCTAGATGAGAATTTACCTTTCAATTCTTGTAGATGATGTGTTTTAGAGTTGTGTTCATGGATTATACTTGACCTTTTGCATGTATTTTGATAATTGAGGTCAAGAAAGTGAAGAAGTTTTACATGCATGCATGAATATATGAAGTTTTGCCATGCTGAAGTTGTATCCTAGCATCCATGTTGATTTGTGAGTTAATTGGTACTTGCATATTTCATCCATCATGGGTTGACTCTCAAATTCATGTTTTGGAAAAGGATTTTGTACATGCATGGACTTTGAGCTCAATTTGTTAAATTCATGAGCTTGTTTTGAGAAAAGAGATTGTCTAACTTACATGAATTAGTTCTGGGTTCAATTTTGGTGAATTTAAAGTGAGTTTGAGCAAATGGTTTTTAAGAGGTCATGTATAAATGTTTTCCAAAGTTAATATGTGTTTTTGAACAAGCCATACATGGCCCAAGGCTTTGAAATTGCATTTTTGGAGCTCAAACTTTGTTCTGGAAATCCTAGGAAATCTGCAGACCGCTCGAGTGACCAAGTGTGCGCTAGAATGAACTTGATGAGCTACTAGTACTTTTACAGTCGAGGTAGTTAGCTCGAGCAACGGAAGCTTCGCTTGAGCGAACTCACATTTTCAAGGCTCATAGCTCAAGCAACCAAACGTTGGCTCGAGCCTAGATTTTCAGCATCCGGTGCTTTTACAGACCAAGGGATCTGCTCGAGCAACCAAAGCTTCGCTCGAGCAAACTGCTCTGTTTCTGAAATTTTGTAAAGTGTTTTCCAAGTGCATAATTGCTTCCTCATTGCATCATAGGCATTTTTAATCCATGATTAAGCTATAATAATGAGGATAAGAATTAGAAACATACCTGAAAAGAAATGTAATAAGTTAAGAGATTACAGAGAGTGTGTTTTAATGTATACGAGCAATGTGATAAGAAAAAGTAAGAAGCTAATGTAAGGGAAGCTAAGCCATGATGGCCATATGAATGTGTAATGATAAGACATGTTTTGTGCTATGTACGTTTGTGATTGTAGGTCGAGATTTGGAGACCAATCAACTGTTTCTAGAAGCCCACTGTGAGTAACATTATTGTAAAAATATGTTCATATGAATTATGTTCAAAATGTTAACCGAGAAGCTATGATTTCTAAAATGTTATTTTGTTTAAGTGAACGAATATCCTATTTTGATCTATCATGGCGTCCATAGAAAGTCCCAAGTCATGGAGGGCAGCATATTAATGCGGGCCCATGACAAATGTACGTTTACGAGATCTCTCTAGCTACTTGACAAAGTGGTGTTATGCTTGATAATCGGTGTCCGAGATTGATTACTCTAGTCGGATGACGATATATTATGTTCTGCTGGATGTACAATTGTTATGTTTAGATATGAAAATGATTATATTATGATCTATTTTATGATTATAAAATGTTCGGAATTCGTTCACTAGCCTCTTGATCTTAATATTATTCACTGGGTTTTAGCTCACTGTTTGTATATGTATGTAGGTGAGTGAGTGCAAGACCGAGTCTAATGGCACCTATCTGGAATTCTGTTTTGTCAGCCAACCTAAGTGCCTCATGTGGAGGTTCTAGAAAGTCTTTTGTGGATGAGTTTCGTGATCAAGATGTTTTGTGATCAAGTTTTAAGCTCTTATTGTTTTTTGTTATTTTGTATACAAGGCTGAGTTCCTTTTTGTTTCATATGTATATGGTTGGCATAAGAATGATGATGTTATACTTTATGTTTGTAAATGTTTAAAGTTTTCTATTCCACATAAGTCAGCACAGCTCATTGGACGAATTTATTTGTATATTTTTGCTTCTGCAAGTCCCTTATTTTGTGATTCTGTTTTAGAGGTTGTAGGTAATCCGAGATTACTGACCGGTCATGACTCTAAACCTATAGAGGTGGGTTTGGGTCGTGACAACGTAGTACCTCCTCCGCGCATATTTTCGGTCTTTCACCATAAACACTCAGGTCAACTTAACCAATACCAAACTACACTCCATATTCGGACTTACCAACGTATTTACTCCAAAACAATTCAATATGTTCCTGTTTCACAAAACAGTTCCTTTCTCAATGCAATAGTTTTCAAATTTCAATTCGAAATTCATAATAACCAAATGAAATGGAATGCCAATGCAACATGTATCAATGCATTATAATATGTTTCCATTTTCAATTCCACCACACAATCTTCCATTGTGATCAAAATCCACATATCTCTTCTCAAAGTAATTTCACAATTTAATCTATCGAGAGATAAATAATAATACTACATTACGTGCATCCTCCACATGTTAATCTCTATTTTTTCACTTGGTCATTTCAAGACCAACCAATAATAAGCTATACAACAAGCTTCAATTTAACCATTTCTCATTTTCTTTTCATGGAATTTCCTTTTTATACACAATCATAGGAATATTTCAATCACATATACACCATAATACAAGACAACCATAGATTTCATAACATTTTATCATTTTCCCAAAAAACAAAAAATCCCCAATTTCTAGGGTTTCCACAAAACTAGATTTTTCCTCATTTTTGAAAGGATTTTTCCAAGATATCATCCCTCTTTAACAATATATTTCATACCCTCTAGAGTTTTTAAAAAACATTGAGAAAACCCACTTTTAAAATCATCAAGAATTCATGAGCCAAAATCAAAGTTTAATACTACAAGTGAAAGTTCCAAAATCAACATAAACTTACAAAAATGTATTTATAAATCTAAGAGAATCCCTACCTCAAGCTTGGAAGAGGAAGGAGAGAAAAACCCTAAAAATGGATGTTGGTGAAAACTCGATTCGATCAGTGAGAATGTAGCCTTTGTCGCCCTCTTCGATTTGGTGTAAAAAGCCCTCTTAAATTCTTGGTAGATCTTGCTAAATCTTATAAAGAAGATTGAAATTTGGTGGGTTTGTAGAGAAAAGGGAGAGCAAAGATGAATATATATATATAGAGAGAGAGAGAGAGCGAGCGAGCGAGCTAAAAAAGTAGTCAAAACACTTTTTTGGCCTCAGTTTTAAGAAAAAGAGCACGAAATTTGAGATTGACACGCCGAAATTAGCACATGCAGTTCCAATTCCGCACAAGTAGAATCCCAAATCCACATGAGCGGTTTGGTATTGCTCTTCATGAGCGGAATCGTCTAGAGACAGCCCAAAAATTCACCTAAATCCGTTCGAGCGGTTCTTAATTCCGCACGAGTGAAAATTCTGACCAGTGATTCTGCTCGAGCGGTTCCACCAATCCACACGAGTGGTTTTGCCAGGCAGCCCAGAAAATGATTTTACACTCCAAAGCAAGTTCTAACCCCCAAAACTCAAAATTTTCAACTCAAAAACATTAAGAGAGCTTAAGTAAGAGTAGAAAGAGATTTCAACGACTCAAAACGATGAACGAAACACCGAAAGAAATACATACTATTCAACTACACACAACTATTCAAGCCCAAAACTCGAGATATCACATATAACATTTTTATTGTGTAAATATTCATAATACCTCAAAAATTATTACTAAGACAAAAGATATGAGACTCTTATATTCATATGTATTCAAGGGTTTCAAATATTTTTTTTTTTTTTATTAAAAAAGTTACAAATTGTAGTTTAAAAAACCTCTATTTTTTAGCCGTATAAACTATAAAAATATCAAATAAATTATAATTTAAAATTTCAACCAAATAAATTTAGTCACACAATAAAATATAATATAATATAATATAATAAATATAACATTATTCAAGAAAAAATGCACCAACTATAAAATTTGAAAATTAAAAGCAAACCTTATAGAAATTTTGAAATATGTAATCATGAAAATTACAAAACATAAATGCATAAGTAATATTATAACCACATGCAAAGAAGAAGAAATTTACAATAAATTTTTTTTACTGGCTATATTGCAAATAAATATGCATATTTTCTCAATAGCCTTTGTCATCCATATTTATGCACTTGATAAATATATATTTTAAACTATTGAACCATTACCAAAGAGACTAGAGACTTATTTTATTAAAGTACACTTAAATAAGCATGCAATAAATTTTTAGAAATTAACATAATTGTTAGATGCATATTAGAAATAAGGATGCAATAGATTAAAGATTAGAAATTGATTCTTTATAATAAAAAAAATAAAAAATAAAAGCATAAACTTACAGTGAAAATATTTTTTTTTGTTACAGACAGTGAAAATATTTATCCATTGAATTCTTCACAATTGCTCTCATCACCAACAGTTACAACACTTGATAAATATTCGACTTGAATTCAATGAGGACAAGAGAGAAGATTTATGGTAGATATGACTTGCTTCTCATAATTTGTGATACAAAATTTAAAATTTTTTAAATTGATTTTATTTCTTTTTAAAAGTCATAAATTATGAGAAAATTAGATTTATTTTTTTTTTTAATGGTTAGGTGGCACTCTTTTGAATTTTGAAATGGGTTAGTATGCTTTCCTTTTAAATTTCATAAATCATTAGATAGTTATATTTTTATTGTTGAAAAAGTGTTACACAATAGAATTTTAAAATTTTTTAATAATAAATAAAAATTAACCAAGAAATTTAGTACGTGGGTTTGGAAATAAATAAAAATAAAAATAATTTTGGTTTTTTTTAAATATAATTTTGAAAGCTTACTACATTGAATTTTGAAAGGAGTATTATTATAAATTTTGAAAAAGATTTATATATATATTAGTTGTAGCATAGATAACGTGACCATTTAAAATGTTTTTATAAATTTTAGATTCTATTGAATTGTTTATTATATTTAATGACACGTAATTTTAAATATTGAAATAGAAAAATATATATATATATTAAAATCATAAATTATGGAATAATTAGAGTTTTTTTTTTTTTTTTGTATGATTATAATTAGATTTTAGTGAATTGCTTCCATATTAGTGGCACACAAATTTAAACTTTGAAATAATTGAGTATACTTTCCTTTTAGAAGTCATAATTTATAGAATAATTAGAGCTTAATTGTTATGATTAAATAATAGTTAACCAACAGACTTTTTTTAAAAATAAAAAATAATTAGATTTTAGTGAATTGCTTCCTTATATAGTGGCACACAAATTTAAATTTTGAAATAATTGAACATATTTTCCTTTTAAAAATCTTAATTTATGAAATAATTAGAATTTTATTGTTATGATTAAATGAGAGTTTAACCAATAGAATGTTTTTTATTATTTAAAAATAAAAAAATCATAAAATTTAGTTTGAGAGTTTAGAGCTCCCACAAACCTTGTCATTATAAACTCCTTTTTACTTTTGTAATATATAGATAGATATAGATAATTAATAAATCACACACTTAAGCACTTTCTTTTTTAAACGAAGAATACATTTTTTTTAGTACTAAAATCATTCCTTCATTCCTTGCAATCAAACAAATAAAGAGTTTTCCAATTAAAAACTTAAGGAGTTTTTCAAATAAAAAATAATAATTAATAAATCACACGCTCAAAAAATATTTTGAAATATTTTCTATTACTACAATATTTTAAATTCTTCACCATAAAGCATAAAATGATTTACATAATTAAAATTTTGCAACATATATTTTTTTTTCCTCACTATGGCCATTACTACTTAACGGACATATCAAAACTCATTATTTTCATGCACACTAAACGTGTATATATATATGTGTGTGTGTGCGCACGTGCGCGCACGCATATATATATATATATATGTATGTATGTAGAGATTTACATATATTATGATTGAGTACTTTATATTATATATAATTATAATTCAGTAGGAGTTTTTTAAGGTTCAAACTCTCAACTACTTTTTTTTTAATTTTAATTTTTTTAATAATGAAAATACTAGAACATTTGTATATTAACAAATGTGAATTACTACTATTTTATGGTAAATTAAAATTACAAAACTTATAAAATGAAATGTATTTATATTTTATCATAAATATAACTTTTGTAATTTATTATTTAATTTTTATTAATTAAATTATGACATGTATTTAATTGATTATAAATTATTTTTATTACATATTTTAGATAAATTTTATATTATTATTTAATTTTAAAAAATAAATTTTGATTATTTATTTATATGCATGCATAAGAGCATCCCTAGCAAATGCCTTAAAATAGCTTTTTGCTATTATAAGGGGTTGATTCTTCAAAAAACCAACCCCATCAAATCCCTTATATCGTCCCTTAAATTTAGGATTACTACAGTGACTCTCTATTTGTAAGGAGTCACTATAACTCTCTCATATCTAATAAATTCTTATTTTATTTTGTTGAAAGCGCAAACACAGCAGCCCAGACAAGGGATCGGATGTCCAGGGGATTGACCAGGTGGAGGCCCTAATGAATGATCGGTTAGAGGTCCTCACCTCTATTTAAGAGAGAGCCTTTGTTCTAGTGAAGCCCATAGCCCACAGTTAGGACTGGACATGAACAACAAGGGTAGGAGCAACAAGTCTCTTTGTGAGAAGTCAATGGAGATGGTAGTTAACATTGCCAAACTATCATCCTTTTCCATTGCCAAGATAAGTCTTGGAACAGCTGGTTCTCCACCAATTACCAAAAATATTGCATATTTCTCAAGCTCTGTTGCCAATAGGGGTGGGCGCGGATCGGTTGCGATCACGGAACTTTTAATCCGCCATCCATCTGCCAGATTGGCGGATTGGAGAAAATCAATCAGCATCTATCCGCCAATCTGGTGGATGTGGATTGAGCGGATTGGCGGTTTGGCGGATGGATGCGACTCGGTTTGGCGATTTAAAATTTTATAAATTTTCAATATAATTCAACTTATGCACTTCCTCAACAAAAAAAAAAAAAGAAGAAAGTATGACAGTTAATGACTTAAAAAAAATATTACAATCACTGCATGCTTCATCCAAAAGAAAGTTTGAAATTTTAGAATATCATAATCACTGCATGCCTCATCCACATACTACAATTACAGCATATCTCATCCACATAAAGTATTACAATCTGTGGTTCTTAAAATATAAAACAATTCAAACCACCAAAACCATGAACAGAGCAGTAGTAGAGATTGTATGTCTCTGTATTGTATGTTTCATCCACATAAAGTATTATAATCTATGGTTCTTAAAATATAAAAACAATTCAAACCACAAAAACCATGAATAGAGCAGTAATAGAGATTGTATGTCTTTGTATTGTTATATCTATATCTGTTTTTTAAAACAAAAACCAATCAGCATATATCATATTTTTTATTTATTATTTTTAGAGATAGATTTAAAAATCAAAAAATAAAGATAAATAATACGTTTATTTTTTTCAATTCAAAAAAGATATTCAAGTTGAAATTTTTTTTTCAACAGAATATTTAAACTCTTTTTTAATTGAAAACGCAAACAGAATATTTAAATAAACTGAAAACACAAAATCTTATAAATTACTAGGGGTGTTCGCGGTTTGACGGTTCGATTGCGGGCAAAGGAATCTCAAATCCGCCATCCGTCAGCTAGATTGGCGGATTGGAGAAAATCAATCCACAACCGTTCGCTCGTCATCACGCATCCGTCCAAAATGCAGCGGATCGATTTGGTTCAGTCAGTTTTGACGGATCGATATATCCACTGCTCACCCCTAGTTGCCAATACTCCACTGCTAATGCAAAAAGCACCTCAAAGCCCGTCTCTTTCCTGATTGAGCCAAGTGATAATGGATCTTCTTCACATGTGAAAAAATATTCAAATTTAAAAACAATTGAAAAAAATATTTTAAAAGAATAGAGAAAGAATATGGAAGTTGATGAGGAAAGTAAATGAAAAAGTGATTCCTAAAATAAGGAATGAATTTTTTAATAACATTTTAGGGTAAAACTTAAGTAAACTGTTGAGAATGCTCTAACATGAGTAATATGTTTATATAAATGTGTGTGTGTGTGTGTACAAGGGCGAAGGAAATGAGGGTCCAGGGGGGTCACGTGCCCTCCTGGGTTTTGGAAATTTTTATTTTTTTGGCAAACCAAAAGAAAATATTTTAAATAAAAAAATTTATAAAAATATTATTTAGAGTGAAATGTCAATGACATTTTTAAAATTATAAGAATAATAATGATTGTTTTGATTGAAAATAAAGAGATTACGATATTATTATCTATAAAAATTTCAATATAATGATGATGTCGATCATTATTGACATGCAAATATAATAAATATCAACGAAAATATAGAATTTATTGAATTGTTAGTTACATTTAACATGTAGAGTTCAACCTTCATGTGTTTCTTTACTGTTGGTTTGTGATATCACATGTCAATGATGATGTGATATGACTATTATATTAAATTTTTACAGATATTTTGTATGAAAAATTACTTTATCATTATATAATCTATTTTAAAACTTTATATCCATGACTTTTTTTAATATTATCCATGATACATTAATTACAAATAACATTCACTTTGTTTGATTTGAGTTTTCTAAAAACACTTTTCAAAAAATTCTACTTTAATATTTTAAGCAATTTTTTATTTTTATTTTTAGATACACCTAACATAAATACACTTAAAAAGTATAATTTTTGTGAATTTTTTTTAAAAAAAAATTCACTAAATACCAAAAATATATTTTAAAAAATTAAAAAATCGGTACATTTTTTATTTTTTTTATGTATTTATTAATTTTTTAAAATATTTTTTCACTAATATTTTATTTTTTTTAGACACATTTAAGTAAGATCCATCTAAAAAAGTTTTAAAAAATGCTTAAAATTTTAAAAATATACACTAAAACAAAAAAAATACAAAAAATAAATAATTTAATTTTTAAAAAACTTAATTTAAAAAATTTAAACCAAACACGCTGATTTTTTTTGTTATCTTTCTTGAAGTCAAATCATAAAAATTTATGTAAAATATTTTTATAAAAATTTTTAATATTGTAATTAATAAGTGCCTCTCTGATTTAATTGCTTAGCTCCACCACTATGTGTATGTGTTATAAGATAGTTATATCGAAAAGCATAATTGACCCTTCAAAATATAAGTTATTTATTAGTGAAACTACATTAAACTTTGTTTAGGGATTAAATATTTTATTTAAAAATTTACTATAAATTACCACGTCACTTTCTTTATTTTTTACATATTTTTTTTATAAAAAATTAGAAATTATTAAAATAATATATTCGGTCACTAAACAAAAATAAATAAATAAATAAATGTGTGTGTGTGTGAGAAACACGGGGGTGGTGGTCTGGAGGGTAGGGGTCAATGGAAGGAGAGATTAAAGGATTGCCCCATTGCTAAGTGAAGAGGGGACAGTGGAAGCGCGACCCCACGAGCTTGGGTTGGTGTCTGCTCAGTAGGGGACACCCTATTGTGGGACCCTCCTCTCCTTTCCTTTTGTTGTGCGGATTTTATCGATCCTCACGCTTCAAATCACACCTTCCCCTCTTCTTTTAGGAGTGACTGACTTTTCAAAAATTAAAAATTGTTTTTAGAAGAGTTTTTTTAAAAAAGTTTTGAAAAATGTGTGTGATTTGGTGTGTGTTTGTGAGAGATGTTTTTTGAAAAATTGTTTTTGGTTTGTTGGTTTTTAAAAAAATTTTAAAGAAAAATTTCTAAAATTTTTTCAAAATTTTTTTTTTTTTTTTTTTTTAAATTAAATTTTTTTTTATGTTTTTGTATTTTTTTATTTTTATTACATTTTTTTAATATTTTTAATAATTTTTTAAATTTTTAAATACACCCAACATAAATATACTTAAAAAAAATAATATTTATGAAAAAAATCTTTGGAAAATTCACTAACAAAAAAATACAAAAATTCAGTACATTTTTTATATTCTTATGTATTTATTAATTTTTAAAATATTTTTTTACAAATATTTTACTTTTTAAATACATCTAAGTAAGGTACATCTAAAAAAATAAAAAAATTATTTAAACTTTTAAAAATATTCATTTAAAAAAACAATACGAAAAATAAAAACTCAATTACTAGAAAATTGCATGCAGAAAATTAAAATCAAACACCCTAATTCTACTTTTTTTTTAGGCAGCAGAGTGGATTAGACAAGCCCGTAAGACCCAAGCAAGTTTCAATTTGATAATTTGAATCGTTGATTTTTTTAATTATATTGTATGTTATTTATAAAAAAAAATTAAGACGATCCGATAATTATATTTATGTTATTTTATGATATTTATTTGTAAAAAAAATAAATAATAAATATTATTTGAAAATTACACTATTCATTTTTTGTAAGATAAATATAATAAACTATTATGATTATGGTTATTGAATTGACCTAGTTTTTTCATGAATGATCTACATGTGATGATGTAAAAAATAAACGGTTCAGATCATTGAGAAAGAGCTCATAGTAGGCTCCATACGGACCAAAACAATACAATGGACTAGAGAAATGCTAATTCTTTTATTATTTATTTATTTATTTATTTAATGTTTTCGGTGCTTCAGAATTATCAATCAATCTATAATAAAAATAGGAAAAATAGCACTTCAGTGGAAATTTTATAAAATAATCTCAATTTGATGGAAGAGTTTATAGATTTATTTTTTACTGTTGCAAAGTTTTCCACTAATATGCAATTATTTCTCCCAAATTCCACTCAAATGATATTTTCCCATAAAAATACCTACAAATTTGTTTTGTGAATTAAAAATCAATTAATAGAAATGGAAATCGGCTTCACAAACAAGTGAAATTTGAAAATTGTTTAGTCCCAATGGTTGTGAATTAAATTTCTTTTTTACATTAGTTTTTAGAAGAAATTATAAAAAATAAAATAAAATCAAGATTTTACACTTCGTCTGTTTTGAAGAAAAATATTTTGCATAATATTTACTCTCCTACATTTGCTTATGATTTAATTTTGTAAGTTTTTTTACATCTATATCTCTATATATTAAGGAAAAGGGTCTTTTAAAACCCAAGGCTTGTGGAAGCTCCAATATGTCAATCATAATTTCCTGATTTTTTAATATTTTTTTTAAAAAAAATTGACTTGGTGATTGGTGATTGGTTCAAAGATTGTAATAATTACACTATTGATTACAATAAACACTTAATTTATAATAATTACACTTATTAAATGAATAACGCAGTAAATGAAATCCTAATTTTCTTACTTTTTGCATTCCTAAGAGACCCATGTAATTATTGTGTAAATGCCTCTTAAATAAATAAATAAACACTTATTAAATTCTTTCAAACTCCTTGGTCGAACCCCATGTATTTAATTTATATATTAAAAAATCCTAATTTCCTAATTTTTTAATATTTTAAAAAAAAAAAAATTGACTTGGTGATTGATGATTGGTTCAAAGATTGTAATAATTACACTATTGATTACAATAAACACTTAATTTATAATAGTTACACTTATTAAATGAATAACGCAATAAATGAAATCCTAATTTCTTTACTTTTTGCATCCCCAAGAGACCCATGTAATTATTGTGTAAATGCCTCTTAAATAAATAAATAAACACTTATTAAATTCTTTCAAACTCCTCGGTCAAATTCCATATATTTAATTTATATATTAAAAAAAATAAAAATAAATATAAATATCTATAATTATCCCGTACATAGCACGGGTGATAGGCTAGTTTCAAATTAAGAAAAAGGCATACTTATTGAACGTGTAATGGAGAGCACTGCAATTTTTTCTGGTCAAACAAATGATGCATTAATTCAGGAATTAGGGTGGCTATTATGCCCCCATACTATAGCTACTGTTGTGTGGTTGATGGGTCTTATTTTGGGACTATAGAGTAAATTGAGTAGAATATACTTATAAAAAATTAAATTGATCGAATATTGATAACCTTTTCATCAAATTGCATTTTTTGTTTTACAATATGGGGGCACAACAGCCACCCCAATTCTATTAATTCTTCATTCCACGTTCTTCAAAAACATTGATGTCATTTTACAAACGGTCAATTATACGAAGAGCCCTTTAATAATTAATAAATATCGTTTTATCCCTTAAATCAACACATTTTGATCTCTTCGACTATAAAAATGTATTATTTTCACCACTTCACACTGCATTTAACAAAAGTAAATTTGTATGATTTTTATAATTGATAGATCAATATATACAAGTACATAAATGAAGAAGATAAAATAATACTCGCTAACAATCGGAGGGCTTTCGTATAACTAAACCTTTTACAAATGGAAAACTCTTAGATATGCATTGCATATTATATGTATGCACTTTTACTATGTAATTTTGTAGTTTGATTTATATATTTTTGTCAAATGACTTAAACAAATTCGTGAAAATTTAAGTGGTCTAGTGAATTTCAAAAAATTTATGAATAGAATTAAGCAAATTTGTATTCTACTTATACATTTTTATGAAATCATTTACGTAAATTTATGAAAACTTAAGTGATTTTATAAATTGTGCATATGAAGGGTTGCACACCCAAATACTTCCCTTTACACATAGATGGTTCAACAAGAATATAGTCAACAAATATTAAAGCTCATCTTAGGCCTATTTTGACAATATAGTTAAAAGTCAATTTTTTAGCTTTTTGATTTTTTGGAATTACATGATCTCTCTATTTTTTATACGTTTAAAAAAAATTAAAAATCAACTTTTAATCTACTTTTCAAAATAGGCGACTTTTTGTGGAAATAAGGCAAAATATTTGGTAACTAACATGGACAATTCATTCCACTTGCATCAATGCTAAGACAAAAAACCTACTGTCCAAGATATAAGAGCCCGAAATTTTTTGTGAGTTGTTTGTGTGGCGGAAATTAAATTGGTATAGTATAGATCTAAATATAAAATGATTCTAAGCAATAGATTGATATTTTTGGATAAATTTGGGATAAATTTTTTTGAGATTGTAGTATCACTGATGCTAAAATATCAAATTAAAACACAAAATAGGGAACAAAAATGTAATGGATATTTATTTTTAATATTAACCCTTTCATAAATAGGTTAATCCCAACCTTTCATTGCAATTTTTGTGAACAATTTTGTGATTCATTACGTATTCTTTAGTCTTGCTATTTATTATTTGCTAGGTGGTAAATGTATGATTTGAGAAATCACTTTGTACTCTGCCCAAAGTATTAAGGCCATGTTTGGTTTCTTGAAATAATATTTTGATTCTTTTTAAAAATAAAATAAAATTAGTTCGACAAAATTTATTTTTGTTCTCCAAAAACATAAACTATATTAAGATGATAATTATTTTTCATTTTTTTCACGAAATGAATTTTTAATTTTTAAAATTTTTTTGAAAATCAAATCAAATATAATCTTTGACCACAACAAATTTCAATTTTATTTTTTTTCAAGTGAAAAATTATAAATAAAAAAGTGTATCATTAATGTAACCACTAACATACTTATTATATAAAATATTTTATTCAACAATCCATATAATAAAGTTTGGTTGTGATAGCAGGAATAGAGGTGGTGGTGGGCAATTACCCAATTTAGCGAACACTAGCTGTTAAGGGTTTGCCCCAAAATAGCTTTGATGCCTCTTTAAAGTGACATGGGAGTGACTAACGTGGAACAACATTTGGCAAGAAATTAACGCACATTTTATTCACTTTTCCCATTTTATATTTCAATCAATTTGATTTCGGCATTATCAATTTAGATTAGCACCTACCATTGGAAACATTTTAATCATCTATATAGCTCATATTTTGCCACTTGCATTTTAGCTTCTAATAATGCCAAGTGGTGAATTATGAAGTTTGTTTGTCGGATTAGATTAGATTAAATTAGATGAAATTATTCGTTTGATGAGATTTAATAAAAAAAATTATGGGTAAATTACAAACGCACTTTCTTAAATTTGGTTAAAATACGAATTACTCCATATGATTCTAAAAATTACATTCCATCTTCTGTGGTTTTAAATTTGATAACAAATCGCCCCTTTTATTAATAAATCTTGAAGCCAATTAATAATTTTTAATGATGTTAGAAATATATTTCAATTAATAATTTAGGTAATTTTATTGTTGTATAGAACATCAATTTTGAATTTCATTTTTTTAATTAATTAGATAAAAAATTCTAACAATGGGGTATTTATAATTTTCTTAAATCACATGGGACAATTTATACTTTAAGTAAACCTCAGAGGGTGTATTTATAATTTACCCAAGAATTATTGATGTAATATGTAAAATTAATTGTGTTTATTTGTGCACTATTAATTGCTTGGGATTACATTTATGAAATAACATAAAAAATTTCATTATATAGAAGGTGACTTCACTATGTTTGGTTATCCATTTTTCAAAATCAAATTTTGAGTTTTTAATTTGTATTTTTTAGTTTTAGTGAATTTTTTTTAAAATATTTTGGTCAATTTTTTTAGATGAACTAATTTAAATGTACTCAAAACGTAAAATATTTGTGAAGAAATTTTTAAAAAATTCAATAAATATTACAAAATAATAAAAAAATCAAGTAAAATTCAATTTTTGTTGTTGTTGTTGTTGTATTTGTTGAAATTTTTTAAATATTTTTTCACAAATATTTTACTTTTTGAATATATCAAAATTATATGTATCTAAAAAAATTGACTAAATATTAAAGAAATTCACTAAAAAAAATATGAATCGAAAACTAAGGCACTTTGGGAAGATGGGTAAAAAGCCAGCTTTTTAGCTTTTTCAGCTAAAAAAGTCAATTTTTTAACCCAAAAAACCTAATTTTTTGTCAAAAAAGTCAAAAAGTCAACTTTTTACCAACTTCTCAAAACATCACTAAAAATTTGATCAATAATGACTTGGACCCCCTTTTTTTTACCCTCTTGACCCCCTCTTTACCTGATTGACTATTTTTTCTTTATTTATTTATTTTTTTTTTTCCTCCAATCACCACCCGCCACGTGTCTTGGGGGGATGGTAATTGGAGGGGGTGTCAATCATCACTCAAATTTGATTTTGGAAACTGAATAACCAAATAGAGTGAAAGGCAAAATTTCACCGCAAATATCATGAGATTGAATTAACAAATCCAATCACTACTCCGCTTCTTATGGAAGTTTCATAGACTCATATGACTCCTAATTTTATGGCAACTTTTTAAAGTGAACATGATATTTGTAGGCATAGCCTCCCTACAAATCCAATCTTATAATTCATCTCTGAATGCAACACGGTCTAACTTCTTTTTGATTCTTATCATACTTTGGGAAGAGTATTATAATACTTAAACTCCTTGGTATTCAATAGGTCATAATTTTATGTTTGATAGTCTGTTTTTGATTTATTTATTTATATTTCATGTATTTTTTATTTTATTTTTTTTGATATCTATCCATCTAAAATAGTCAAAGACAATTTCGAGCACTTACTTTTTGAAAAAATATTATTTTGTTGTTTTGATTAATTGAAAAATCAATTTATTAAACTTTTTTTTTAAAATTTTATATTCAATATTGATCTTATTTAAAAAATCTCGAAAATACAAATTCATAAATATCAATTTTTTTAAAAATAGATTTGTAGAATTTAAGTTATGAGATTTTTAAAAAAAAATTAGTACAAAATATACACAAGGGTAAAATATGTTTAACATAAAATATATGTCTTTATGACCTTAAGAGTTTAACACCGGGAGGTATTGCCAAATATGTTTGAGAATTGGATATATAGCCTGAGCTCCCAAAAAATAAAAAATAAAAAATCAAATTATTGAAATTTTACTTTTATTCAACTCATTTAAAATTGTTACATAAACAACTTAAGTTGTAGCATATTTTAAAATTTATTAAATTTTTATGCTCTGATTATGCACTGTTGATTTTCATAGAACCCATGTTACTGGGTCTCGATTGACTCCTACTTAATTCCATTAAAATTGATTTGAAAGATAAATAAATTAAATTTGAATAAATAATCTCAAAAAGTTGGCCTAGTGGGTGCAATTTCGAGCCTAGGGGTGCTATCTTCAAGTCCTAGATTCAACTTTCATTAGATGTTATCAACTACTTGGAGGTTATGCTCGTGGGCTCCACCAGAGATTTGTTTGATCTACGTCCAGATGATGCTTTGCGTGAATTTTAAGATTAATTGAGATACCCATAAATTAGTCCGGACATCTGATCATAAAAAAAGAAATCGAATACTTCACTACTCGGTTAGATTTAATAATCAAATCAAAGTACCAAATTTTGAATATCATTGATGTATCACCAATGCAATAATTTAATGGTTTCACCTTTCATGCAAATGAATACAACTATTAATGAGCTCCGTCCGGTAAGAGTTTGTGCCAATTTATTAAGTAAATAAACGAATTCAAGCTAAATTTTTAGACTTGTTTGATTAACGAGCCACACTATCCTGAATAAGCTCAATTTGTTTATTATTTATTTAAATAATAAGATACATATATTATTTATACTAATGGGAAAAGTGTTTACAACTAATAAAGTACATATATTTAAATAAATGTAAAATAATTGTAAACAAAATTACATTATCAAGTTACGAATTGAGCTCAAACTTGATTAGTATTGACGAGTCAAGCAAAGATCAAGTTGGATTAATTTTCGAATTAACGTCAAGCTAGAGCTATATCTTCGAACTTGATTAACAAATGAGCCAAGCTCAAGTTTTGAAAAACAAGATTCGACTTGTTTCCAACCCTACCAATATATTGATAACACATTTGAGAGTAATCAAATTTAATTACCATAGATCTCATTAAAAAAAAAAATTAATTACTATTTCATTATTAATCACACCAAACTTAACTCTTTTTTTTTTAATAGGATATCTTAACTTCGATTATGGACTTGAAATTACACTTGAGAAACTAGTTTTAAATTATTCTTTGTTTGATTTAATTATCAGGAATAGCCAATGACTTTTAAGTGTGTTTACTTAAAAATTAAGTAAAGTCTATGGTGAAGAAAGGAATATTATAGAGCTCACCTACTTTTGCAAATTTATTATTTTATCAACACAAAATCCATATCAGATTGTCACACATTATTTATTTATTTTTACATTCCTTGTAATTTTAATATAATTTTTATTGTATTTTTGTCCGACAAGAAAGTTCATGACAGGTTTGAATGGTAGTTTTTAATAGGGGCAAAAGGTCAAAAAGGGTTGAAAATTAGTGCCCCATAATGTGCTCATAATTCTCTATATGAGCCCTTTGGGGGGGTACTTTGCTTGAGCATAGGCCAAACTATACATGTCAAAATAGGACCAAAGATACATACAGATAGGGGTTTGGGGATACTGCTGCTCAAAAGGGTAGCAAGAACAGCGGTGCCTTCAAATGGCACAGTTTTTCTATATTTTTTATTTTTTATTTTTTTTCACTTAGGCGTACAGTTACAAGGCATCACTTTGTTAATTACATACAATTTTTTGGATTTTGTGCATTATTGGTAGAGAATTTAAAATATATATGTACAGTATTTATATAATTCTCAATACCAAAAAATATTTCACAATTTACCCATTTATTAAGGTATTAATATTATTTAATTATTTGATTTCAATTTTTTTTTTAAATTAGCATAATAAAATATTTAAAATTTTATGGTTGATATTACAATTTTTTGTTATATCAATTTATGACAAGATTATGTATTTTATGATTGGTATAAAATTTTGTAATAAAATTATACATTTTGTGATAAGGTGCATATTGTTTACAACCTTACCATTCATTCTTGATTCATTGTAAAAGTAATTATAAATATATTATAAATAAAATTATTGTAAAAGAATAGTAATTCAACTTCATTCTATTTTACCCTAGTGAAAGGATTAATAATTCTATAAATTAGTGTAAGATTAATAATTCATAAATTAGTGAGATAATCATTTATTATGTTTTTTTTTTTTCTTTCATACTTGAAATTATGATCCTCAATCCCTCTCAATATTAAAAATTCATCAATTTCGTCGGATTGAATATATGCCGTACATGTAACATAATTAATAAAATTTATAATCAAACATGAGATTGTGAGTTCATGGACTAATAATCCTAATTCTATGCTATAATCCTTATAATCAAATATGCCCTAAATGTTTACAATTCTATATATTGTGCATGTGTGACATTATAATATAGTGTATTTACTTGTAACAATATTTTATAAATTATTATGATATTGAGATACGTTATTGGTCAGAAATGATGAATTATGGATATAATATTCCTCTCATGTATTATTTTAATTACGCCTTTTCACTAACTTATTCACAAGTGACAACTTTATTTTCTGAAATGTCGTAAGTAAATCACAAATTTTTACAATATCAATCATAAAATTTTAAACATTTTATTATGCAAATTTAAAAAATAAAATCTAGAAAATTTGAAACCAAGTAATTAAATAATATTAATACCTTAGTAATTGGGTAAATTGTGAAACACTTTTTGGTATTGAGAATTATAAGTAAATATTATTATTTTTTTTATATTCTCTACAAGCAAATATTAGCTTTGTTCTCTATCTGAATGTATAGCTCTCTATCTTTGGTTAAAAAACAAAAAAAAAAAGTTGTCAAAACTGTGCCGTTTGATGGCACCGCAGCTCCTGCTGCCCTTGAGGGGCAGCAGTATCTCCAAACCCTAAAAAAAATATAAAAAATAAAATAAAATAAAATAAATAAAAAAAGATAGAGAAATGTTAAAAATATGTAGACAAAATTCATGCATATACCAAAAAAATAATATATACTTTAAAAACTAACATTTTAAATTAATTTAGATTATACATTAAATATTTTATATTCATTCATATACCAAAAAAATAATATATACTTTAAAAACTAACATTTTTAATTAATTTAGACTATACATTAAATATTTTATGTATATGAATCATATGTCTATATCATTAATTAAAACTAAAATGTTTACACACTCACATAGGTGTGATCGAAATTTGCAATTACAGATATGTAGTTACAAAGAGTACATGAATGTGTTTGAATTGAAAGAAGGGCAATTTAGGAATTAAAAGAACTTTGCCATTGTTTTTTTTCTCTCTCTTTTTCCCCTAGATAGGAAAGTAATTACATTATAAAAAAAATTTATATCATCAAATAGACCGTTAGTCCACAATGGTTTGAAAGTCAATAAAATCTAATAACCAATCCACTGAACCGACCAAGCCTCCGTTTGGGAAGTGGCCTCTTTAGCTTTTGGCTTTTTTTTTATATTTTGAGCTCAAAAACCAGTTTGGGAAGGGCTCTTGGCTTTTTTGGCTTTTTTTGTGAGAGAAGAGTGTAATGATTATGGGGTTGGATGTGATATTTTGTTTTTTGTGGCTCATGAGCCTATTTTGTTTTTTGTGGCTCTTTGAGCCCGGGAGCCCTTCCCAAACGAACCCCAAGTACAGTCCAAAGTCTGACAACTAATACTAATCACATACAACTCCCATAATTAGAGAAAAATAAATTAACCACCTTGAAGAGTATTAAATTCATTTTTATAAGAGTTGAATTCAAAATCTCACATTATAAAAAGTGTAATACAACTATTAAACCAAATGTCCTAATTAAACTGTGTAAATATTTGAATAGAAATATCATAAAAATAAAAATAAAAATTCCGTTTGATTTTCAGGACCAAGATTCCTCACATCTTCGTTGCTTTTAGGCCCCACTCAAACACAACTGCTAATAGGCAAATTCAGTTGGGTCCTTGGCGATTTTTATTTCCTACTACGCACCCCACGACAACAATTAATCCTCAGTACTTGTGTGGCCGTTGGGAAATTATTTTGCTCTGGGAAAATAGACCTGGAGCATTGCTCTAGACCCACCAAATAACTTCTCCCAGACGGATATAAATGCTAAGGTTATGTTTGGCATGAATGGTATAGGTTAAAATAGTCACAAAAAGATAAAATAGGCTAAAAAATTAATAAGATAAAATATCACATCTAAACCATAATCATTTCATTTTTTCTGCCACAAAAACCAAAAAGCTCATCCCAAACAACGCTTTTTAGGACTAGACTAATAGTTTAAAAACTAACCCACATCCCAAACAAAGGCCAATAAGTTACTATTACTTGAATTTTGTTATTTTTGGATGTTAAGGAAATTTAATTAAAAATTTGAGCCTTTTTAACTTATTCTTTTGTGACATATATTAAGAATATTTTAAAAATTATGCATTTTTTTTTATTGTGCATGCATTTATGTAAAATGTATAATCATTTAAAATTTCTTAATCTACATCACGAGAGTATACCTTAATAAAATCCTTCCAAAAATATGTAAACTTACAAATTTCTTAATCTCTTGTAATCGCAAGTTTAAATTGCTCCTAATCTCTTGTAATCCTTTATTAGGGTCCGTTTGGGAAAATGGTTTGTGGCTAAAATAGCCACAAAAGATAAAATAGGCTATTTTAGCCATAACAAGCAAAATATCACATTGAAAAATGATTTGTACCTCGAATCTGGCTGCCCCGAATCCCCCTAATGCCCAAAACGACGTCATTTTGGGCATTAGGGTTTTTTTTTTTTTTTTTCTGCCATTTTCGTTGCAGACAATGGAAAAGGGAGAGGGAGAGAAAGAGGGAGCCGTTGTCGCCGTCGCCGATCCGTCTCCGATCCGTCGCCGATCGTCGTCTCCTCTGCTCGTCGCCTCTGTCGTCTCCTCGCCGGCGTCGCCTCTGTCGTCTCCTCTGCTTGTCTCCTTGCTGATCGCCTCTGCCATGGCCGATCACCTCGCCTCCAGCCCATTTTTTAGGCCCTCCAGGTCCCTCCTCCTCCCTCCCTCCTCCCTCCTCCGCCTTTCTTCGCTCTTCTTCACAAAAAAAAAAAAAAATTGAGTTCGGGGCATTCGGGGGAGCCCAAATTCGGGCTCCCAATCAGTTCTCTATCACATTCAACCCATAATCATTACACTCTTCTCTTACAAAAAAAGTCAAAAAAGCCAAAAAATTCTTCCCAAACCAAACTTTTTAGCCCAAGCTAAAATAATCAAAAAAACTAAAAAACCAAAAAGTCAACTTACTTCCCAAACCAACCCTTAATGATCACTAAGGGTTACTATTTTCGTGTAGCCCTATATTTGGGTCCCCCTCTGGGCGATATTAGTTATTTGGTTGGATTTCTAATCCCTTATGAGATGTTTAATTGTGGTATTAAAAGCATGTATTAAAAGAGGGATAAATGGGAGAGTAGTTGGGCCTACATATTTTTCACTTTGTCGTTTGATTATGGAATGAGGAAAGAGTATTAGAGATTAGAGACTACTAGACCTCACATGTTTTCATATTTTGTTTGGTGCACACAGTATAAAAACTCTAGGTATTTTAATACTAATACGAGATATCAAATAGGAAAAATTAATAGTACAAGTAATATGATATAAAAGGTGGTATTTGGGGGCTAGGTCTTTGGATTAATTTTCCCATCCATCCAATGGTTAAAAATAAACATGTCTTTTATTCCATCATTCATCTCATCCTAACAAAACATAGTATATGCGTTCACTTTGTCAAATTGTATAGGGGAAAATTGATCACAAAGGGAGATGGCAATGGAATGCACCAATGCACACTTAAGTCTCACTCTTGATAACGAATGTGTAACCACAAATATAAAAAATTTCGATTGAGGTGGTTAGTTAGAAAACTCTCTGATGCATAAATCAGTAATTGCTAGAATGAACTCACAATATGACAATTTGATAGTTTAAGACTTTATTGTATATTTTATAACATTGGAGTTTACCGTTGAGTGATTGTAGCAACCATTTTCCCTGTAACTCCGCTTTAGGTGAGATCATGTCCTAAATTCACAATATTCGAAAAAGTGGTAAGCACAGTCGGACACAAAATAGATTTTGGGCTTGTTTGGTTTGTGTTTCAGAAACATATTTTGGAAAAAAAAAGTACGAAAACATGTTTGGTTTGGTGTTTTGGGAAATTTTTTTTTGAAAATTGTTTTGAGAGAGAGTTTTGGAAAAAGTGATTGATTTGATGTGTGTGTGAGAGAGATTTGTTTGGAAAAGTTGTTTGGTTTGTGTGTTTTGGGAAATTTTTTTGGAAAAATTTGTTTGATAGAGAAAATTTCTGAAATTTGTTTGTAGAAAAAATTTCTGAAATTCTTTGACCTGCTTCATTTATCACTTGTACTTGGTTGCGACCTAATATGCAGCTCAATAGCTTGGTTGGCAATCTTACTTGGTTATTTCAACACGTATCCTGCTCGACTGTTGTACAATCTAGTTGACTGTGCAACGTGCTTGTTCGGAGTGAGTGCAGATCCTCTCCTTGCAAGGAGTTACGAGCGTTCGTCCTTGCAACGGCTGAGATCAGCCGTTGCACATCCAACGGCTGAGATTAAAAAAAAAAAAATTGAAAATTCACTTTGTTCCCGCCCGTTGGTAGATATACATTGAAGACTCAGCCAAGCTATATTTCACTCAGCCTCGCACTCAGTCGTCCTCCTCCATCGAACCCACTCTCAACGGCGACCAGTCCCCCAGACGGCACCGGCGACCCACGCCAGCCCTAATATTCTCTGAGCGAAGCTTCACCGCGACCACCATCAGCTGAGCGAAGCTTCACCGCGACCCAAAACTCACTTTGATTTTCTAGATAAAGCCTATTTAGAGGACTTTGTGTATAAATCAATGTTTAGACTTGCTAATTCTTTCTGGGTTTTGGCCTACAAGTCCCTGTTTTCAATTCTTGATTTCATAGTCAGATTCATGTTCAAGTATACATATTAGTCTTTCTGGGTAGTTGATTTTATAAGCTTTTTTAATGGGTTAGTGTTAATTAGTAGTTGGTTACTCTGTTTTACAGATCAGAGGAAGATGGTAGTTCTCGGAAGATTGATTGCAATTTTAGAGTTGATCATTCTCAGAAAGATGATCATATTGATTCTGGTAATTCCACAGTTTTGGAAAATGATGGGTTTGGCAAGAAAGAGAATGATGAGTTCTTTTTTGGGTTTCCGTTTCAGAGTAGCCAAACTGAGGACTCTGTTTTCATGGAAAATTCACCGACTCCGAAGACGAGCAAGTATCAGGTTATCTCTGGAAAAGATTTCAGGGGATTCATGGAGGAACCAGAAGCTATGAGCTTTACAATGCAGGAGTTGTTTGTGGGTTCAAATTATGCTCCAATTGTTGGCACTGGAAATCAAGAAAATCAAGAAATAACTTATCGAAGCGAAGTGGGGTAATAATTTGTAAATTAGTAGGATGGATTTGAAAATAAATGGTCAAAACTATTGTCCAATTTCATTCTTAATGGCCGTAATTGAACTATGTTCTGCCTTAATTATCCTAAACAAGTTATTTGTACTTAATTATTGTGCACAAGGCCCAATCTGATTGACCAATTTGATTTAACAGTGTTCTTCATTATTTGTCATTCCTTAACTTTCCAACTATTGGTCCAGTGGCCTAATCTAATTGACCAATTTGATTTCGTACTGCCTTCCACGTTTTACCATTCCTTAATATTCAAATTATGGATTTGTTTTGTCATTAATTCTCTTCTAAGTAATAGGAATCATGTTAATGCTACAACCATGATTATTTTTATCATAGGTTAATTTATTTGTCAGCACTTCTTAGTGGTGAAATCTTTGACATTAATGTCACTATCGTGTT
Organism: Camellia lanceoleosa; assembly: GCA_025200525.1. NCBI lineage: Eukaryota > Viridiplantae > Streptophyta > Magnoliopsida > Ericales > Theaceae > Camellia > Camellia lanceoleosa. The sequence continues at coordinate 85,066,665 of CM045772.1, read as the reverse complement.
AATAAATAAGATACTAATGAGGGGACTCAGTATATTAAGAATTTTGCTATGTAACTTGAATTTTATTTTGTTTGAATGGTTAAAATTTTAGCTTGTCGATCAATAAATGGTTAAAATTTTAGCTTGTCGATCAATAAGCATTCTCTGCGGAAACAGATTCTCAAGAAGATCAGTTACAAGAAGTCCAAGAATTTCCAGTGGATTCCAATGAAAATTGATACTATTTTTGATTCTCTCAACGAGGTGTGTTGAACTATAGGGTTGCACTTCTGTTAGTTCAATCATGTAATTATGTTACCAAGCATGTTATGGTTCTGAAGTATGTATTCAGTTTGAACACACATTTTTAACACAATTTCAACACACATTGGACTGGAGTTTGAACAGCAATTTGAACATCACTTCCACACCAGAACTAGCAGCACATTTTAGTTTAACATGTATGATTCAACAAGCCATTAACATACATACAGGTACACAGAATTTTCCATCAAGGCATTACTTCATAAGCGATTTGAGAACACAATCATTCTCATTACTTCACTTTCCAGCAACATCAGAATTTCAACACACATACAAAGACGGTTTGAACACACATTTTAACACAATTTCAACACACATTGACTGGAGTTCGAATGAATTTGAACATCACTTTCCGGCTAGCAAGGCATTTGAAAACACATACAGGCCATTACTTCACTTCTCAGCAACATCACAATTGTGCAGCAATCCAGCATCAGTTGAACTAGCACCAGCTAACAAAGCTTTCTCGCTGCAACTAAATCCCCTGATTTTCCATACGCCATGATCATGGCATTCCACGAAACTAAATTTTTTCTCGCCATCTGATCAAAAACTTCACGTGCCAATCCCACCGAACCAATCCGTCCATACATATCTATCAAAGTGTTTCCCAAGTAAACATCAATCTCAACATGATCATCAGCAATATACTTCACCATAAAATCTAGTTTTTCCCTATTTCCTAAATGGCTACAAGCTAAGATAACTTTCACCATTGTCACAAAGATTCGCTTCACATTTGCAGCCCGCATTGCATCAAACAGACCCAATACCTCCTGAAATCTGTTAGATTGACTATACCCACAAATCAACGAGTTCCAAGAGACTAAATCTCTCTCACCTATTTCATCAAACATCTTCCATGCAGAATCAATATTATCATCTTTCTGAGAATGATCAACTCTGAAATTGCAATCAATCTTCTGAGAACTACCATCTTCCTCTGATCTGCAAAACAGAGTAACCAACTACTAATTAACACTAACCCATTAAAAAAGCTTATAAAATCAACTACCCAGAAAGACTAATATGTATACTTGAACATGAATCTGACTATGAAATCAAGAATCGAAAAATGAGGACTTGCAGGCCAAAACCCAGAAAGAATTAGCAAGTCTAAACATTGATTTATACACAAAGTCCTCTAAATAGGCTTTATCTAGAAAATCAAAGTGAGTTTTGGGTCGCGGTGAAGCTTCGCTCAGCTGATGGTGGTCGCGGTGAAGCTTCGCTCAGAGAATATTAGGACTGGAGTGGGTCGCCGGTGCCATCTGGGGGACTGGTCGCCGTTGAGGGTGGGTTCGGTAGAGGAGGACGACTGAGTGCGAGGCTGAGTGAAATATAGCTTGGCTGAGTCTTCAATGTATATCTACCAACGGGCGGGAACAAAGTGAATTTTCAATTTTTTTTTTTTTTTAAATCTTAGCCGTTGGATGTGCAACGGCTGATCTCAGCCGTTGCAAGGACGAACGCTCGTAACTCCTTGCAAGGAGAGGATCTACACTCGTTCGGAGTTTACTTTCTACAATAATCTATTATTTAATCCTTTAATGGAGTGTGTGCTTAAGCTTTAGGCTCTCATTTTGAAAATATGTCCCAAACTCTTTAAACATTACCTAAAATCACAGTACATTTTTTTTTAATTATCAAATCACAATACACACAATTAAAAAAAAAAAGAAAGAAGATAAATAAAGAAAAAGAAAAAGAAAAAAAAGACCCCAACCATACGTTCTATATTGAAAGAATACAAATTGTTAGTTTGAGAATGTGCACTTTGCAAATAGCAAAAATAATTTGCGGCACTAAAACTGTGAGTACTAATGCCCCTAATTTTCAGTTTTGGTTTTTTTTTTTTTTTTGCCTTATATAGAATTTTGGGGCATTAGTGCCCCTGAAATTCGAGCTCCATATCGGAGCTGTTGCAAATAGCCTCCACCTATCTACAATAGAGTCTTCATTCTTTTTTGTTTCCCTAACATAATCTTTGAATCTATAATTTTTATTGAATAACGTATGACACATTCTATTTATTTTCATTTCATAACACTCAAGAAACATTTACGCTGTGTTTAGTTGAAAAATTTGAGAAAGTATTTGGAAAGAAAAAGGAAAAAGTTAGGTAAAATGTAAATAAAATATACTTATATTTTATCTAATTTCACACTTTTTTCCTTTCTTTTTTCAATTTCCTCCCCAAATTTCCTAACCAAACACAACATTAAATAACTCCTAAAAATGATTAATATTATTTGAATTTACATTCAAATACAAAAAGTTTCCTGCTTTATGTCTAATCGAAAATTAGGTTGTCTAAATGCATTGTAATGTGAATAATTTGTTGTAATTATTGCATATTGTAACCCTATAGCATGATATGTATATATTTTTTAATCTACTTTCTTTCTTTCTTCCTTTTTTTTTTATTTTTATAATTATCATATGAAAGGGAGGGAAACAAATTGAATTGAGTTAGGTGATTAAAACAAAAAAAATTGTGAATGAAACCATTTTTTTTCCCACATAACTTTTAAACCTGTTGGAAGTCTTGGATGTGCCAACTACTAATTTACTATTTTAAACCCTATCTTAAAAATAAAAAATAAAAACAATTTCTACTAGTTTAAACAATTTTTCTCAAATTCATACTTGAAAATGGAGGTGGCTTTTATGCTCAATGAAAAGACAACTTTCCTTTTCATTCTAAACTAACATATTTATCTTAATTTTTTTTGAAATTAATACTAAATTATATTTAGCCTTAGAAATTACATCGACAAAAATTATTTTTGAGCTAATTAGCTAAGGGAAAAAGCTTGAGATAGCATGAATTAGGAACTAATTTAATTTCAATGAAATATTAATCTTGAATCATGAAAATTACTAAATTCTGTTTGGATAGATAGATTTCAATTGAAGAAATTTAAGGTTAAACTTTACAAGAATATAAGAAAGTTGTTTCTATATTACAGATAAATTGATAAAGTAAATGAAAATATAGAATACAGTAAGAAGTTATTACTTTATTATATAATATTTATACAATTATAATTCTTAGCATAAAGAATTTTAAATAATCATTTTTACATTGTTATTTGAAATTCATTATGGTAAAATTCTCAAAATTTAATTTTGATATATATATATATATATATGAGTTATTTTTCTTGAATGATTAATATCTAAATCTTTTCATTTCAAATTCATAAATTCAATCCCAACTCTACTCAATTAAAAATTTGTCAAGATTATTTGGGTAAATTGTAACCTCCCAATTAACATATATTCAAAGATAAATTACATTAACCTCTTTTGAAATGTGAAAAAGATACAAATCATCATGTTTGGTTACAGAAAATTGAATCCATTTTTTAGAAAATTGAGTTTTTTTTATTTATTATTTTTACGTGATTTTTTTGTTTTTAGTGAAATTTTTAAATATTTTACGTAATTTTTTTATTTTTTAGATACACCTAATCTAAATACGCTTAAAAAGTATAATATATTTGAAAAAACTTACAAAAATTCACAAAATATAAAAAATACAACAAAAATTTAATACATTTTCACATTTTGTTGTATTCAATGAAATTTTTTACTTTTTAGGTATATTAAGATTAAGTAAATCTAAAAATTAAAAAAAAATTATTAAAATATTTAAAATACAAAAATACGAATTAAAAACTCAAAACAATTTTTGAAAATTTAAAACCAAATAGGGTAGCTTCACAAGTTTTGCCATAATTACACTAACTTCCTTTTTAGTAAAATTAAAATCATCAAAACTAATACAAATAGTGTAAAGACACAAGGAAAAAATATATATTTTAGTGTAAAAAAAATAACAATATTATTTTTTATCCATATAACTAATGAATTATAAATGATAACAGGGCGTATTATGTGAATTAAAACCTTAATGGTGCTCAATGTAATTATGTTAAAATTAGGGGTGAGCAGCGGATATTTCGATCTGTTCAAACCAACCGAACCGAACCAAATCGATCCATCGCATTTTGGACGGATGCGTAATGACAAACGGACGGTTGAAAATTGATTGTTTCCAATTCTCCTAGTTTTGAACGGATGACGGATTTAAGGTTCTTTGGCTACAACCGAATTGTTAAACCGCGAATACTCTTAGTAATTTGTAAGATTTTATGTTTTCAATTTGTTTAGATATTCTATGTGTGTTTTCAATTGAAAAAGAGTTTAAATATTTTGTTGTGTTTTTAATTTATTTTCAATTTAGAAATCCTTTTATCAAATGGCAAGGGTTGATATTTGGTATTTTTGTGTGAAAAATATAAGATTTAATTTTGTCATTTTTAAAAAAAATTAAATCAAATAGTTTTTGAATTAAAAAAAAAGTAATGAAATAGTTTTGATAGTGCATAGTTTTCTTATATGTATTTATTATTGGTATTTGATAATTTACTTGATAATCTTTTGATTATGTTAAATTAGATTGTTATCCCAAAAAAAATGTTGACAAGTTGTTATTATGCTCAAAATTTGTAAAATTTTAAACTGCTAAACCAATTCACATTCATTCGTCAATTTGACAGATGGATGCAGATTGATTTTTTTCTATCCATCCATCCGGCGGACGAATGGCGAATCAAAGGTTTCCCGACCGTAACCGAATTGCGAACACCTCTAATGATAACTATAAAACTTGTTGTATTTTCTCTAAATTTTGGAGGAGGTCAGTATAATTTATCTTATACATGTTAATTTAGCACATATGAGTGACAATGTGCCCGGGGTGGTTTGGGAAGTGTTTTTCTTAGTAAATTTTTTACTTTTTGATTAAAATATAAGATGAAATCTTCTCGACTTGAAATTTTTTTTAAAAAGTGAGTGTGAAATTAATTTTTAAAAACATTAAATAAATACCACACTCAAAAGTTAATGTGAAACTATATTTTGAAAGCTCTACCAAACCAAACGGAGCCAAACTGTTTGGTAATGATTTTTTTATTTTTTTATAAAAAAAAATATAAAAAGTAAATAGAATAGAAAGAAATTTATAATTTTTTATTTTTTTAATATATATTTTTTTATTTTTTGTTTTTAACTAATTTAACCTATCGTCAATCGACCTCACTGTAGGGGCTTAGGGGTCTAGACATATAAAAGCCTTCAAAGGCAACAACCCAACTCTAGCCTACGTCTTTATTTTTTGTGCGTTCCCCATCCTACCCTATTCTAACAAAACTTTTTTATTTTAATAGGGTAGACCAACTCTGTGAGAATTTTTTCCTTGGTTGGCTACTAAAGAACGAAACATATACTTATTGCTTGACAAATAGCTATATTTATTGCTTAACAAATAGCTATATGTTTAGGTTGTTCATTAATCTCTTTCATTCTTTAAATAAGAGAGTTTTTTTTAAAAAAAAATCTATATAATAAAATAAAAGAGTTTTTAAAAATATGTCAAAATATCTTAAGGTTCGTTTGGGATGTGAATTGACTTTTAATTTTATGGTATTTTAAAAAGTTGGTAAAAAAATTAATTTTTTTGACTTTTTTAGTTTATTTTGCCTTTTTATCGATAAAAAATGTAAGAGGTGATGTGATTCAAAATGGGTAAAAAGTTAAAAACTAACTCTTTTTTTTTTTCTCCAAAAGACCCCTTTTTAGTTATTTTAGCCTGCGGCTAAAAAGTCTCATTTGGGATAGATTTTTTGATTTTTTTAATTTTTGTGAAAGAAAAAATGAAATGATTATAATTTAGATGTGACATTGTACCTTATTAGACTAAAAAATCTATTTTATTTTTTTGTGACTATTTTAGCGAAAAAGCCCTCATTTAGCTTATGTCAAACGAGGGCTTAGAGATATATTTTGTTTCAAGGGTTGAGATTAATTTCGCCAATTTATTAAGGGTCCAGATTTCTTTAATTCTCACTCACTCACTTTCTTTTCTTCCATTTTTGTTCACTCATGCAATCTCTCTCTCTCACCTTCCATCCTCTTTTCTTTTTTTAAAAATTTTATATTTTTCTCCCTTTTTATTTTCCTTTCTATTTCTTTATTTATTTTTTATTTTTCTCATTTTTTCTCACTTATTTTATTTACATCGTACCTTCAGGCACATGCATGCACTAGTATATAATAAGAGAGAATTTTTTTTCAAAAAATATATAATTAGATAAGGATAATAGCATCTCCAATACTAGTTTCTATTTTAACAAACAAAAATATATTTAAAAATATACATTTTGTAAATATATTGAATAATTTTCCCAATAGTACACTCTATGCTAACTTTTTATCTAAATTAGTTTAACATTGCATCTTTTTATAACATGCCATGTCAATGGTAAATATGGAAGGAAAGAAGATGAAAAATTATTCAGCTTGTTTAACTTTAGTTTTCAGAAAATATTTTTTAAAAAATTCTATTTTTTTTATTTTTTGTATTTTTTTGTTTTCAATAAATTTTTTTAATATTTTAAGTAATTTTTTTAATTTTTAGACACATTTAACATAAATACACTTAAAAAGTATAATATTTGTGAAAGAAATCTTTAAAAAATTCACTAAATAGGAAAAATACAAAATAAAAAAAATAAAAAAAATTCAGTACATTTTTTGGATACTTACTTGTAGGTCCTAATAAGTAGACTTATTGTCTAATAGGTCCTATGAAAAAAATTTGTCATAAAAAAGCGGCACTAATTGTAAGTTTTAGCGACAATTTATAAAAATCACAAGAAAAAAAGTCACTAATTGTCAATTTTTAGCGACATATATAAAAAATTGTCACAGAAAAAATATTTTTAGCAACAATTTTACCAAAATTTATTTTTAATAGGACTTGATGGGAATTAAGTCCAACTATTATGACCTATTGATAGCTTACCCTTTTTCATATTTTTGTATATTTATTAATTTTTTAAAATATTTTTTCACAAATATTTTACTATTTACATCTAAATAAGATGCATCTTCAAAAATAAAAAAATTACTTAAAATTTTAAAAATATTCACTAAAAACAAAAAATACAAAAAATAAAAAACTCATATTCTAAGGCCTCGTTTGGGAACAGGCTATTTTTTAAACTTTTTGCTAATAAAAAAAAAAGGTAAAAAAAAAAAAAAAAGTTTGTTTTTTTTTTTTTTTTTTTTTAAAAACGAAACGCAAAAAAAAAAGTAGAGAGAAGGACTTTTTTTTTTTTGGTTTTGTTTGTTTTTGTTTTTTTTTTTAAAAATTTTTAATTTTTTTTATTTTTTTTAGCCTCTTGCCAAACGAGGCCTAAGATTACCTTTTTTCCTGTTTCTGAAAATTTTAAGGTGATTTGATTTTTGTCTTTTGTGATTTTTTTTGAAATTATTTAAATATTTTTTAGATCATGCTAGACGAAAAGGACTTTAAAAGAAAAAAAAATTAATACAAATTTTTAAAAGATTCACTAAAAATTTAAAATGAATATATATATATATATAAAACTTTTTAAGAATTTGCCAAACAATGGTGGATCTTGTTAAGAAAATTTCTTTTGATGTTATGTTAGTTAATTACACTCAATTAAAAGGGCCAAATGATTTTTGGTTTATATAGCCAATAAACTGTCCTTTTTTTTTAGGTGAAATCAAACAAATTACAATTTGTCAGCTAAACTAATTCAGTTGGGTAAAAAAATTAGATATTAAACAGAAAGTAAAAGATATCTAAAATGTGCAGACTACTTTTAGGAAACTGTTTGGAAGTAGGATTCCATTTATTTTATTTTGCAACTTCTTATATTTTCAACCAATTCGCAATAAATATGAGAGCCAGTTTTTGTACTAAACTTTAATTTATAAAGTAGTTTTTTTTTTTTAATTTTTTTTAAAATAAAGCACCAATAAATATCAAAATATGATCTTATGAATTGTTCAATCTTCATTTTTTTCTTATGAACCCAAAGATCCCATTAAAATAACAATTATACAAAAAGATAGTCACTTACACTTTTTGGTTTAATTTTTTAGAAAAAAAAGTGGGTTCCTTCAAATATAAAATTACACATTTGGGCAATTCACACTACAAAGGTTTTGGATTTTTCCTTATTCTGGAACAAATCTCACATTACGAACAAAAGTATAACACTCCAATGTAACACACTAAAAAAAATTTTAGTGTATTTTTTTTAAACGTAACAACGTAACATTAAAAAAAAACTCATTAATGTACTTTTTTCAAACGTAACACTTCAATGTAACACATAAAATTTTTTATTAATGTACTTTTTCCAAACGCAATACTTCAATTAATGTAATTTCAAACGTAACACTTCAATGTAATATATACAAAAACATTAAAACATTTATTAGTATACTTTTTCCAAACGTAACAATGTAATAATACACAAAAATTTCTTAGTGTACATTTCTCAAATGTAACACTCCAATCAATGTAATTTCAAAAGTAACACTCCAATGTAACACACTCTAATGTAACACACAAAAATATTAAAAAAACTCCCTAATGTACTTTTCCCAAACATAAAACTCACAATTTAAAATTATACATTTGCCTAAACCTTACTAAGGAATTTTTGTACTCCTTTTGGAATGGTTTCAAGAATCTCATATCTTTTTGGAATAGTTTGAAGAATCACACATCCTTTTTTTGGAGTGTTACATTGAAATGTTATGTTTGAAAAAAATACACTAAATTTTTTTATATGTTATATTGGAGTGTTAGAGCATTCCCAATGGATCTCCTAAATACATTCCTTACTTATTTTAGGTAATTTTTCTTCAAAAATCAACCCCATCAACTCCCCTAAAGCAACTTTCTATTATAAGAAATGCTACAGTTGCTCCCCAAATGTAGGGAGCAACTGTTCACCTCCCAAAAATATAAAATTATTTTTTATTCAACCATATATGATAAATTTTTATTTTATAAGAACGAAAGATGTCCCGCCGAACGTCCCTCCGAACATCCCTCTGAATGTCCCATGAAAGTACTAAAACATGTTCAAAATTATCTTCTCTGGTCGACCGCCTGGTCGTCCAGGCAGTTGACCACCCGGATGACCGCCCATTTTTCCTCTTCTGCTACTTTTATGCAATGCTTTGTGCTACTTTGTTTTTATTATTAAAAAGATATTTAATTATAAAAATAATTAAAAATATTATTTTAATAGAATAGAGAAAGAATAGAGAGTTTGTTGGAGGAAGTAGATAAAAAAGTGATTCCTTAAAATAGGGAATGAATTTTTTAATTATATTGTAAGGTAAAATTTAGGTAATCTGATAGAGATGCTCTTATACTAAAAAGTTTTTTTAGAGTGTTATATTTGAAAAAAATATACTAAAGAGTTTTTTTTGGAGTTTACAATTTGAAATTATACACTTGCTCAAAACTTAATAAGGAGTTTTTGTAATTCTTTTGAAATATTTGAAAAATTCCATTTGAAATGTTTGAAAAATCTTATATTTCAAGTCATTTTTGTACTCTTTTTGAAATGTTTTCCAAATAAAAAAGATTTTCATATAAAAATTTATCTCAAATTTGATTCTTATAAATTGTGTATCTTACTTTTCTAACACAAAATAAGAAAAAAAGAAAAAAGAAAAAGAAATATAATAGAAATAAGGGTATAATCATAAATCCAATTTCTAAATAATATATTAAATCTATCTTTCCAAAATTAATGGGACTAATTGATCTATAAAAAATTATTGGGACTAAACGGATTACCATTCCTCAAGATGGGATTTATAGGTAAATTTTCCATAAAGAATACCTAAAGCATAAATATATTAAAAAAAATGTAATGCAAAGATTATTTTTTTTTAGAACATGAAAAATAGTTATATTAAATTAAAACAAACAATATATAGATTAAAAAGAAAAACAACAAGACTCTAAAGGACCAAGCAAACAACCAAACTGTTAGGTATTTTGTAATTGGTAATCCAATTTGACAAAACTCCATTCAAATGTAATTGCATTCGCTCTTTTATATTTGTGAATTTGTGAAAGTCTAGATGCGAATCTAATTGAATTTGTGCTTGAGTAAAGAGTTTGTGCTGAAGGAAAAATGAGCTTGAGCAGAAGAGTTATTGAGCCTGTCAAACTTCTTGGACCGCTTAAGTGGTCAAGTGTGTCCTTGAGCATTGTTTTGGATAAATCCAATATCTCAATCTTATTTCAGAGATATTGAGAGTTGTGTTTTACCGATCGAGTGGTAAGTCTTGCACTCGAGCGAAGTGTTATGTGGAAGCACCATCTTACTAGTTTCATAGCTTGAGTAATCATTCCTGTGCTTGAGCGGTCTTCGAGTCTTTGTTTGTTATAAAGTGTCTCAGTTGCTCATTTTAGGGTTTAATCCATCCAGAATTCTCTCTAAAGATATAAAGCTGGTTGTTTTATATTGGAGGGTGTTTCATAGTATGTTTACCTTGATGGATTGAGATTGATCATTGAATCAACAAGTGTGTTATTAAAGATCATCAATGGATTTCTTTCACACAAATTTATTTATTGAGAGATGTTCATCGATGGATTTCGGGTAACTTGAGTCTAAAACTTTGGTAGATTTTGAAGTGGTTCTATGTTGTGGGTCTGACATTGGCATTGTGAATTCTATGTTGGGCAAAACAATTACGAGGTGAAGACAGTAGTGAAAGAGGCACAGCGGGTTCGATTCAATTTATGCTTGGATTCGTTAAGTAATTGAGAGTTCTCGTGTGTAATTCATTTGTCTTCTTAGTGGATTGTTTTGTGGTTTTGACACTTAATTTTTTTTTATCACAATTAGAGGTGTTTCAATTGTGATTTTTTTCACGTTATATCATTGTGTTGATTTGTCGATATTTGTTTTGTTATTTGATTAAATTAGATCTACTTGTGTTTGATTAGGGATTGTTATTCATTGCTAATATTGATTCCTAATTGCAAGTCACTATCCCAGGATTTTTAAGATTTTCACAAACAACAAACTACAAACAACAAACACAAATCCATCAAAAAATTAGTTGCGATTCAAAGAAAATCACTAATCTTCTCATAAATGTGATTTGAAAAATTAGATTTGCATTAAGCCTCCGTTTGGGAAGTGGGTTGGCTTTTTGGCTTTTTGACTTTTTTGGCTATTTTAGCCTGGGCTTAAAAGTCTGGTTTGGGAAGGGCTTTTTGGCTTTTTGGCTTTTTTGACTTTTTTTGTGAGAGAGGAGTGTAATGATTATGGGTTGGATGTGATGTTTTGTTTTTTGTGGCTAAAAAAGCCTATTTTGTCTTTTGTGGCTAAAATAGCCAAAAAGCCAAAAAGCCTGGCTTCCCAAACGGTGAATCTAGCAAGATCTGCATTAACACTGGCCATCGTCTTCGACATCACCTCTGTCGTTGTTGTCCAACTCTGCCACCAATTCCGTTGTATTTTGGACACCGTCAGACGCTAAAACCTTATGTTATTTGCACTTGTAATGTAATAGAACTTCACAAGAAAGTAAAATATATTAAGTGAAAGAGAAGACAATTGTTTATTTTATTTTATTTTTTTATTTATAGTTCTTGAACTTTTTGGATAAAGTAACAGAAATAAGATGATGATATTAATTGAAGATTTTCACATTTTTACAACTCAAAACTTTCACTTACGGTTAATCAAAAAAAAAAAAACAAAAAACAAAAAAAACAAAACAAAAAAACCAACACATCTGCTTTTATTTTAGTGTTTTAGAGCAAATCTAATGATTATTATCAAAATAATAATGCCAAAGTCGTAATTTAATAATATGATATAGTATTAAAATACCAAAAATTGATTGTTTCTTTACTGATGTAAATATCATTTTAAAACATCAAAAGACATTGCATATTTATTTTTGTTGTACATCAATATCATCGGATCAAAACTTTCACTAAATTGACAAAAATCACATTAGAGCATCTCTAATGGAGCTCTCAAAACACTTTCAAAAGTTATAAGTTAGTAATAGTGATAAAAAGTGAGTTTCCAATGGCTTGCTATTTTACTTGCCAAAGATGGCATATGCCATATTTGGAGCTCTCAAAACACTTTCAAAAGTTATAATTTAACAATAGTGATAAAAAGTGAGTCTCCAATGGCTTGCTATTTTACTTGCCAAAGATGGCATATGCCATATTTGTTCTTAAATTTGGAAAGTAAAATAGCAATTGTCAAACATGCCACATCAGCAAATATGATCATATTTATGGCTCCAAATGCAGTTGAAAAAATAGAATTGAAACAGTAGAAAACCAAGTAATTTTTCAAATTTAGTTTTTCTATTTAATTTTTCAAATTGAATTATATTCAAATTTTTTTCTAATTTTTCAAATTTTTTTCATTTTTTATATTTGTCTAGTCGGGAATAATATAAATATATAATTTTTTTTTACAAATAGTTAAAAAAAGTCATAAAATTCAAAAAATAAACAAAAATAAAATTACAAAAAAACCTATATCCAAACAACACCTACAAACTTAGAGGGAAAGTTGGTTAAGAATTGCCAAAACAACAAGTGACCATTGGAGCACCATTGCTATAATTTGACAAAATAGCACTATTTATTGCCAAATTATAACAATAGCAATGGTATTATAGCAACAACCATTGGAGATGCTTTTAGAGTTACTATTTGGCTTGGCGTTTTCAAAGCAGATTTCAAAATTTTAATTTGTTTTTTAGTTTTTTGGTAAATTTTTTAATTCTTTAATCAATTTTTTTTTACTATTTAGATCTGCATCCAGATATACTTAAAAAATATAAAACTTATGAAAATATTTACAAAATTCACTAAGTACAAAAAATTTTAAAAATTATGTTTTTGTATAATTATTAATTTATTAAATTCATTTTAATTTACTCACAAATATATTTTACTTTTTAATTATATTTAGATTAGGTATGTTTCTTGATCCAAAAAAAAAAAAAAAGAAAAGAAAAAAGATTAGGCATGTGTAAAAAATAAAAAAAAATTGCTTATGATAACAAGACACAAAAGAGAAGGGCTTGTTTGATTTGTTTCTCAGGAAAAAAGATTCATTTTTTTAAAAAAAAATGAAAATTAATTTGATAAAAATAAATATCAAAAAATGTTTTTAAAAATTATTTACGATCTTCCGAAAGATAAAATTGTATAAAATGATAAGTATTTTCAATTTTTTTTATTTCTTTCATCAAATTAATTTTTAATTTTTTATTAAAAAATTTTGAAGTAACTTTTTGAAAATCAAACTAAACATGATCAAAATAAATAAAAAAATATTTTTAAAAATTTAAAACCAAATAGAGTGGAACAATGACAGAGAATTCTAATATTTGAGCTTTAAAGAGAACTCTACACATAAAGCAAGGAAAAAAAAAAAAATACACAGGCACGTACATCACATTACAAGTGGATCCCATCCATTTAGAGCTCCTCTAATGAGTTGGCAATGGGCCCTATTTACTGTGATGTAATATTTTGGTCTTAGTTTATTTATTTATTTCCTTACCATGTCATTAGTACTCCATTAGAGCACCAAAATTAGTACTCTGAATCATTGTTGCAATCTTTATTCTTTATTTTTACAGTAGTGATAGAAAAACTCCAGTAGAGCAGCTCCATTGAGCTGGTAGTACCAAAAAAAAAAAAAAAAAGAAGAAGATAAATAGGTTGTTTGGGATGATCTAAATAAGTGTATTTTTTGACTTTTTATGAAATATGGGTTTGATATGGGTTGAGTTTGAAGTAATATGATAGAGAAGTGATGTGACTTAAATAGAATAATAATTTTTTGACTTTTTAAATTTTTTAGAGCTCTAAAATATTTTTCTTGTTTTTAATATTGGTTTTATTAAAATTATTTAGTCTAAAATTCTTGTAAAAGAGATTAAGGTCAAGTTTGATATCTACTAAATAATACAAAAAGTCAAAAAGTCACTATCCTATTTATTCATATCATCTTATTTAAATCACATCACTTCTTTAACACATCACATTAAATCAAACCTAAATCCAATCCATATAAGTCAATAAGTCAAAAAGTATACTTTTTTAAATCATCTTAAATCAACCCTAAAAATGAAAATTAATTAAATTTTTTTGAATAAAGCCAAAAAAAAAAAAAAAAATACTGCATCCAAAGGGGCACAAAATGCTCTAGGATTGGGACTACATAGAAATAAACACAATAAAATAAAAGTAACCATGAATATTCTCTAAATTAGGGGGTTGGGTTAACTTAACCCCTTCACATCCTTCCAACCCTGTCCGTTAATAGCACGACAAAGCCACTTCCCCATAAAAACCGAACAACTTTCCGCTAAATGCTAAGACAAACGACGTCAACCTCCGCAGCCCACAAAACTAACGGCACTACAAACGGCCGTTTCTCCTTCTTTCTCACGAGTCACCTTTACTAAGGCCTTATTTGAGAAAGGGGATTCAAAGTTAAAATAGTCAATAAAAATAAAATAAGATAAAAATAATTAATAAAATAAAATATTATATTTAAATTATAATTATTTTATTTTTTCTTTTATAATTATCATATTAATTATAAAAAAATTAATCAGTGTGTTTGGTTTGAGTTTTTTGAATTAAGTTTTTTAAAAACTGAGTTTTTTGATTTTCATAATTTTTTGTTTTTAGTGAATATTTTTAAAATTTTAAATATGTTTTTAACTTTTTTAGATGTACTTTACTTAGATGTATATAAAAGGTAAAAAATTTGTGAAATTTTTTTAAAAAAATTAATAAATACATAAAAATATAAAAAATATATTGAATTCTCGTATTTTTTTTATATTTTTGGTATTTAATAAAT
Organism: Camellia lanceoleosa; assembly: GCA_025200525.1. Taxonomy (NCBI): domain Eukaryota; kingdom Viridiplantae; phylum Streptophyta; class Magnoliopsida; order Ericales; family Theaceae; genus Camellia; species Camellia lanceoleosa. Next base: position 85,051,576 of record CM045772.1, on the reverse strand, counting down.
TTTTAAAAGGTTTTTTCAAATTTTTTTTTTTACTTTTTAGGTATATGTATGTTAGGTATGTTTAAAAAATAAAAAAAAATGCTCAAAATATTAAAAAAATTCAGTAAAAACAAAAAAATACGAAAAATAAAAAAATAGAATTTTCTGAAAAGTGTTTTTGAAAAATGATAACCAAGCATAGTGAATTATATTTCCAAATATAATTTTTTTAATCAAACTAGAATAACTAAGAAATTATTTGAGGTGCACATATTTATCTTTTTATTTTTTAAAGGAAAATGATCGAGAGCTCGACTCTGTGGCACGAAACGGGGCTCGAATTCGCGAAGACAGACAGAGAGAACGGAGAAAAGAGGAAGAGGGAAGAGGGAGAGAAGAGAGAAAGAAGAGAGGAGAAGAGAAAGAGGAGGAGAGAGAGAGAGAGAGAAAAGAGGGGAAGAGGGCTGTGAGCTCGCCGTCGCAGCTCGTCGCCTCACCGTCCTTGCCGATTGTTGCACCACCGCTACCGCCTTGCCGATCGTCGCAGCCTCCTCCTGTCCAGTTCGTCGCAGCAGCTCGCCCCTCTTCCTCCAGCTGATTTTTATGGCTCCCTCCCCTCCTTCCTTCCTCCTCCTCCCTTCTCTTCTTCTCCACTCTCCTTCTCCTCCCTTCTCTTCTTCTCCACCTTTCTTCTTCTTCTTCTTTGATCTGCAACAACATAGGAAAAAAAAAAAAAAAACGTCGTTTTGGTGTCGAGCCAAACGTCGAGCCATAAAATTCGAGCTACGTAGCATGGTTGCTTTTTAAATCACATAACGTCTTTAGTTTTTTTACATATTTTTCATAAAAAATCAAGACACTATTTAACATAAACTAAATAAGTGTACTTATTTGAATTATATTATCTATTTTTTTTTACATATTTTTATAAAAAATAAAAAAATAAATTTGTTTAAATCATTTAAAATAATCTCTAAAAATATTATACTTACTTAAATTATTTCAAAAATACAGTAGTCAATTTTTTGAACAGGGCCTAATTGTCCCCCCGTGGGCACCTTCGCTTTTTCTGTGGTGTTTTGCTGCTTCCACCGCCCGTTGCCGGTAAAAGTGGGGCTCTGTTTACCGGCTATTCCCGGTCGTCACACGGGTTAGAATGTGACCGCGGTTGAAATCATTGCTATAGCAGTTTCGACCCCTCTGGTTAACCAAACCCTTCTCTCTCTCTCTCATCATCAGCTGTCGACGAAGAAAGGAAAGGACTGTGTGTACCCATTTGCTCAGGCACCTGCACTCATCAATCCAATCGCTTGTAGAGAGAGAAAGTAAAGCTGTAGATATACAGAGAGAGAGAAAGTACTAGATATAAAAAAAAGTTTGAGATACAGAGATAGATAGAGAGAGAGAGAGAGAGTTTGGTATAGTAATAGAGGAAGCTAGAGAGAGAAAGTAGAGAAAAACGGTGAATTGGGGGGTTTTTGAGGGGTTCAGATGAGAGATCTGTTTTGATTGTTCGTGGAAATGGCTTCTTCAGAGGTTTCTTTCAAAGGTAACAACGCTAGAGGTGAGAGCTTCTCTTCCGGATACTGCGACCAGAACGATGGAGCGGCGGCCAAGGCCTATTCGACAGTTTCCGGCGGCGGAAAAGGTAATTCCGGCGGTTTTTCTTTCTTTTCCGGCGAGTTTGCAGTGATCTGGTTCTGATTTCGAGTTGTTTTTGTGCAGTGGATCCCGAAACCGCGCTTTACACGGAGCTCTGGCGCGCTTGTGCTGGTCCGCTCGTGACCGTGCCTCGTGAAGGCGAGCGCGTGTTCTATTTTCCTCAGGGACATATCGAGCAGGTTAGTTTTTCGGAGCTTTTTGGTTTTGCAGAGCTTATATTTTCTGAAAATTTGTCTCGAAGATGTATAGAAAGAATTTGTTTGTTTGCAATTATGAAGCTTTGTTGGTTTTAGTAAGATTTTACAGATTTTTGTAGACATAGGTTTGTTTGTGTTTATCAGCAGCTCATGAGTGATGAATTTTCTTGGTGTTTGATTAGGTTGAGGCATCAACTAATCAGGTGGCGGACCAGGAGATGCCGGTTTATAATCTTCCGTCGAAGATCCTCTGCCGTGTGATCAACGTCCAATTAAAGGTACTATCATCAGTTTTCCTGATCATTGATGTATGTTGCTTCGGGTTTGAGGATCGGTGAAACATTTATTATTAGTCTGGGTTTACTTTTCGCTGATAGCTCTGTTTCTGATTTTTATCTGTATAGGCTGAACCGGACACCGATGAGGTTTTTGCGCAAGTGACCCTGCTTCCTTTGAAAGTATGTATGCTCTGATCATCACGCTAAAGCGATAGGCAGAGAAATCAGAATTGAACCCTAATTGTTCGATGTTGTTAATGGCAGGAAGATGAGAATGAGGCGGGGAAGGAGCCTGTGCCACCTGCACCGACGCGTTTTCGTGTACATTCCTTTTGTAAGACCCTAACTGCCTCGGATACCAGCACTCATGGTGGATTTTCGGTGCTAAGACGACATGCTGATGAATGCCTTCCTCCACTAGTTAGGATTCATTACTCTCGAACTTTGTATGTTTTGTTATTATGATTTGTTTGAATTTGATTGTCATAGTAATTTGCTTTTTGCTATTTGACAGGACATGTCACGGCAGCCTCCAACCCAAGAGTTAGTTGCGAAGGATTTGCATGGAAATGAATGGCGTTTCAGGCATATCTTTCGAGGTAATTACTGAAATATTCTTTAACAGCTCGTAATACTAGATGGAATTGTATCCACCAACTTAAAACTATTTTAAGTGCATAATTGGAGTGAGGGACCTAGTATCACTGTCATTATCACTAGTAAATGGTAGGAGGGGGAGGTTAATGTCAATTACTAGTGACCATTGCACGCTGTATTCATGTTCAAAAACATCCCTCTACAAGTTTGTACTTAATCGGTTGTTGGAAACTGTCAGTAATTAATTTTACGGGTTTACTTGTTTGATTTGGTGGGGATAAATATGTTTCACGTATTTCAGTTTAAAGTTTTTTTGGGGAGTACAAATACAGCATTGCTGTGAGGAAAAGGCTTTAGGAGTTTGATTCTGTCCCTGGTATGACAGAATTGGCTTTCCTGTTGATGAGTTTAGCTTTTATATTATCTAATTGCTGCATATGGTGGCTGTGTGATGAATGCATTTGGAGTTCATTTAAATGCACTCAACTATGTGAAATACTTGTCTTGTATGATTTTAATTTGCGAAGTCTTGGCTAGACTGTCTGCTAGTATCATTATGTCATTGTTACCCATGATGTTCACTGGCACTCTAGAAATGATTTGACTTCTTTTCTTCTGAACTGTTAATTTGAATGGTGAATGGTGATATCTACTATCGTTACCTTAGTTGGATTGGGAAAAAAAAATTGAATATATATTTTATGACCTAACTGGATCCTAGTTACACTTATGCAGTGTGTTACCATTGAACAAATATGTCTATATGTTAATCTAGTGCCCTAAGTTTAGCTTACATGATTTTGGAAATGTTAGGTCAACCACGGCGACACTTGCTTCAAAGTGGTTGGAGCGTCTTTGTGAGCTCTAAAAGGCTTGTTGCTGGGGATGCTTTTATATTTTTAAGGTTTGCAATTATCTGCACTTCACATTCCATGTTAGCTAATTTTTATTGACACGTGCAATGATTGTAACATTGAACTTTTTTAGAGGTGAGAATGGGGAGCTTCGTGTTGGAGTAAGACGTGCCATGAGACAGCAGGGTAATGTTCCCTCGTCTGTCATATCCAGCCACAGTATGCATCTTGGTGTCCTTGCAACAGCTTGGCATGCATACACGACAGGAACAATATTCACAGTCTATTACAAACCAAGGTTTGTGTTTTATGTTATATTTTACTGCAAGGATGCAATATTTTTCTTTTTCTTGAAGGAAAGTAGTTGGATATGGAAGTCTATTTTTAATGTTTGCAATCATCTCGTGTATGTTCAAAAATATAGAAGTATCTGCATTTCTTGTAATTTGCTAATGCTACTAATTTGTTATTACAGGACAAGCCCTGCTGAATTCATTGTTCCATTTGAACAGTACACTGAATCAATTAAGAGCAATTATTCCATAGGGATGAGGTTCAAAATGAGATTTGAAGGTGAAGAAGCTCCAGAACAGAGGTATGTCTACTGCATGTTGGCATTTACCCATGTGATTTGTTCACTTTGTTGGGTCATCTGGAAACTGGTTAATTTTATGTTTCTCATGTTGGAATAACTTGGGCTCTATTAATTTATAAATTATTTATTAATTAAATTGTTGTTTTGAAGGTTTACTGGAACCATTGTTGGGATTGAAGAAGCTGATGCCAAAAGGTGGCAAGATTCTAAATGGAGAAGCCTCAAGGTAGTATTGTCTTCATAAATCAGGTGTAACTGGTTATATAGGAAGCTAAAGCTTATATGTCATGGTTTTGGTTTTGAAGGTACGATGGGATGAAAACTCCACCATTCCTCGTCCAGAGAGAGTGTCACCCTGGAAAATAGAACCTGCTTTGAGTCCACCCGCGCTAAATCCCCTTCCAATGCCCAGACCAAAAAGGCCACGATCAAATATGGTGCCCTCTTCTCCCGATTCCTCAGTTCTTACAAGGGAAGGTATGCCCCCCGCCTGAGTTGCTCAGTCAATAAGCAATTTAATCTTTCTTTAGCTTCATGTCTGTAGTTTGTAGAGGTCAAACAAGGATTTATGTATTTGTTTTAAAAAAAAAAAAAAATGATTATTTATGTATCTGGAATTTTTGTAATTTTGAATTAGGTTCATCTAAGGTGACAATTGACCCTACACCAGCAAGTGGATTTTCAAGGGTCTTGCAAGGTCAAGAATTATCGACCTTGAGAGGCACTTTTGCAGAGAGTACTGAGTCGGATTCTACTGAAAAGCCTGGTTTATGGCCACCTTCATTGGATGATGAGAAGATTGATATGGTCTGTGCGTCACAAAGATATGGATCAGACAGGTGGTTGCCGTCACCAAGGCCTGAATCAACATTCACAGATCTATTGTCAGGTTTTGGGACCCATATTAACTCCTCCCATGAGTTTTGTACACCCTCAGTTGATCAAAGTCCTGGTGCTGTTAAATCGATGAAACTCAACTTACCAGATCAGGAAGGCAGGTTCAGTTTTCTTCCAAGTAATTGGTCTGCAATGCCTTCTGGTCTCTCCCTCAATTTGTTTGACTCCAGCATGAAAGCTCATGTGCATGGCAGTGATGTACCTTATCATACTCAGGATGTTAGATATGGTGGTTTTAATGAATATTCCTTGCTTCCTGGTCAAAAAGCAGAGCAACAGCAACGAAATTGGTTAATGCCTCCGCCACTTTCATCATCATATTTTCAGATGCCTGCTCACTCTGGAGAGCTGATGTCAAGACCTGTACTGGTACAACAACATGAGGCTGTGAAACCTAAAGATGGGAACTGCAAACTATTTGGTATACCACTCAATCCTGTTACTGTGGAGCCAACAGTGTCGCATAAAAATTCAGCTTTGCCGGCAGGTCATATGAATCTTGTTTCACACTCACAGCAGTCCCGATCCTTCGAATCTGATCACAGATCTGAACAAATAAAGGGCATAAACATGGCAGATACTTCACATCCTAGTAGTGAGCAGGAGAAACCATCCCAAACGTGTCAGCCGCATATCAGAGATCGCCAGAGGAAAGTCCAGGGTGGTTCAACAAGGAGTTGTACAAAGGTTTGCGTCTATCTATTTGTGTAGTTGTACTTCTGATGTTATTATTGCTGAAGGAAGTTCTAAATGAATTTTCTTGAATGTATTTTTGTTGTTTCAGGTCCATAAGCAGGGGATTACTCTTGGTAGGTCTGTGGACCTTACCAAATTCAATGACTATGAGGAATTGATTGCTGAATTGGATCAGATATTTGACTTTAATGGTGAATTGAAGGCTCAGAACAAGAATTGGTTGATCGTATATACTGATGATGAGGGTGATATGATGCTTGTTGGAGATGATCCTTGGCCGTAAGTACTCTTTCATGCTCATAAGCTATTATCAAATGAGTTTATTATTACATTATGTTATTTGAATTTGCATAACAGCAGCAAATCTTTCAGAGTTACTAACTGGTTCTTTATTGTGTCGTGTGAAAACAGGGAATTTTGTGGCATGGTTCGTAAGATCTTCATCTATACCAGGGAAGAGGTCCAGCGGATGAACCCAGGGACTCTGAATTCCAAGAGCGAAGAATGTTCATTAGGTGGAGAAGGCATGGATGAGAAGGAAGTGAAGAATCTCTCATCTCCTTCAGCTTCTAGCCCTAAGAATTAAAAATAGGTTCTATTCCCTGTGATCCTACTTTATGTCGGATATATAGTTTTGCGGAGTTGCTTTTTGCTAATTTGTTGGGGGGGACATTCAAAATCGATTTGAGTTTCATGCAGAAGAGTCCCTGCAGCATTTGGGCGGCATTCTCTCCCTAATATAGTTAAGTGCAATTTTTGACATTGTCTTGGAGCTATATATATATATATATAGTAATATAGTATTGCGTCTTATTATATAACATAGGCAATGGCCATCCTGCAATTTCCCAAACCGCTTCCTCCTGTACAGAAGATCCCTGCAACTTAAGCATGTAATTAAGTTTGATACATAGCAACATGGTGTGCCGTTTCTTGGGACTCGTAGTATTATTATCCAAATGCAATGAGCACACACACTAGTTGATTTTATTTGTTTTGTGAGCATGAACAGTTTAGTTATTCATTGCTGTATGATGATGATGATGATGATGATGATATTGGACTGGTAGTTCTCTGCGTTAAAAGATATAAAATAGAGGGTGCTGGATTGCTCTGGAAGTAAAGAAAGAATTGCTGGGTTTTGATGGTTAGTTTTGTCAAAAAGTATGGTCTAACCTCGAAATTCCAAGGAAAAGTATAGTAATATCTTATTTTAGTCAAAAGATTGTCGCTTTTGTCTTGCCTGGCAGCCTAGGACAATCTGATTCTATTAATGTATTGTTTGTCTATGTATTGGGGAACTTTATAAAAGAAAAATCAATTGATTTGACCAGTAAAATTGGAGTGTGAATCCGGAGACTGTCGGGTAAAGTCAGCTAATGTTCCATCCAACCAAGACTTCAATAATTTATTCATTGGTTTGTTGTTGTGTGAATGTTTTAGGATTCTTTTGTTGTGCTTATGTCCAAATTTAAGATGTAATTTGGGTAAATTGCACTTTTTACCCTTGTAGCTTAACTGAAATTTTATTTTAGTTCGGATCACTTTAATTTGATCAATATAAATCCTCGGCTTTATATTTGGTTTCAGTTTGGTTTTTCTGTTCAAATTAAATGTTGACATTCACCATTTTGTTTTTTACTCATGTTGTTCACACGAGAAAAAAAAAAAAAAAATTGACAATAATTTAGGCCTTGTTTAGCAATTCTGTTTTTTAGTTTAAAAATTAAAAATTCAATAAATTATACAAAATTCAAATTCTCTCGTCTTTTTTTTTCTTAAAAAAAAATAAAAATTTAAAAGGTTGTCTTAAATTTTTTAATTTTTTTTTTCTTATATTTTAATTAAAAAATTATTAAAATAGTATTTTATAAACGAGACTAGACGGAAGGATTGAAGTGAAGTTAAACTTGAAGTTTAGGGTTAATATTGTTCGAATTGTAACCGTAGAGATAAAATTGAAATTTAGATCAAATTAATTATAATGATAAAAAGTGTAATTTACCCAATTATCTTTAAAGAGACCATGAAGCCAAGCTCGTGGAAAGCTGAAGGTTGATCTAACGAGCTAGCCTGTAATTTTATATATGTAGTGGGAAATTCTATTTCTACACACCTAATTAATTCATGGCATAAACTTAATGAAATTTTAATTTAATGACAATTATATCATAAATTAAAAAAGTCATAATAGACATCCAGCAACACTTATAATATTATATAAAAAAATTCTCTGCACACATCTGGTAAGAATAAAAAAAAGCTCAATGTACACCTTTTGAGTTAAAAAAATAAACTCTAGTTTTTTCATTGTTGTCACTTTACTTTCTACACACTCTATACTCCTCTATTGCTTGCAAAACAATACTCTCAAAACATTTTTTATATTACTTTAATTTCTAGGTTTTTACTCTATTATTTATATCATTTTCTTATTAGTTTTACAATTTTTGTTTAATTTTAATATGGAAGAGTTGTACCAAGTCAAGAGATATATGTTGATGCTAATGTAGTCTTGCCAGAAATGCCTAGTTTTTATTTTTTTTCATCAAAGAAAAAAAGAGATTTTATTGATAGGGAGAAATTACAATGAAGCAATAATAGATCAAAGGCCAAGGTGAAAAAAAAATGCATCATTACACAACAAAGATATATAACAGAAGACAGAACAATGGTGGAAGAAACAGAACGAAGCACAACAAAATTAGTAGCAACGAAGAGCAGTCCATTTGGAGGCATAAGCAACATCTAATCAAGCAAAAGCATTACTTGATAAAACAATCTAGTCAGGTCTTAGTAAAGAAGGGTCAGCCATATCGAAGACAACTATGGAGAATCTAACAATCTTAAATCTGAGTTTGGTCTTCAAGGCTTTTCATGTGGATGGCTCTGCAAATGTGGAAGTTGGGTAAATCAAAAGTGTGTGAAAATGAGAGTTAAATGGTGTGTACAATAGTTATGATTGAAGAATATAATTGTAACTTTTAGTGTGTTGATTGAAAAAATTAATCAATAAACAAATTAACAAGTATGTGTATTGAGAAAAGATATGCACTGAGATAATTAAGTGTGTGGAAATAGAATTTTCCTTATATAGTGCAACTCCAGTAGATTTTTTAAAAGAGATTTAATAGTTATTATAATTAGTTTTATGTTATTTTATTAAGGACATTTGGTTCAAAAATCCAAATTCAAATTTCTTTTGTTCAAAAGTACAGGCGTAAAAATATTATGTCCATAAGGATATACTTTTGCACAATTACCAAACTACCTTTATATATATATATAGTATCCACGATGAAACGCAAAACAAAACAAACCATCATCTCTCTCTCTGTCTCTGTTTTGCAGTGTCATTACTATCGCTAGGGGAGAGCAGTGGATATTTCAATTTGCCCAAATCGACCAAATTGAACCGATCCACCGCATTTTGGACGGATGCGTAATAATGAGCGGATGGTTGCGGATTGACTTTTTCTAATCCGCTTAGTTTTGGACGGATGGTAGATTTGAGGTTCCTTTGGCCGCAACCAAACCGCCAAACCGCAAGTACCCCTAGTAATTTCTAAAATTTTGTGTTTTCAATTTGTTTAGATATTCTGTTTGTGTTTTCAATTGAAAAAGAGTTTAGATATTTCGTTGTGTTTTCAATTTGGAAATCCTTTTATCAAATGGTAAGTGTTGATATTTGGTATTTTTGTGTAGAAAATATAATGCTTAATTTTGTCATTTTAAAAAAAATCAAATTAAAAGTTTTTGAATAAAAAAAAGTAATAAAATAATTTTGATAATGCATGGTTTTCTTATATGTATTTATTGTTGGCATTTGACAATTTACTTGATAAACTTTTGGTTATGTTCAGTTGGATTGTTATCCAAAAAAAAAATGTTTACAGTTGTTGTATTATATTTAAAATTTGTAAAAGTTTAAACCGTAAAAACCAATTCGCATCCATCCGCCAATCTGCTTAATCTGCATCTGTCAATCCGACGGACGGATGTAGATTAATTTTTTCCAATCCGCCAATTCAGCAGACAGATGGCGGATTAGAGGTTCTCCGGCCACAACCGAACCATGAACATCCCTAGTTGTCGCGTTATTGCGGTCGTTGTCGTCGTCACGGTCTTTATCTCATACCAAACCCTCTCTCTCTTCCTCTCCCTATACTGTGGGCCACCACTTTGCCGTCGCTTCTCATCTACGTTCTCTCTCGTCGTCGACGGACCCATCGTCGTTGCTCCTTGCCAGATCTTTGTCGTTGCCGTCCTCTAAATCCATATCCAGATCACACTGCTGCTTTGTCTTCTCTCTCGAACTAGAGCTTCGGCTTCAATGGCGGGTTAGCTAATGGTGGAGGATCGAGCTCTGCTAGGGTTTTCACGATGTCCAACGGAGGAAATGCTAGTCACCGAGTCACCTCTACAGAACCCCTCATTTGTTGTGTCGTCAAGATCTGGATTTGAAGACGTAACCTATTTTCAGACATGTTTTAGTTTATATAATGCATGACCTTTGCTTTTTAAGAGCATCTCCAATGCTTTACTCAAAATTTTCATCAAATTGCACTTAAATTTGATAAAAAAAAATTGATTTGATATTTGTGCATTCCAATGGAGTGATTTGGGATTTCATTAAACCATCGGTCGACCGAGAGGATGATTGGCCGGTTGACCGGCCAGTACAATTTTTTCACAAATTTTTGCAAGTAGGTGGTCATTTGGGGGGACAACCAGCTGGACATTCGGCCGGTCGTTTAGTGGTGAAAATAACATATAGCTCCAATGGCTATGAATAGTGATTTAATAAAAGGCAAATCCATCCTCAATTTGATGAAAGATTTAAGAAATCCTGGATTTGATGAAACATTTGGTGCTTGGTTGGAGCAGCAAAATGTGGGTTTTTTCATCAAATTTAAATTTGATGAAACATTTGGTGTTGTGTTGGAGATGGTCTAATACATGTATAGATGCATATGTGGTAGATCAAGTGTGTTATGATGTTGGAAAATGTAGATCTGGTTTTGGATCTTGTATCTGTAATAAATCTAATCTGAAGTAGCTTATTATGAGAATTATGGGATCAGAAAAATATGACTGCATTAGGTGCTTTGTGCATTTTCTGTGCATTTGCTCTATTATTTACTTTAGATCTATATTTCTTATTTGTAGATCTAGTCAATAGTGTTGTGTTGAGGTTTGATCGAATCCAGCTTTGCTTTAGTCTTTCTAATTTTTGAAATTTGCTGAGAATGTGCCGATCTTTGAACATTATATATTAGATTGTATATACATATACACAATTGATCTGTTTAATTTTTTTTTGTTTCTTTGGATTTGAAACTGTTCAATCTAGATCTGGATACATTTGATGTGTTTTTAGTATCGATTTTTGTGTTATTGTTGTTGAGAATGATGAAACAGATAGTTAAAAAAATGAAAAGATAAAAAAGTTATATAGATAAAAATTTTGACAGATAAAATTCATACAGATGGAGAGAGAAACTTACAAAATTTGAACAAATAGAGAGAACCTCACAAAATTTGAACAGATAAGGTAAAAAAAATTGAACAGAAAAGGGAAATAATTGAAGAGATAGGGAAAAAATTGAACAGATAGATATAAATTTGAATAGATAGAAAAAAAATTTGAACAGAAAAAAATTTGAATAGATAGATATAAATTTGAATAGATAATCAATAAAAAATCAACAGATAAAAAAAAAGCTAACAAATAAATTAAAGGGTAAAATTGGAAACAAATTGTCCTCCAAAATCAATGAAAGGACTTCTCACCAAATTATTTCACAAAATGTGAACCTTTTACCAACAAAAAATATTTACTGGATCTAATATCTTATATATTCTTTAGTTGGATTTGTCACCACTGTACTTTTTTTTATTAGTTTCAACTTCTAGTTAGTATGATGGTTATTTTAATAAGATTTTTGTTGGCTAGATATATTTGAAGGGTATTGGGAGACTATTTAAATTAATTTATGTAGATAAATATATAAAATAAAAAGTACGGTTGGAATATATAAATGAAAAATTAGTTAGGTAAAATAAAAAGCATATCTTTATTTATACTTTAACTAGTAAAAAAGTAAAGAGTATCATCATAGCATATAAATAAAAAATCAATTAAATAAAATAAAAAATATATGTTTTTTATATTTTAACTAATGAAAAATAAAGAGTACCATTAAAATTGCTGTAATCAGATTTGGTTGCAAACCAAAATCACATAAAGGTAGGATTATCTTTGGGATGAGTATTGAGATAACAAATCTCTCAAATTAATGGAATTGGGTGATATTATTATATGTTATTATTATTATTATTATTTCATAATTTTTTTATATTATCTTACTTTATCTTTTCATGAGATTGATTCCATTCCAATGAGATGTACTATCCTGACACTATTCCACTGTTAATAAGGCCTAGTTTGGAATATGATATTTTAATAATTTTTTTATTTAAAAAAAAAAAATATAAAAACGTAAAGACAGTAATGTAATAATTTAGGAAAAAGATTGGTAGCTCGAGAAATTGGCTCGAAAAATGGCTTGAAAGAGAAGAGAGGGGAAGAGGAGAGAGGGAGAAAGAAAGAGGAGAGGTCGTCGTAGCTTCCTGCCATCGTCGCAGCTTCCCTCCAGTTCTTCTTCTTCCTCCTCCGTCGTAGCCTGTCAGCCACCTAAATCATGACCTCAGCAGCCTCCTCCTCCTCCTCCATCCCGGTTTTTATGGCCCCCTCCTCTCCACTTCTCCTTCTTCCTCCTCCTTCCCCCTCCTCCTGATCTGCAGACCCACCCTTCTTTTTCTTCTCCACCCTTCTTCTTCCTTTTGCAACAAAAACACAGGAAAAAAGAAAAAAGAAAAAAAAAGACACCAAAACGACGTCGTTTTGGTGTCGAGCCAAATTCGGGCCACCGAGTTTCGAGTTACGTAGCGGGGTCGAATAATTTATAGTAACATTTTGACTATAATATTTAGTTCCCAAAGTGTTAGAAAGCTAGGATGGTGGTACTTTCTGAAAGAAGTTGTCCTTGATTATTTTTAGAGTAATATTATAAATTTAGAAAAATTTATTTAAAAATTATTCAGAAATATTAATGTGCGATTCAGATTCGTTCTGTATATGAACTCCATAGTTCACATGTTTAATCTCCACCGCACATTTTATTTTTGACCCAAATCTAAGATGGTAAGTCTGAGTTTCTAGACTTACTGTTATTTTTAATTTAAAAAAAAGAATCTATTATGATTTTATTTGTTAATGAGTTTTGTTAATAAATGATCAATGTATTAAATGAATAAATATTAACTTCATTCACTATGTTATAGAAAGTAGAAAAAAATAATAAATGTATACTATTAAAGATTTTTTTTGTTTGTCTTTATAATGAGACTAGGGGTGTAAAAATGATCCGCGATCTGGGGTGGGCCTGACCTCGTTAGGCCTTGATTCGAGTCCAGCCTACAACCCTGGGCCTGGGTTGTCATTTTGAAGTTCGACTTGGCCTGTGGGCCCAAACCGCCTGACGCGACCATTGGCTCAACCCATTGGCCTGCTCAAGGTCCAGTGTCATTTTTAGTAGAAAAAAAAAAAAAATTTTAGTAAAAAAAAATGTTCAGACCCACCCAGACTCAACCCAAGCTCAAGCCCACCGGCTCGAATACCTCTTGGGCCATGGCCTAATTTTCTAATCCGTGGGTCGGTCCAACTCGATCCGAATTTCGACGGGAGCCCGGGCAACTCGATATGGGCTGGGCAAGGCCTAATTTACATCCCTAAATGAGACTAAAATATTTTTGTAACATTTTTCGCACACGCATTACGAGATATTCTTTTGACATTTCATATTATTTTTTCTCAAAATTAATGAAATGCACCAATAATTTATTTTATTTTATTATTGACAAAGGGAAAGTAATTGTTCCAGATAATGAGACTCTATAATGGACTCATTTGGTGAAATTTATAAAAAGAAAAAATATATAATTTTTTTCAAAGATTATTAGCTTAAATTTTTAAATATGTTATAAATTTGTTTCGTGAAATTTTTATAATATGTAAAAAAAATTGGTTAAATATAGGGAGATTATCAATAAATCATAAATGTTGAAATTGTGATCTAAATAGTCCCAAGATTTTTTTTATATTCCGTTTAGTCCTATTGGACGTGTAATGACAAATATAACCTTTTGTTGTCATAGTGGAAAAAAAAAATACACTATATCCTTTTTAGAATCCTTTCTTGTAGCAGAACATGCCACATCAGCACTCTTCCAACCTTTTGTTAAGTGTTATAGTGGGAAAAAATGGATGATACAGTGGAAAAAAAATACACTATAACCTTTTTAGAATGTTTCCTTGTAGTGGAACATGCCACATGCCACATTAGTTGGGTTTTGTTAGGTGTTACAGAGATAAAGAGTGGATATCACAGTGGGAAAGGGTACAACCATCCAACAAAAAATATCGAACATACAAAACAGAATCTCACGGTTATATTGTCAATGCCAACGGGACTCATCAGAATAATAGAAAAAAATATGGGATTAATTGGAGTAACTGTTCCTTAGATGAGACTTTCTGATAGTTTTTCCTTAAACAAATTGTCACAGTTTTTCTATGCAAATATTCAAAAGCCTTGTCTATATGGTTCAATAAGTTATTAATTTAAAAAAAAAAATGTCAACAAAAAAGTAGATAAAAAAATGCAAGAAAATGTTGAGAAGGGTATTTTAGTCTACTTATAAAAAAATTATTTAATACTATATATTTATTATTTTTTCAACTTTCTATAATAATGAATAAAATTAAGGGGTACTTTTTCATAAATCTTTTTTCACCTACTTATGTTTCATTTACTTTACATTATTTTCTTATATTCCAATAAGTCTTATGGGTGACATAGTTATCAAAATACTCCTAAAAATATTCACATTTAGTTATCAAAATACTCATAATAATATTCACATTTACAGTGCGAATGTTTCGTGATGTGAATATTCATATCATCAATGTGAATATTCATATTGTAAAATATGAATATTTGCATCACTAAATTGTTAACCGTTTAAAAAATATTTGTAAGAATAGAAATATCTATAAAATATCTTAAATATGAGAATTATAATTTAATAGATCAAATATTTAAATAATAAGACTTATTAAAATATAAAAATATGTCATGAATTAATTGAGATACAAACACTTACAAAATGATTTTCTAATAAAACTCCCTAAAATTAACACTCATTTAATATATCCTTAGCGCACTTGTTAACGAACCCTTTTATAAATTAGTGCATTATTTTCACCTCATTTTCCTATGAATAATAAAAAGTTTTGAATAGGCTCAAAATAACTTCGAATATTTGAAAATGTTTCAATAATAAGTCATATGGGTTACTAGTCCAATCCTTCTTTTATTTGGAAAAATTCTATTTACACACTTTTATTATTCGCAGTACATACCATTACTTTCTTTTTCTTTTTTTTTTTTTATATTACAATACACCTTTATTATTCTTAGTACATATCATTACTTTCTTTTTTTTTATATTACAATACACCTTTATTTTTCTTAGTACATACCATTACTTTCTTTTTTTTATATTACAATTTTTTCCCACAGTAAAATTACCTTTTTGGACAAATTTCTAAATCCTAATCTCTCAACGCATGCCATCGTCACCACCAGTCTCTGCCACCTTCGACTGCCGTCCCCAACCACCACCACCACGACTTCCTTCTCCCACACCAACGTCGACCATCGCCATCACCAACAATAATCCCTAGGCCATAACCAACAGATAGAGATCTGAAAAACACATATCTAGTTGAAGAAGAAGAAGAAGAAGAAGAAGAATATGAAGAAGAAGAAGAGGAAGAGGAGGTGAAGAGAAGGCTAGCTATGGTGGATGCGGTGGTTGATGTGACCAACTTTCCACCTCTATTTGCTTCCTCGAGCAACCACGATGACGATTTCCCTCTCTGGCCACCATCGCAGCACCTATCGCAACCCTCTAATCCTACTGCCTTACCACCCATCGCTTTTGCAACCATTGCTATCGTAATCCACACCGCTGTGACCCACCATTGTGCAGAGAGAGAGAGAGAGAGAGAGATAGACCTAATTTTAAGGTGTGAGGAGAATGGGGTTGATAGAGGAGATGGGAAAGGGGGTGGCGACGAGATAGTGGGAGGATGAAGAGAGGTGGAAGGGTGACAGCCGAAGGCAAGAAGCTGCGGCAGCGGCAGCGGCAGCTATCGATGATGGTAGTGATTAAAGTTAGGGTTAAGGTTGGGTTTGTTGAAGAAGAGGGTAGTTTGATATTATTTAAAAAATAAGGGTGTGCAGTGAGATAAAATCAAAAATTTCAATTTAGGTGTGGTGTGAGTAAGTAAATAGGAGAATATGGTGTGAACTAAAATGTTTGGTAGTGTGTAAATAAAATTATCCTTTTATTTGGCAACCAAATGTGTCAATAAAGAAAAAAAGAGAAGATAAATTGCAGTAAACCCGTAATGGTTACATTAAACTCATTCTGTTAATGAGCAAATTAATTTGAAATGTATCATGTGAGTAAGCATGATATACTAATGTTGTTTTTAGTTGAAGGATTTGGAAAAAGATTTAAAAAGGGAAAAAAAAAGACGTGTGAAAGTAAATGAAATTTAAGTATATTTTATTTACATTTCACCTATCGTTTTCTATTCCCTTTCTAAATTTGTTCTCAAATCTCTCAACCAAACATAGTATAAAGAGATTTTAGGACTAAAATGCCCTTATTCTTTTTAACTCCTATATTGTAGTCAAACATGGCCTCATCATTTCTCCCAAGCAATGTAGCCCTCCTCATGCTGTTCCTTCCCTTTGCTTCTGAAATGGCCAATGAGTTACATATTAGGAGCTGATGAGAGACTTGAGTAATGCCATTTGGTGCAACCTCTGGTTTCCCACTAATAAATAACATAATGAACGTAATATGGAATACACCCTCTAAGAGTAGTTTTGTGAATAAGCCATACCCAGGATGAATCAAGTGTGTCTAGAATACATTTTCCAAGAGTAGTTTCAGGAATTAATCTTGATTAACTGTACTTAGAAAGAACCAAGTCCGAATGGAATACATTCTCCTAGAGTAGTCTTGGGAATCAGCCTTGTTTAACCGTACATTACTAAGAAAGAACCTAGTGTGTATGAAATACATTCTCCTTATGAGTAGTTTCGAGAATTAGTCTTGATTAACTGTACTAAAAAAGGACAATGCGTGTAAGCTTTGGGTAACCATATCGATAGCATATATAACGAAGGTTTGTTTATATAGTGAAATGAAATTGGTGGGATTTCCACCCCTACAAGGACTTACACCCGGATAATTGGTTTCCAAACTAGTTTTCTAAAGTTTTTCTCAAATTGTTTGAGCCTTGGTTTGCTCTTGTGTGCGCACGCTCTTGCCACATTTACTGACACAGATGAGTGTTTCCACATTAAGGGTGGAAAACAAGTTGGTAACAAACTAACGTGGGACAAAGCAAATAAGAAAGCTACTTGTTTTGAAATTCTCATGTATAAGTATACCCAGCAAAGGCTAATAATGATGTAATTGACCTCAGCTTGATGGTGGCAATATTGGTGAGGGTGCAGTAAGGGTTGGCAGGTTCTTCGCCTTCCTCTGAAGTTCTTGCATTGCCATCCCAGCTACAAGAAACAGAGTTCAAAAGATCCAAGATAAGGCAAAGCATGCAAAATCGAGCCTTCATAGCATCAATTCTTTCAGAATACTTAAATCTAAAAGGAAGTTACTTCCCGATCATTGTATTGATGTACAGACAATAGAGCGCAATCAATTGCAAGTCCCAAGAAAATGCATCTACATAAATGACGATGCACTGTTGCAGTTTAAGCCTAAATTGAAACATAGATAGATAGTAATTCAAGAAACATATTTCAAAGCTGAAAAAGCTAGTGCAGGTTTTCTAATGCTTTAACAGGTGTCGATACTAGCCAATCTTCCCCAGACCTAATTTGAGTTTGATAGTTGCATGATAAGATCTTTAGGCAAGAGAAAGAGCATACAACAACTGCATAACCAATTCTTTGGAGAAACAGAACAATCCATAAGCCATGCGGCTTCAACTCTGATTCGATTGAAGAAGAAACCTACATCATGAAGCCAGCTGAATCCAAGAGTACCGCTTTGATTTGGTCAGGATGGACATCTTCGCCTTCTCTGCATTGCTGAATACACAAATGCATGAGTCATCTTAGATCAACCATCTTTAATCAAACCATAGGGTTTAGAAGATGGAAGCAAAAAATCATCAGAATTTCCTTTTTGCAGAAGAAATGAGAATATAATGGATTTTCATGAGAAGTTAAACCTAGAGTGGCATCATGTGAAATAGAACATTGTTAAGGAAAGAGATGAGAAAGGAAGAAAAGAGGATCACAACCCTAACACAAATGACCACAAAACTAACACAAACGGCCACAACCTTATAATCAATATCAATAATTGAAAGTTCAACAATAAATAGGGGACATCATTCACATGGATATATAGTAAGTCTTGCGTGGCTTGCTTTTAATGGTTACTTGTAGTATGGAGAAGTGGACAAAATAAAGACTAACATTTATAAGCTGAAAACCCTAATTTAAAAAAGGAATCCTAATATTAATGGAAACTTAATCATTACTTAAATAAATATCACTAAAAACTTAATTAATTATAAACATAAATATGACAATTTAAAAAATTATAAATGAAGTTTATGACCAAAATGTGTGCAGGTCCATTCTGCATCATGATGTCTCGTGCACATGCAATCAAGGTGGAGTAAACCTCAATGAGCAATCTATCAGGAAAAATATGAATAGTGATCTTGATGATACATCTCACTAAATGATACCCTTGCTTCCAGGCTAATTGAAAGTTTTTCGGATTACATATCAGAAAGTGATACCCATGCCGAAATTCCTTGCTTGTAGACCGACTTTAAAAGTAACTTTTCACATTAACAATTGTTTAGTTTGCCATTGATAACAATTTAAACTTCCATCTCATATTTGATGGCAAAAATCATATGGGTAGAGCTGGGATTAAACTACCAGGGTTTTGGCCCCTCTGTATGGACTTATGTCCTAGTATGCAACATTAATTACAACAAAGATGCCCAAGATTATTTTAATGAAGATGAGAGAAAGATACCTCTGCTCGGAAGATATCCATCGCAAACCCATTGAAGCAGCTGATAACAGCTTGTTGAATGTCTAGCCCAAGGTTCTCCAAAGCCCTCATAGTAGAGAGCAAGAGACCTGGTCTGCGGCTACAAAACATGTGGATATTAACAGCTCTACCTTCACTTAACCTTACTTCTACCTACAAAAACAGCAAAATGGTAATGTGTCATTTTGAAAGTTTCTCTTGGATTATCGTAGCAGAACCAACAGGCTATAGTGCAAAACATGTACATAATTTAAATTTGAATGAAGATACCACCAAGAGGCAATTACCCCAGCTATGAACTAACAATGGCAAAAAGTAACACTTGAACTCCAAAACTGCTTTTGAGTTATTGGTTTTTCGGTTATTTTTTTAGTCTTTAGTTTATTTTTTTATTTTATATATATATATATGTTTTACTTTTTAGATCTTACCAACCTAGATACAATTATAACATAAATATTTTTGAAAAAATTCACTAAAGACAAAAAAAGTGCATTTTTAGTGTAACTCCCCCCCCCCCCCCCCCCCCCCCCAAAAAAAAAAAAAAATTTCTTCACAAATGTTTTATTTTTTAGGCGCATCTAGACTAGGTGAATATAAAAAGTGAAAAAATTTAACTAAAATGTGAATTTTTTTTTTACTAAAGACAAAAAATACGAAAACAAAAAACTAAAAACAGTTTTCAAAAACTAAATCAAACAAGGCGTAAGTTTTTACAGCAACAATAATGAAGGCCTACCCTTGCAGGTAGTCCATTTGGGCTTGGCAATGAACTTGGGCAAAGCTCTTCCTTGATGCGGCATGGCAGGGTGGGTGTCAAAGGGTAGAAGCTTGAGGAGGTAGGTGTCAATGAAGAGCCAGGAGGGTTTGACTCCAGTTCATTGTGGAGGTCTTTGATCTTTTGCAGAAGTTCCTTTAAGTATTCAATTGCATCCCCAAGAATTGAAGCCCTATCCATCTGTCAACACAATACAGCAATATAACCCACATCATACATTTTTCACAGGGCACAATTACAATATAGGAGCTTCAAAAGCAACTCAGTAATAGCTTCCATTGAGCTGGCATGGTCAATGTGCTCAAGACGTCTTAGATCTTGTCTGAACCCTAATCAATTAGATGCAAAACAAAGAAATGAAGAAAAAATATTTTAACACATGATTTTACCCACATACCTGTTCAGAATAACTAACCCTAGAGAATTGTTCAACATTCTCCAAAAAAAAAAAAAAAAAGAAAAAGAAAAAGAAAAAATCTATTCGCAAGTTTTGAACACTTCCAATTGGTACATGGTCTTGGGTAGAGCTCACCCCCAAAAGCTAGCTCAAGAGGTGAGGGTGCCCTCACGCTTGTATGCTTAATATTACTTTAGTTCTCAGGCGATGTGGGACTTCCCTTCACCAATTCCTACTAGGATAAAATGAATTGGAATAACATAGGCCTTATAATCTCAACCATTGTTTTCAAATTGTCAATCATTTGGCTAAAATAGTGAATTGTATCTAACAATGAATAGTGTAAGATTCACTTTATTTAGAATAAATATAATTTTATATACATATAAAAATACACACATATTGTTTAAAATGAAATAAATATTAACATAACTATGCTGTAAATATGTATATACATATAAATCAATGCAATATAATTATATTATCTCTTTATTATTTTACAAAAAACAAAATTGTTTCTCAACTTCTTTAGTTTTGTGAAAGAAGTAAACAAAGTACAAAGCAAACCAGATATCAAAAAAAAAATAAAATAAAATTTGGAGGCCAAATTTTAGAGTCACTCCAAAAGGCAACAGTTCAGACCATTTTTATTAAGATCTACCATTAATTTGAGCATGTTTTTACACTTTTCTTCATTCAGCTATTGATGAATATATTCCCTGGCTTAAATTTGGCATGCATGTTTTCTTCAATCACTCAAGGCTAATTCACAAATTGTGAATCTCAATTCCAGAACAAACCCTCACAAAATCAAATGCCAAGTCCTCACAAACAGTCGTGTAGAAATTCAAACTCCCAAACACACGTGCGTGTCACACACACACACACAACTTGTGAGGACTGAGGACAGCCAAAATAACACAAACCCAGGGTGGGTGGTACAGGCAAAGGAGTGAGTTAATAAGAGAAAGGGACTTCACACAGGCAATGACATAAAAAGATAACCTTCAAAGGGATTAAGAAAAGAATCAAATTTCTCAGTGAATACAATTATAGGAATCTAAAAATTCAATTTAATCCTTTCAGTGTGCCTGTGAACCAAAACAACATTCACAAAGATTCATTTATCATAAAACAATAATCCAGTCCTTGTAGGACTGAATTCCATTTCCCAGTCTGTGGTCCATAACTATTTTGTCATTTTTTAAAACCACTCCAGCAGAATCCATGTGATAGAATTTAATGCTAACATTCATATTATACTACAATTCACAGACCTTTTTTGAACCATACAAAGCAAAAGATGCTTGTAATCAAACAAAAACAAAAGAAAAAGAAAAAAAAAAAGATCAAAAAGACTAATAAGAATCTAAAACATGTCAATAATTCAAAGCTGTAATTCACGAGAAATCGCTGTAATGAAATTCTTACCTTGCTAATTTTTGGAACAACAGACCTCAGCATGTAAAGCCTATCATTGAGCTTCTTCCGGCGCCGTCGCTCTGCCATCAAATTTTTAGCTGGAAGCCCTTTCTTCTTCCCTTTCTGATCTCCGCCCGTGACAGTACTATTCGCATTCGAGCTATTCCCACCATTTTTGCCACTTTCTTCCACCTTATTGTTCTCCATAAACTCATCAGAGTCATAATTCAATCCAGACCCATCAAGGCTCACATCTTCAACATCTTCCCCAATGCTGTACTTCCTCTTCTTCTTCTCATTCACTTCACTCACTTCCATCTTCCCACTATACCCTCGTACATTGCTTGATATCCCACCTCTTTCAGTACCCAAAACCCCCAAATTGGTCCTATTGTTGGCCAAATTCTTGCGCAGAGCAGCTCTTTTCTGGAACAGAGTTGGCTGTGCACCAATTGAAGCAAAATTTTGAAGTGGCTTCAACATTTTGGACCTATTTAGAAACAAAGGATTCCCAAAACCCTCCTCTTGAAAACCCCGAAACGATGTCGAACCGGTCAATTGAAGCGAATGGGTATTTGAAAATTGAGGATCTAAGGCCAAATTGTGAGTACCCATCAGGGATTGTGAGGTTAAATCAGTGAATCCAGTCAAAATCCCACCTCCCCTGTTCAGAGAAGTCAACGAATGGGTCTGGAGAAACCCAGTTTCGCAACCCAGATCGAAGCTGTGGTCTAATGGGTTGTTGGAGATGGGATTGAGGACGGAAGAAATGGTGGGTTTTGGAGGGAGAAAGTATTGTTCCTGAGATGGGTCGAGATTGGTGAAAACAGAAGCTGAAGATGGTGAACAAGACGAAGACGAACCTACCGATTGTAACAGCAAATTGTTATCAGAATCGGTGAAATGTGATGGGAAAGTGAGGATAGTGTCGTTGTTATTGGTGGTGTTTACATACCAGTCTTCGTCTTCAACTCCAAGCATTGATTTGAATGTAGAGAGTGAACCCAGTTCGTCTTTCTTGTCTACAATACAGCCATTGTTGTTTTGAGCAGCCCATGAAGGTGTTTCTTCATCTCCTCTATCTTCCATCCACACCATGCCGTTAACCATCGGTAACATGTTTCCCTTGGAGTGAAGGAAAACAAGTATATATATATAGAGAGAGAGAGAGCAGAAGTTTATAGAGAGAAATTGGAGAAGAAAACAGTAGCAGAAGCAAAAGGGGAATCGCTTTTTCAGAAGCAAATGTGACAAGCAAAAGGCCTCCCTCCCTCTCTCACTGAGAACGTTCCGGCGAATAATCCACTCTTATCAACCCACAAATTATTGACAAATTGATTTTTCGGCTGTCATTGTGGTTTACGCTGTACCAATAGTTGTTTTTGTAAGACCATCTCTAACGGTGTATTTTTTTTTGAATAATGATTTATCTCTTGAAATTTTTTTTTTTGAATTTTCTTAATGGCCAAAATAATGTCGTTTTGGTTATTTTTTTTTTCCCTTCTTCTTCTTTCATTTCGGCTCTGAAACGCAGAAGGAGGGAGAGGGAGAGAAAGAGAGAAGAAGAGGGGAAGAGAGAGAGTGAGAGAGAGAGAAGAGAGCCAGCTCGTCGCTATCGTCGCCTAGCCTGTCGCCGCCGTCGGTTGTCTGCCCAACCCCGCCGTCATAGCCTCTACTTAACCCTACCTCCACCTCCGCCTCCGCCTCTGCCCAGCCCCGCCTCCGCTTCCTTCTATTTTGATGGTCCCCTCCTTCTCCTTCCCCTCATTTCCCTGCTTCTTCTTCTTCTTCTTCGAATTCGGGAGATTCTGGGGGGGGCCTTTCGAGCTCTGTAGCATCACCCTTTCTTTGTTCATCAAATTTGAGTAAAAAATGACTCATTTCACCAAATCTGATATCGAGTGTTCCAACGGTTTATTTT
Organism: Camellia lanceoleosa; assembly: GCA_025200525.1. Taxonomy (NCBI): domain Eukaryota; kingdom Viridiplantae; phylum Streptophyta; class Magnoliopsida; order Ericales; family Theaceae; genus Camellia; species Camellia lanceoleosa. The sequence goes on along the minus strand of CM045772.1, from coordinate 85,028,058 downwards.
CATCAAATTTTTATCAAACCTGCGCCGGGACAACCGGCTGGTCGACCGGTTAAGCCAAATTTTTTTTTTTTTGAACTTTTTGAACCTTTTAGTGGTTGACCGGTAAGGCAAAATTTTTTTTTAAAAATTGTTTGAACCTTTTTTTGGGACTGTTTGAGCCTTTTGGTGGTCGACCGGTTGGTCAACCGGTTGGTTGATCGGTTGGTCTCCCCCAACGGTCATGCACAGTGTTTTGGTAAAATACAGAGCCTGTTCTCATTTTGGTGAAACGTTTGCTGAATTCTCGATTTGATATCGATTTGGTGCAACCGTTGGAGCACCAAAAAGTGATTTTTTCACCAAAATTCAAATCGGATACTGCATTTGATTAAGCGTTGGAGATGGTCTAAGATGATTAAAAGCTAAATTTTGATTTTTAATTTATTTTACATTACATTGTTTTATTATTTAAAAAAAAAAATAAAAAAATTAACTTTTAATTAATTTTTCAAAATAATCCAAAATCTACATTACACAAATTAATTTTCATCACACAATTATTAACCTAAAGAATTCGGGTGAATAAAAAGTGATTTGAGAAGTTGGTTAAAAGTTATTTTTTTAACTTTTTAATTTTTTTTTAAAAAAACATGTAAAAAAGTAACGAGCTGATATAATCAAAAGAAAAAAGATTGAGAGCTCTAATGGGAGAGCTCTAGAGAGCTCTGATGGGATGTGAGCTCCACAATGATGTGATGTTTGTGTTTTGTGTGTTTTTTTTTCATTGCCAAGTCATTGAGCTCTATTTAGAACTCCTTGTAAGAAAATTATAGTTTTTCGATAACTTTAATTCGAAATTAAAGTGAGACCCAACCGTCAATTGATGTGAGTCTGAATGGTTGTGTATTTTCTCAAGTGAGAAGATTGCAATACAAAAATAAAGGGTCGAAACCATTAAGTTGTGAATGAGAATTGTCTCATAAAGTGGGCATCAATAGAAGTTGGGCTTGGGCCTAGGCTTGGACTTGGACTTAGTTTTAGTCTTGGTTTGGACTGGCCTAGGCTTGTGTATGTGCATGTATTGGACTTAGTCTTGAGCATGGGCTAGATTGTGCTATGCTGGACTAGGCTTATCTTGTGCATATGTTTTATATTGGATTTGGATGGAGTTGTGACCTAACACCCGTATCTATTTTGTGACTAATCTAATTGGATTATTTAAATAGTATTGTATATATATATATATTATTTATTTATTCAACCTTTGTAACTCTCATCTTTTAATGATAGAGTTGATGATTATTTTATGCACATAGAAGTTTTGCACCTTTGTAAATTTAGCTCTAATGGCTAGAGTTGATGGCCATTGATACTAGATTTTATGGTAGTCTTCATGGCTAAAACCCCTTTTCTATAAGTATAAAAAGGGCCTTTCCCCTCTAACTTAGAAGAAGAGTTTTTGGGAGAATTTTTTTTTTTTTATAAAAAATGGAGATGGTGTTTTGAGATAAAAAAAAAAAAAAAAGAGTTGGAGAAGGTTTTTTTTTTTTTTTGACCAAAAGAAAAAATCTTCTTATCTTTTTTTGTTAGTTATTTCTTTAGTTCCTGTTAGAGAGAGTGCATCCATTGTCAAGTTCACTGAAATTATTCAGAAGGTGCTTCTGCGTTAGTCGGTTTAAACCGTTGTATCCTCAGAGTAAGGCTGCAAATGAACCGAGCTGTTCATAAACAAGCTCGGCTTGGCTCGTTAAGGATTCGGCTCGACTCTACTCGACTCGTTTAGTAAATGAGCCGTGCTTGAGCTCGATTATTAAGCTCGTTTGGTAAACGAGCTGAGCTCGAACTTGCACAAACTCGGCTTGTCAAGCTCGGCTCGTTTATCTATATTTAAATTATATAATAAATATATTATTTATATATTAAATAACATAAATAATATATAAATATATATAAATAATTGTATAAATACATTATTTATATATTAAATAATATAAATAATATTTTTATTTAAATATTTGTATTTAAATAATATAAATAATATTAATTTTTTTTATATTGAGCCGAGCCGAACTCGAGTTACATTAATGTTAACGAGCCAAGCCGAACTCGAGTTACATTAATGTTAACGAGCCAAGCCGAACTCGAGTAGTAAATGAGCCGAGCTCGGGCTTAGCAAAGCTCGGCTCGGCTCGTTTGCAGACCTACTTGAGAGACAGAAGTCAACATTCCTCCATCACCCACGGTGAGACAGCTAATTTGTTTTAAGAACACTGTAATATCATACAGACTTCGGTTTGCTTCCTTTTGCTAGATTTATTTTATCATGAATTTCTGTAAATTCCAACATGTTCTTTTTCTGAAATTCAAAGTGGTTGTTCAATATAAATTTATTTGTTTTATTTAATTACATAATATGTACAACAAACTTAAAAAAAATTATATTTTTTTCATGAAATTGGAATTAGATAAGTAGATTCCTATGGAATTTGTAAGAATTAAATTTTAGTGTGCATGCGGTTTCGGTAGGAACAGTCCACTGGTTATGTCCTTTGTAATTTGGCGCTACTGTTTATTTGATAGCTTAATTTGTACACTGCTTTTGCATTTATGAATTCGATTTTTTTTTTCCGTTGCATACACTGTTTCGGTGCAAGGTTTCACTACTATTTTTCCGTTGGTTGTATAGGAGTTGTTTAATAAAATATTAATTCATACTTGTACAATGGTTCACTGGTTTTGTTTCCTAGGAATACATGATCATGCAATGCTATGTTTTCATTACAATAATTTTATTGCGAACTCTCCAGTAATATTTAGATGTTAATTGGTTTAGTATAATTTTATTCTACGAACATGATTCATAATTTTCTATCATACTTTGTGCGTTTTTATTTTTATTTTTTATTTATAAATTTATAATATGTTGAGAAGTATTTAAATTTTTAGTTGAAATAGACATGCTAATTGGGTTCTACGGTTTAAATATGATATACATGTCAATTATCTAAATCCCATTGCTTTTTAGTGTAATTTGCATGCGTATTATTATTATTATTTTAATTTCTAGAAATATTCACATGTGTGTTACATGATTATTGTTTGTTTAAATTCATATATAACTCTTATATATTAATTTAATTTATTTATATGTTTATTGTGATTTAAATTCATATAGAACTCTTGCACATTAATTTAATTTATTTACATGTTTATTGTGATTTAAATTCTATGTAACTCTAGCCTATTAATTTTGTAGTTTAAGGTTTTGGAGTTATCAAAATTTTGTAAATTGTCTAGATTTATGTGCACAATTATTGTGTAATAATTTGATATATATTACTCGTGGCTATTAACTCTTAAATTCATTGTGAAGTTATATTTTTTTAAAATTTAGTTGCGTAACTCATCTAGCATTTTAATTTATTGGTTAATTTTGTTATTAATTAGTTTGCTAAATGGTTTCAATTAATTTATTATATTTACTTTTTTCTTAGATTATTTGTGTGTATTTTGTTGTGATTTTCTGCTAACTTTTTTTTACAGGAATACCTATGCGAAAGGGAATGGAAAAAAAAAACCAAATGAATAGATTTGGGTTGTATAAACGAAAATTTTGGACTATATAATTTAAGCATTTTTTACTTGAGATTTAGTAGTGGTTACTTGCCAATTTTTTAAGCAAGGTTGTTTGATTGACATATTAAAGCATTTTATTTACTTGTATTGTTGTAATAATTTTTTACATTGCTTGTAATTTGGTTAGCAATTTTTAATTGTTTGTTAGTTTGGAAATTGGTTTGGTTTTCTGTAATAGAAACCAAATTATTTAGCTTTGGCTAAAGAGTATTTTCTTATTTGTTCAGAAATGACAACTAAGACGGATTTGGTTTCAAACCTTTGGGGTTTGAGGAAATCTTTAGCTTTAATCATTTTATTCCCGAAGTGTTGAAAAACCAAGTTTGGAGAAAATCTTTGGTTATAATTATTTCAAAAGTGTTTTGGTTTATAATTTGATTATTTTCAAAGTGTTTTGGTTTTGAGAAAAGAAACCAAATTTTAGTATTAACTAAAATATTTTTGATTTTTATTCAGAAATAATGGGCTCAGTTCTAGGAGTACCGATTAACTTTTATGAGTGGTGTAATTTTGGTAACAAATTTTATTTTCTTGGGAATTGGTTTGTTTTAATTTAGTTTATCCTCCTGAAAAACTTAATTATAAATTTGTTTCTTATAAATTAGGAGTCAACATGCTCTTGAAAGTTTTGTGTAAGATTAATTGGGTCTTAAGTGGGACATGTGTGACCCCTCGAGTCTTCTTGGAAACTTTCCTAACCATATTCGATTCTAGAATAAGTAGTGAAATTAGTTTCGAATTAAATTTCAGACTTTGAGATTTTCTAGTGTTAAGTTTAGTTTTTGAAAAAACAGAATAGTGAAATTTTGTTGTGATTTTTCAGAAATGGCTTCAAGAGGTGACAATAGAAATGTTGTTCCACCTGCCAACCTTAAAGCCTTGCGAGGTTCTTAAAGGAAGATCTAGAGAGATCAAGTGTGATTAAAGCAAATCATAAGATTGCATGATAATATCTCTGAATTAATCAGAGGCAATTAGTATGTTATCATTGTGTTAATTATAGCATTTATGATTGCTATATAACTTTACTTGAAAGCAAAGATGAGATAACTCGTTAGGATGGGTGAAGATATTTTTGATTTTTTTAAATTCTAAATATATTCCTATATTGGTGGATTGATCACAGAGATAGAAAATTGATGGTTCCTAGGAGATGTTAGACCATTGGCTACACAGTTATGAGATTGTGGTTTCTAGTAGTGAACAGATTACTGATCACATGTCAAGACATGATGGTTTCTAGTAGTAAAAGAGTCTACTGATCATATGTTAAGACATGATGATTCCTAGTAGTGAAATGGTCTACTAGTCCTATGTTAAGACATTGTGATTCCTAATAGTAAAATGACTACTAATCATATGTCAAAACATTATGATTCTTAGTAGTAGAAAGTCTATTGACCACATGTTGAGAAATTAGTGATTCCTAGTGATAAGACTACTGGCCATGTTATGAAATTTCGAATAGTAGACTATTGAACACTGGATTTATGTTTCCTAATAATAAGACTATTGGCTTCAGAGTGACAAATTGGACCAAATTTGTTTGGTTTTTTGAATTCAGAAAAGACCTAATTCGGTTAATGACGGTCTGAGAATGTGTTTTTTGTGATATGATTATGAGAGTCTAATAATCATTATGACACAAGAAATTGTTTAAAGACTCTGCATGAATTTTTAGAAAGGCTGAAAGCCTTCGTATAAATTTTACAAATGTGGGGGTGTCATGAAAAATGTAGCTAATGTGGGAGTGTCATGCAAAAGTTGGCAATATCTAAACCTAAGATGGTTAGGATAAGCCTAGAAATCTGTTGACTTTGTATTCAACGGTTATGCACAACATAGTAGTGCATATCGGTTTTTTGTGTGGACAAATCTGATATTCAGAGTTACATAAGAATATTATCTTGAAATTGAGGAAGCGATTTTCATGAGAAAAGAGATGAGTCTAGAAGATGTTAATATGCTAGGATTTTAAAGTTCTTCTATCTAAATCTTCTTAAACCTATATGGTGGCTAGTGAGGCTAAAAACCTTCTTTGAAATTGTGATTTCTCTAGAAAATTTAGCTTTGGGATGCAAGCGAATGAAAGCTAATGAGATAGGCTTGTTATCAAAGGATACCGGCAAAGGGAAGGCCTGGATTACTTTGATATGTGATCACCAGTTATAGTGAGTGTGATTGCAATTGTGCGACATCTGGAAATACATCAAGATGGATGTTCAGATAGCTTTCCTATATGAAGATTTAGTTGAATAAATCTTTAAGGTTTGAATACTTGAAAAGATATTCAATACTACCAATTGAATGTTGTATTCTAAGTTTGATATGAAAGATATGGGCCTTACAGATGTGATTCTGGCTATTAAGATTCCTAGAACATCTAGTAGTATTGTACTTTCTCAGTCTCATTATGTTGATAAAATGCTTGAGAAATTTAGTAAATCAGATACAAGTGTGTCGAGGACACTGGTAGACTTATGTCTACATTTGGCCGAGAATGATAGTGAAAGTGTATTTCAACTAGTATATTCTTGGGTCATTGGAAGTTTAAAGTATTTGATAAGTTATACAAGGCCAGGTATAGCTTACTCAGGCAGCAGGCTTAGTAAATACATGAGTAATCCTAATCTTACTCATTGGAAGGGCATCATGCAGGTGTTGGATAAAAAGTTGGAGATGGTTTTTTTTGTTTTCACCAAATGAAATTTTTTCCCTATCTTCTTTTGTTAGCATCTTCTTTGGTTTTTGTTAGAGAGAGTGCAACCATTGTCAAGTTTGCCAAAACTATTCAAAAGGTGCTTCTGCGTTAGCTGGTCTAAATCGTCGTATCCTGTGAGACAGAAGTTGACGTTCCTCCAGCACCCACGGTGAGACGGCTAATTTGTTTTAAGGACACTGTGATATCACACATGTTTCGGTTTGTTTCTTTTTGCTAGTTTTATTTTATTATGAATTTCTGTAAATTCCAACATGTTCTTATTCTGAAATTTAAAGTGGTTGTTCAATATGAATTTATTTGTTTTATTTAATTACACAATATGTACAACAAACCCAAGTTAGAGGGATGTATCATTTCTGTAATCCAAAATAAATTAAAAGCTAAAATTTAATTGTTAACCAAGTTTAGAAATTAGGCCTAAGTTTTGTGGCCAGACTTTCCTTTAAGGCTATGTTTGGCATGCTCATTTGGGCTAAAATAGCCAATTATTTTAGTCAAATAGGACAAAATATCACATCTAAACACTACAAGAAAAGTGACTTTAAAACACGGAATTTTTTGCGATGGCGTGTATACCGTTGCAAAAAGTCGGCTTTTGCGATGGCATTCAAAGCTGTCTCAAATAAATGTATCTGCGACGGTAATCGCCCCGTTACTAATAAGCAGACAAGGAAAAGTGCCTTAAACACGGAAGTATTTGCGACACATTGTGTGCCGTCGCAAAAAAAAATTCTTTTGAGACGAGTGGAAATTACCGTCGCAAATAGTGGGCATTTGTGACGGCATTTGACTGTCGCAAAAGAAACCATATTAAAACGACGTCGTTTTAATAGTTGGATTTTATCAGTTGCGACGGTTTATCTATACCGTCGCAAAAGGTAATGAATTTTCAACTCCCTCCTTTCGCCCAAATTGGCGGTTGATCAAAACCCCAAAAATTTCATCCCCAAATCCCTAACACATTCTCCCTCACAATCACAGAGACTTCGAGTTCCCAATCTCAGAGACGATTTCGAGTTCGTGTTCACCGACGATCACAGAGATTTCGAGTTCCCAATCACAGAGATTTCGATTGTTCACCGACGATGATCTCTCTGTCGACGAGCGACGACGGCTAGCGGTGGTGCAGCGACGGCGTAGTACGATCCCTCTCTCTCGCGCGACCTCAGTTAGTATGCTCTCTCTCTCTCTCTCTCTCTCTTATTTCAATCTCTCTATCTCAATCTTCTTTCATCTTTTGTCTCTTGATTTTGATCTCAATCTGTCACACAATCACGATCGATTTCAAGACCTTGTGTTCTCTAATCGATTGATCCTCAATCTCTCACTTTCGGCGTGAATCAGCCTCCGGCATAAAGAAGAAAGTGGCATGAATTACTCTCCGGCGTCTCAGCTCTTCAGTGTCGATCTCCTCTTCGATGTTGATCTCCTTGAATAACATCTCATATGATCTAAGGTAATTCGAACTAAGTGATTTTTTTTTTTTTTTTACAAAATCAGTTAATAGACTAAGGTTTCTTAATCTGAGAATATGATAAATAAATTTTGACTCTCTTTTTTATTTATGTTTTATTTTACTGCTCTTTGGGGGTGAAAATTGGGATTGTGATTTATTTTTTGCCTTATCAATAGCAAAATTGGGAAGTGCCCATGATACTATTCTCTCTCTGTTATTTCCCTCTAATGGAACATATTGCTGTGCAAACACAATTTTTTGTGTTAACCTTACCATTTTTTAGTGAACCAATTCTTACCCATTATACACCTTGTTGGTACACCATAGGTACTTGAAATTTTTTAGTTCACTTGTATTTTCTATTGTGTTTAAATAGGAGGATATTATTATCATTTTTCTTATCTGGTCTTTTCTTGTTTTTTGGCATTCTTTCCCTGATATCTTTAAATGTAACCGAGATATCTGCTTGTAGGTTCATTCTGTCTGGGCAGCAGCAGAAGCTTATTTAGCCCATTCTATTGTTATAACATCTTATTCTTAGAGTGGGCTTCATGTGTTTGATGATTTTCAAGAGGCTTATGCATGGTTCAGCCACAACACTGAGGTGGATGATAAAGTAAGTCCATTCTATCCCTAGTTTATCCCTTACAGCATATACGCTTTGTAATGATCTTTGAATTTGTTTGAGATGTACAAATCAGTAATTAGAAATTCACTGCATATAGGGGAATACTATGTATTATGCTACAAGTCATGCTTACATAACAAATATTTATACAATTGTGCACCAAGCTGGATTAAAATAATTCGTTATCTAAACTATTTGGGGTCAGTCATAAATATATTGGTTCCCCATCCAGCTCTACCCAGGACGATAACTTCAGTCAAACTGCACCTAGTAAAATTTTCTGTCTATTTCAATCATTGCTAATTTTGATCTTCTTCCCTACCATTGGCTGCCTTCTTTGGAGCAGTTGTCAGCAAGGTTTCAAATTATGGAATTGGCTTTGCTTAATGGTTGTGGTCATTGTGCAATGATATTGGGAGCATCAGTCAATGTGTGAGGGGAATCAGAAACTAAACGCACGAGATTTTTTCAAGCGCATTTTTAACACTAAAAAACTTATTGATAAGTATGTTATGATCCAATTTATCAAAATTTGAATCTTTGTAATGGTTTTAATCAATGTTGTGCACCTAAGAACATGTTTTCTAGATGTTATTGAATTTTAGGTTGGTTTTAAGGCTTAAAAAGTGGAGAATTTCGTCTAGTAGGGAATTGCACTATCTAGAGTAGTTAGAAATGCTAGTAGAATAGATTAGATAATTCATAAAAATATAGTAATTGTAAGTCAATATTTGTTGTTACAATGGTAATACAAGTAATATGACAACACTAGTGGCTAATATAAGGTATGCTATATGTATTACCTCATTGATTCATGAGTTTACACATAAAACAAATGACGTATATGACTCTTAATTTTTTGAATTAGTAGATTGCCATTTAAAATTCATAGTTTTGATTTTAAATCAATAAGTTAGTAATATAGATTAATGAAATTAGGATTTTCAATTAAAGAATATGAAAATGAAGAATTTAAAAAAAGGAAAATAATTTAAAATAAAAGAATAATTTGAGTGTTAATGTTTAAGGAAGAATAAGAGATTTTCAGTTTAGAGTTTTACTTTTAAACATTTTTAATGTCTTAACAGAGGTAAAATTGAATATCGTACCATAACAGTGATGTAATGGCTTGTAATATGCAGTTGCGTGCAGCTTTGACTTTTTTTGTTATGGAGCTCCAAAATCCCTTTATGTAACAGCTATTACATAATGTAGTGGCCGTTTTTTAAACTCATGGTTGTCAGTCTTGATTGCACAGAGCCAAAGCTTTCTGGTTAATTCTGGTTGATGGCTTCAAGTTTAATATATAATGTCATGAGAACTAATTTGTTTACATTAGAAACACCCTTGCATCGTATCCTCTTGTTTAGAGATTGAAAAACTTGGGCAAGTGATTGAATGTTTCCTCTTGGTTTGTGTCTAAGCTTTGTTATATGTCTTTTCTCTTTTGGTGGTAATAAAAGCTTACTTACCAAAAAAACAAAAAAAGAATGTTACAGATTACTTGACAAAAGCTATGATATGGATAAATTAAAACATAGAAAATGATACATTGTTTATATTTCAGATTTAAAAATTCAAGTATTGTCATGTTGACAAAAATTCAAAACCTATTGCATATTTTTGCGTGTCATTTGTTATTCTCCAATCATGAAACACTAAGTTCTCTGTTTTCTTTAGACATGCATGTCTATTACTTATTATTTTTTTTTTATACATGATTAGGTTCATGTATGCCTGTGCTTAGTTATATCTTATCTTTTATGGATTTGTTTTATCTTAGCATCTTTTGTTTTAGTATGCGCCTGCACCTGCACCTGCTGCTGCTCCTACCTCTACAGTTACTGCCATGTGAGTATTTTTCTTCTTTGGTTAACTTGTGAAGACTGAAGAGCATGATTTTTTTTGTCTGTTTATTTAATTTGGACAACACTGGTTACCTTTGTTAATCCAATAATGTGTGTTCAACCAGGCCAGAGTCTAATGTCTATGGTCAAGCAGCATCGAATTTGGCTGCTGGAAGTAACCTTGATGGAGCGGTCTAGCAAATTCTTGATATGGGTGGAGGGACTTGGGATAGGGATACTGTTGTTCGAGCTCTTCGTGCTGCTTACAACCCAGAGAGAGCTGTTGAATATTTATATTCTATCAGTGTCTTTACTTGTATTTGATCTTTTTTGTGAATTTATTTTTCAAATGGGAAATGTAGTTTGCACATCCATCGGTTGGGGAATTATTATGTCATAAAGTTGCAAGGGTTCATATACCGTATACTAAATTGGGAACATGAGGTCAGGCTATTTATTTTTTGTATATGGAACACTATTGAAATCGGGGTTCACTTGTTTACTGAATTTGAGTTGACATTTGCACATCTGAATTAGAAGTGTATGGGACAAGATATTTTTATCTTGTTGCTTATGAACTCCTTTGACGTCCTTGACAATAAGATTAGAGATTCGAGGTTAGTGATTTTGCATTTAGATTGTAACTATTTTTCACTTTGTATATTTATATCAGGGTATCCCTGAGCAAGCTGAAGTGCCTCCAGCGAGTGGGCTAGCTACAAATTCTCTGGCTCAGCCTGCACAACCAGCGCCTGTTCCTTCGACTGGACCAAATGCAAATCCATTGGATCTTTTCCTCCTGGTAGCTGGTCCATAATCATTGTTAAATCAAATTTGGTGTAAATTATTTGGTGGAAAAAGGGCACTCTAGTGCACAAGGTTCCCACCATTGTGGGGTTCGGGAAGGTCAAAATTTGTTGTAAATTCTTTTGGTGATGACTTATATTTTTCTGACAACAGGGCCTGCCAAACATGGGTTCAAATGCTGCTGGTGCAGGCACGCTGGATTTTCTTCGCAACAGTCAGCAGATATGTGCCTGTGCGTGTGTCGCGCACGCATGCATGCATTTGTGTGTGTTTGCCTACACCAATAGGGTTAATTTTTTATGTTTTTCTGTAATTAAAATATTAACACAATTATATTGTCATTAATTATTTTTATTTTGTTATTTTCATATATTTCCGGAGTAGCAGTTTGTTTCTTGTGGAATGCAGGCATGTAAAGATTATGACTAACTTTTGTTTTTGTAACCAATGGAAGAAGCATGACGAAAACTTTTGTTTTTAATTTACGTTATTTAGATTTGTGAACAACATTATGTATGTATTATGCAACATTATGTATTGGGATAATTTTGCTGATGTATTGTTATGAATGGAAGAATATTTTAAGTATGGATGAATTTTTATTTATATACTGAACTTTTTATATTATTATGTAATGATTGATTTTTTTGTAGTTATTTTTCATTTAATACAAGTTATTTTCATATTTTTAATAATTTTATTACAGGTTTTTTTTTTTTTTGAGACGGCAGCCCACTCACCGTCTCAAATAGGGGTTTTTTGCGACGGCAGTAATGCTGTTGCAAAAGATAGGGCATTTGGTTGAAAATGAGGACTTTTAGCGACGGTGTAATTTGCCATCGCCAATAGTACTTTAGCGACGGCACCAAGTGCTGTCTCAAATAACCCTTTAGCGACGGTACTTGTGCCGTCGCAAATACCCCTTTAGCGACGGCAAAACAGTGCCATCTCAAAAAAATTCAAATTTTCACGCGTTAATGGTGACAGCATTTTTCCGTCGCAAAAAGGCTTCTTTGCCTTCGCAAACCAAAGGCGACAGCGTCATACCGTCTCTAAAGCCCTTTTGCAACCCCCTTTGTTGCAACCCCCCACTTGCCGTCGCAAAAGGTCACTTACCGTCGCAAAAAACCTTTTGAGACGGCATTTTGGGTATTTGCGACGGCATTTTACCGTCACAAAAAATCAATTTTTTTGTAGTGAAACTATAATCATTTTATTTTTTCTCTCACAAAAGTCAAAAAACCTATCTTAAACGAGACTTTTTAACCCTATATTTGAAATTACCAAAAAATTAAAAAGTGAAGAAGCCAACCCACGTCCCAAACAAAGGCTAAATTTGCTAGGCAAAGGCCTGAAGGCTATTATGCCATCATTATTTTATTAGATATATATATATATATAACGATATATAAACGCATTTTTTTTTATGTATATATTCGTAAATTGATAAACCAATCAAACTATTTAAATTTTATTAGTCAAAAATTTATTTGAGATTTTTTATTACTCAGTTGATAAGTTTATATGTATTATAAAAAAATAAATTATTTAAATTCGATTCATGTTTGACTTATTAAAAAATCATGTGAAATTGACTCGTTAAATAAATAAATGAATTTTAAAATTGTTAAGTTATCAAGTTAAGTTTAAACACTCTACTATTCGACTCGACTTCACTCGACTCAACTCATTTTCAACCTTACACACTCAGTGCTATAAAAATTAATAATTTAATGAAATTTTTTTATCAAAATTTAAAATTTGAAGCTTGAAATGAAAACTAAAATAGTTGTGCAAGTAATTGAACATGAACAATCATAAAATGTTTATCAATTATATTTGGTTAAAATGATTGTGATCAATCATTCTATGAGATTAACGGTTGGATTTGCTTATTCAAAAATACACTTCTTGGGTCCGTTTGGTTTAGCTTTAAAATTTTGATTTGAGTGTGAAGTTATATTTTGAGTTTTGAATTTTTGAATCATGATTTGAAAAGAGAAAATTTATTTAATAATAAGTTTTGAAAATAGTTTTGGGATGATTTGTAATTTTTTTTCATTGATTAATGTATAGAATGTGAGAGGAGAGAGGAGAGATGAGAAAGAAAAAGTGATTGATTGATTGATTAATAATAATAAAAAAAGAAAAGAGAGGAGTTTTGAAAGTAATTTTGAGTTATATTTTAAAAATATGATTGGTTAAATATTGTATCCAAATCACGATTTAAAAACAAAATTGACTTTTGAAAAATAAATCAAACGCTACCTAACACTTTCCTAGCACTTTTCTCTATTTTCTTTTTTTCCCCTGCTCTTTTTCACTATTATCTCTTCTGAACCATTCGCAATTCACTCACATCTGTGATTTTCTGCACAAAAAGTACTATATCTATTTGTGTAAATTTGAATGAATTTTAATAACCTATTTTTCTGTTAAAATGTGTTTATGAGTTCATAAATTTCTGACTCTTTTCATGTTGGACTAGTATTGGTGCACTTTTTCATTTTACACACTGGTGATGGTGCATGGGAATCCATTCCTATCCCTCTCCTACCATCACAAAAAACTTTTGCCTCCTTTGCCATTGTTCACGACTTGACCAAAAGCAAAAGTAATAGTAAAAAAGAGAGTTCCTATACATATATATATATTAGTTTTAACTATTTTCTTTTCTATTATTTTTTAAGTCTTTTATTTAATTTTTTTTCTAAATCTTTTTCATTTTAGCATGAAGATGATGGCTGTGGATTCAACTGGTGAATCTGATGACCACGACGACAATGGGATAGCTATGATCTTGACTAAACGTTGCTTTGATTGTACACTATTTAAAATAAGTTTGGGATTCTCTTCTCTACCATCTTTTTATTAGAACATTTTACTTTTGTGTTTTTCTAATTGAAGAGCTCGATTCAATAACAAGTCAAAACTATTTTTTAATCAGTTCTAAAACTCAGTTTTGATCATTTGATTGTTTACAATTTTTTTTTAACTCATCTAAAATAAATTGTGATTACATATAAATTGAGAGGAAAAGAGGAGGATTAGGTCAATTATATGAGAGTGATTGAATTTGATTGGTATTAAATTGTGTTATGAGTACCTTCGGACACGGGTAATTCACTAGTATAGGTATATTACTACCTTGTGCTATCATAACACAAGTACATTATTTTATTTATGTAGTTTCTTGCAACTATTAATTTTTTTATTTGTCTTGTACCTTAATAAAACAAGGTTAACAAAATTCATAGATATATCTATTCTATTATCTAAAGTTACCTTTTAGTTGGTGTAAAGATGGTGTTTTGTTTTTCCAAAATAGCCCTAGGATATTATAATTGCATACATCTATGAATTGCTTCAGGTTTTATTATTTATTTTCAATTGAAACCTGTAACGACTCCAAAATGCATATCATAATTATAATTAATTAATTAGGTATTAAATTTTAATTGTAATATGTGTTATGTGATTTTTGAATGCCTATTTGTTGATTGTAGACATATCCATTACAATTTTCGCTATAATCCGAAATTGAGGGCAATAGAGGCGACATAAACCGAAATTGTTTAGTTTATTGTGATCATCATAATTTTTAGAGCATATGATGAAATTTAATTAAAAATTAATTCAGACTGAATTAATTAGATTTAAATCAATTAGTATAAGCTACAATTGATTAAGCTAATCCTTAATTAATTAAGTTAAGCTAATTACCCTATATATATATATATATATTAAGAGGAGTGATCAACATATGTCTTTTGAGCTCGTTTTGCTGGAAAAGAGAATATAGAGAGGGAAGAGTGAATTCTAGAGAGTGGAGGCTTAATTTGGAAGAATTGCTTAAGAGAATTGAAGAATTGTGTATAGATAACTCAAGTCTTGCAAGAATTAGTGAAATTGAAGGCTTTAGGTAAGCTATTGAGCCATAATTTATGAGTTTAAGTCAATAACTAAATGAATTCAAGAAGATGATGAGATTAATTGCATGAATTGAGCATAGGATGAAGAATTAGAGGTTAAATCATCCATGCATGCATAATCTTGGTTAGTTTCACCCTTTTAAACATGACTCATGTTGTTTATGCATGAATTAAGGAACATATCTTAAATGAATTCATGAATTATGAAGTTTTGAAGATTAATTCCATGTTTTGAAAGCCTTTGAAGGGAATTGAAGTTGAATTGATGCATGTATAGAAGTTTTGATCTCAATTTTGGCAATTTATAACACTTTTGAGCTCATGGTTTTAAGTTGAACTCATACATATATATTTGCATGTATTTTCAAGAATTTGATTCAAACATGCAAGTTTATACACTTTGGAGTTGAGTTTTGAGAAAAGAGTTTGAAAATCTTGTATGCATGAGGGTTTTGAGCTCAATTTTGCCAAATTGATGAGATTTTAAAGAAAATGTTTTTTTTAAGGGGTAAGGTATATATATATATTTTCTAAAGTAATTTTGTGTTTTTGAATGAGCCATGCATGACCCAAGGCTTTGAATTTGTGTTTGGAGCTCAAATTTCTGTTTTAAAAACCTAAAATTTCACATATTGCTCGAGCGACCAAGTAATGGCTCGAGCCAACATTGCAAGCTCCCAGTATTTTTACAGTCTGCATAAGTTGGCACGAGCGACCAAATGGTGGCTTGAGCAAATGATGGCTCGAGCAACCAAATGGTGGCTCGAGCGAATGATGGCTCTAGCGACCAAAAGTTGGCTTTAGCCAATAGCTTATTTTCAACATGTTTTCAAAAGACATTTTGAGTTCATATCTTCATTCCCATATCTTTTCGGGCATTCTTAGACATGATTTATGAATCATTAAGGCTTAAGAAGTAAGAAACCAACATGAGTAATTGAATTAGAAAAGATAAGAAGAATTATTCGACCCGAATATGTGGTTCAATATGAAGAAGTAATGTGACATGGAATAAATAAGAAGTTAATGCAAAGAAAGCTAAGCCATGTTAGCCATATGAATGTGTAATAAGAAGACATGTTTTGTGCTATATACGTTTGTGATTGTAAGTCAAGATTCGAAGACTGATCAACCGTTTCTGGAAGCCCACTGTGAGTAATGTTATTGTAAAGATATGTTTATATGAATTATATTCGAAATGTTATTTGATAAGTTATGTTTTCTGAAAAGATATTTTGTCTAAGTGAACGAATATCCTATTTTGAATCTACAATGGCATCCAAAGAAAGTCCCAAGTCATGGGAGACAACATGTTAATGCGGGTCGGAAGACGATATGCAATGTTCTGTTGGATGTACCATTATTATGTTCAGTTATGAGTATGAGTATGTATAGCGATTCTGGTTTAGACCCCACTCATTGATGTTGGATCCTGGTTTCATTGTTGTATATGGTTGTTCATGTTTTGTTTCTCCTTATTTCTTATTGAGTTTGGTTATTGAAGTGTTTTAATTGTGTTTGGAACAGGTTAGTAGTTTGTGTTTCAAAACTACTATTGCCTATATTTTGGCTTCTACGCTTAAGCGAAGCTTCTTGCGCTTGAGTGTCCCCTGTGAACTCTCAGTACTTTTGTAGGCCTGCAAAACTACTGGGAGTGTGCATTCTTCGCTCGAGCGGTGTTTGCTACACTCGAGCAGTCTTGGCTCAAGCGGCATTTCTTGTGCTCGAGTGGTGGTTTTTTGTCTGTAAACTACTAGGACTTGTTATTCTTCTCTCGAGCATCACTTCCTGCGTTTGAGCAGTGTTGCTTCCTGTGTGTCTAGATGCTCGAGCGACACTTCCTACGCTCGAGCGGCCTGCGTGTATATCAATTCGTAAAGTCATTTTTCTGAGTCACTTTTTTACTTCTCTCTCTCTCTCTCTCTCTCTAAACATTCTAAAAACCCTAGTTCTACACCATCTCTCTCTCTTAAACTCTACTTTTCTCTACAAATACACCTAGATCCGTTGAGTTCTTCACCCGTGTCCCTTTATTAAAAAGGTAGAGCACACTGTGGGCTTTCTTTTGATTCGAACGAAGTTGGGTTTGGGCGTTGTTGGAGTTCCTTCACTCTTCCTCTCATCTTCTAAGCTTGAGGTAGGGATTCTTTACACTTTCTTATGGTTCTTAACTTAGATATTTGCTATTTCTAAAATAACATTGTGATTTGGGGATTTTTGGAACAAATCTAGGATTTTTGATCAAAAATTAAAAGAGAGGTTTTTTAAATGGATTCTTGGAAATGATTGTGGGATTGAAAAATAAAATTGAGTTGCAATGAGATGGTTGATTTTGATACTTGGAATTGATTTTGGGTGAAAAATGGATTTTTCTCTAATTAACTCAAGTGTTGATTTTGTATAAAATATGGAATTGGGGATTGAAAAGTTAAATTGGGTGGATATGGATAAGGATGTTGGAGTTGGGTATGTATTACCACTTACATCTTGAAAATTTGAAAAGTTTATCTTTATTGAAATTTGTTTATCTGTTTAGAAATATCTGTTTTGGGCTATCGGTGGAGGATAGCCATGATTGTTGTAGAAATTGCATGAGGATTAGGTGAATTAAAAACAAATTTTCATTTATTTGCATTGAACATTGAAAACATTATTATTTTGAGAAAAATGGATGAATCTGGTAAGTAAATGATTTTTATTGAAATAAGTTGGTCTGAGTGTTTAAGGTGAAAGTCCCGAAAACTGTGCATATACATAGGTGTCGATCCCACAGATGAAATTTTCGCAAAATGGCAATAGTAGTGCTTTTATAGCCTACGTTTACATGGGTCCCGGTTTACGATTTCCTGCAGACGAAATTTTTGGGAAAGGTTGTACTGTTTTGAAATTTCCAGAGTGTGATTCACTACCTTGTTTTCTAATGTAATGGAAATGATTTATGAACTCTAATATTGAACTGGCATTGCATGATTTTTGGAAAGGGATATAAAATGTGTTAGACTTATTTATTTTGATGATTTATTTAATCATGTTTTTAATTTATTTGAAAGAGAAAAATATAATCAAAATTTATTTTGATGATTTATTTGAAAGAGAAAAATAGAATCAACATTTATTTTGATGATTTTATGTTTTAATTTATTTGAAAGAGAAAAATAGAAGCAAAATTTATTTTGTCCCATTATTTCTTACCTAAAACTTTTATCCTAAATGTTGTTAGAATGTATTTAATATTTGATTAAATCAGAGGTTCAAACAACCCAAAACAAAGGTTCTAACAGTCCAGCACAGCAGCAGGCTAAAAGGTTCAAGTAGAAGATATTCAAATTAGTAATGATGGAGTGAAAGATATTTAAATGAATATAACGGTTATAAACGCTTATATTTATCTATACAACACTTGTTTTAATTATTTCTATTTTATTAACTATATTTATCTATTGTGTGAGTCATAATTTTTATTAGGGTATTATTATTTTTATTTGTAAAAACCTAATTCACCCCCTCTTAGGTTGTCTTTTGGGTAACAATTAGTATTAGAGCCTAGACTCTTGTTTTAGATTTAACCATCTTGGAGTTTCCATCCATGGCAACCTTAGCTGAAGGACAAGCCACAAATAGGCCACCATTGTTTGACGGAAACAACTATAGTCATTGAAAGGATAAGATGACCTTATACCTACAAGCCACTAATTATGCCATGTAGATTATTGTTACCAAAGGTCCCAAAAATCGTACCAAATTAGTAGATAATATTAGTGTACCTAAAACTGAAGATGAATGTGATGAGAGGGATCATAAATTATTGCAAGCCAATGCTAAAGCCAAACTTACCCTTGTTTGTGGATTAGACTCTAAAGAGCATAATAGAATTTCAAGTTGTGATTCGGCAAAAGAAATTTGGGACAAACTTAAGGTAACGTATGAAGGTACATACCAAGTGAAAGAATCTCGTATTGATATACTTGTTCATAGTTATGAATTGTTTAAAATGAACTCTAATGAATCTATTTCAAGTATGTTTACTAGATTTACTGAAATTGTAAACTCTTTGAAATCTCTTGGCAAAACTTATACTAACAGTGAGTTTGTGAGAAAAATTCTTAGGTGTTTACCAAAGAATTGGGAAGCAAAGGTCACGGCCATTATAGAAGTCAAAAATCTCTCCACACTTGGATTGGATGAGCTTATGGGTTCCCTTATAACTCATGAGATTACCATGAAAGGACATAAGGATGTTGAAAACAAAAAGAAAAGTGGAATTGCATTCAAAGCCTCATCAAATAAAAAAGAACAAGAAAACTCCAGTGAGGATGAAAGTTATGCCATGTTTAGTAGAAATCTCAAAAAGCACTTCAAGAAAAACAATTATGGAAGAAGAAGACCTTTTAAGAAAGAGTACAACAAAGATAACAAGAAAGTGCCTATTATTTGTTATGAGTGCAAAAATCATGGATATATAAAGATGGATTGCCCAAAATTGAAGAATCATGGAAAAGACTACAAAAGAAACAAAAAGGCCATGGTAGTAGCTTGGGGAGAAAGTGAAGATGAAAACTCAAGTGATGAAATTGAAAATGAAGTAGCCAACTTATGTCTCATGGCTTTTGAAGATGAAGACTCTACTCAAGATGAGGTACTCTTTATGAAGAACTTGAAAGTACATTTCATGAACTACGTGATGAATTTAGAAAAGTTTGTGCCAAAAATAATGTGTTGAAGAAATCTGTTGCATCTTTATTTATTAATGTAGAAGAATTAAAGAAAGAAAAAATTATTTTGAAAAATGATTTTGATACTATCTCTAATGAGAAAACTACTTTAAAAAACAATGTTGATGATTTAACAAAAATACTTAAAAATTTTGTAAAAGGTAGAGATAATCTCAACATGCTTCTTGGAAATCAAAGATGTATTTTTAATAAAGTGGGTATTGGATATGACTCTATTAAGAAACAAAAGAATCTCAATACAATTTTTAAAAATGCACCTCTCATGATACACCCTTATATTACTTGTCATTATTGTAGAAAGAAAGGCCATTATATATCTTATTGTCCATTCAAAAAGAATATGAACATGGGAATTAAAAATATTTGGATTATTAAGGGATCTAACAAAACTAATCAAGAAGGACCTAAGAAACTATGGGTACTAAAAACCAACACTTGATTGTCATCTTGTAGGTTTGCCTTAAGTCCAAAGCTAAAGAAAGGAAGTGGTACCTTGATAGTGGATGTTCCAAACATATGACTGGAGATAAATCATTCTTTACTAAACTATCATTGAAAGATGGATGATTTGTTACTTTTGGAGACAACAAGAAAGGAAAAATCATCAGTATTGGTAGCATCGGTATTTCTACTAACCCTTCTATTGAAAATGTTTTACTTGTTGATGGACTTAAGCATAACCTACTTAGTATTAGTCAATTATGTGATAAAGGTAATCGAGTTATTTTTGATAAATTACATTGCACAATTGGAAGCACAAATGATCATAAAGTTTTATTCGTTGGTAATCGCCATGATAATGTTTATGTTTTTCATCTTAATGATCTCTATGCTAGTGATGTTAAATGTTTATATGTTAATAATGAAAATAGTTGGTTATGACATAGAAGACTTGGTCATGCTCATATAGATTTAATTGCTAAACTTTTGAGAAAGGATTTGGTCATTGGACTTCCAAAAATTAAATTTGAAAAAGATCATCTTTGTAGTGCTTGTCAACAAGGAAAACAAACTAAAATATCATTTAAATCAAAATCTCATATTTCCACAACTAGACCTTTACAACTATTGCATATGGATTTATTTGGTCCCTCAAGGACATCTAGTTTAGGTGGTAAATATTATTATCTTGTTATTGTTGATGATTATTCAAGATTTACATGGGTTATGTTTTTAGCACACAAAGATGAAACATTTTCTTCTTTCACAAAACTATGTTGTAGAATTCAAAATGAAAAAGACTTTCTTATTTTTAATATTCGAACCGATTATGGTAGAGAACTTGAAAATGAGAAATTTGAATTGTTTTGTGATGAGCATGGTATTGGATATAATTTTTCAACACCTAGAACCCCTCAACAAAATGGTGTAGTAGAAAGGGAAAATAGAACTTTAGAAGAGATGAGTAGAACAATACTTTGCGAAAATAATCTTCCTAAATATTTTTGGGCCGAAGCCGTTCACACCACATGCTATATTTTAAATCGTGCATTAATTAGAGCTATTCTCAAAAAGACTCCTTATGAACTTTGGCATGATAGAAAGCCCAACATTAGTCACTTGCATGTTTTTGATTGTAAATGTTTTGTGTATAATAATGGTAAGGATAACTTAGGTAAATTTGATTTAAAATCTGATGAAGCAATTTTTCTTGGCTATTCTTTAACTAGCAAAGCTTATTGTGTTTTTAATAAAAGAACTCTTGTTGTGGAAGAATCTATACATGTGACATTTGATGAAACTAACATCTCTTCTCAAAAGTAAATTGTTAGTGATAATATAGATTTGGAACCAAATGTGGAAGATTCAAGTATCTTCAAAGAAGAGAACCAACATGTAAGTTGAATAAAGAGATTGAACAACCTATTCTCCCACCTCAAGAAGAAGGAGGAAACAACCATGATTTGCTAAGAGAATGAAAGTTTGTTCATAATCACTCTAAGGATTTAATCCTAGGTGACCCTATAAAAGGTATTGAAACTCACTCTTCACTTAGAAACATTTGTAGTAACTTGGCTTTTCTCTCATAGATTGAGCCTAAAAATTTTCAAGAAGCCGAATTTGATGAACATTGGATGATAGCTATGCATGAAGAGCTTAACCAATTTGAGAGAAACAAAGTGTGGGAACTTATGCCAAAACCTAAAGATCATACCATTATCGGTACCAAATAGATCTTTCGAAACAAGCTTGATGAGTCCGGCACAATTATAAGAAACAAGGCTAAACTTGTTGCATAAGGATACAATCAAGAAGAAGGTATTGATTTCGATGAAACCTTTGCTCCGCTTGCTAGATTAGAAGCCATTTGCATGTTACTTGCATTTGTATGTTTTAGAGATTTCAAACTTTATCAAATGGATGTAAAAAATGCCTTTCTTAATGGTTTTATAAATGAGGAAGTTTATGTTAAACAACCCCCAGGTTTTGAAGATCATGCTTTTCCAAATCATGTTTTTAAACTATCAAAAACTTTATATGGTTTGAAACAAACATCTCGTGCATGGTATAAACGATTAAGTAAATTTTTTATTGAAAATAATTTTTCTAGAGGAACGATTGGCACAATACTTTTTGTTAAAACTAAAAATGATACTTTACTTATTGTGCAAATATATGTGAATGCCCTTATATTTGGTACTACTAACGAAACCTTGTGTAAGGAATTTGCTAAGTATATGCAAGGTGAGTTTGAGATGAGCATGATGGGGGAGCTAAATTATTTCCTTGGACTTCAAATCAAACAATGTAAGGAAGGAATTTTTATCAACCAAGCTAAGTACACAAAAGAACTACTCAAAACATGTGGTATGTATGACTCAAAAATAGCTGGAATACCTATGAGCACATTCATTAAGCTAGACAATGATAAAAAAGGTAAGTCCATTGATTAAACAAAATATCGAGGTATGATCGGCTTACTTCTTTATTTAACTACAAGTAGACCCGATATTATGTTTAGTGTTTGTATGTGTGCTAGATATCAATCAAATCCTAAGGAATCATATCTCAGTGCAGTTAAAAGAATTTTTAGATATCTTGTTGGCACTTAAAATTTGGAACTGTTTTATCCTAGAGGTGTTGCATTTGATTTAATTAATTACTCAGATGTCGACTTTGCTGAATGCAAACTTGATAGAAAAAGCACTAGTGGCACTTGTCACTTTTTGGTAACTCATTAGTATCTTGGTTTAGCAAAAAGCAAAATTCTGTTGCTTTATCAACAGCCGAAGCTGAATATATAGCTTCCAGAAATTGTTGTGCCCAAACACTTTGGATGAAACAACAATTGGAGGACTTTGATTTGCATTATGATCATATCTCTATTAAATGTGATAATACTAGTGCCATCAATTTAAGCAAAAATCCGGTTCAACACTCACGAACAAAACATATTGAAATTCGACATTATTTTTTAAGAGATCATGTTCAAAAAGGGGATATTATACTTAAATTTGTAAATATCGACAAGCAATTGGCGGATATTTTCACAAAACCCCTAAGCGAGGATCGCTTCAATTTTATTCGTGACGAGCTTGGAATGTCGATTTCTACTTAAAAAGTTTTGTTATGACTGTGAAACTTGAATTTTTGTTAAAATGATATATGTGTATTGCTACATTGATATGAAAACATATATATCAGTTGAATACTCTCAAGTCCATACATTTATTCTCCTTAACAGTTTGTTATTCTCAACTGTGTAATTTTTTTTTGGGTTCTGCATCTTGAGGTAAAATTAATTCTGCATACATTGATTTTTTTTAAACCCTTATGGTAACTTTTTTGCATTACCATTCCAGTAACACCAATGTCCCATTAAGTTTAATTTCTGCTGGTATTATTTTATTTTGCTATTAGGCTTAATTTCTTTTATTTTTATTTTTTTCTCATTATTATTTTTTGTTTGGGCTTAATTTTTTTTTTTTCTGGTTTTTAATTTCATTTTTCAGTAGTTAAACATAAAAATAAAAACACATCAAAATACAAATATTTACATTAAAAAAACACCATTCATTTTTTTTTACGGTCATACGCCGATTAAAATAAATATATTTACATAAAAAAAAATCCATTATTTTTTTTTACGACCATACGCCGATCTTACTTACTCGTCTCTTCCATTGTTTTCTTCCTCTTTTTATCACCTTTGGAGGCCCTGTCCCCGTGCTTTCGTTGAGAGCAACGACTCCCTGTTGACTATCAAAGGCCAATAATGATGTTGCTCCAAATCGGGTCATAGAGGTGGTCTTCCGTTTAAGCTCTTTATTTTCGGCCTTCAGTGCGCAAATCTCTGCTTGTGCATCCTTATACAAGCGCTGGAGCAGCGAGAGTTGGGCGTTAACCTGGTGGAGCTTACTCGTCTTGTTCTGTAGTCGGTGAGCCAATTTTATGACTGCAGTCACCGTCTCCGTACAGGACGTCAGTGTGAAATGATTGGCTTCAATGTCTAATTGAGCTACCATTGTTTGCTCAATCGACATCATAGGAAGGTTGGGAAAAGTAAGAGCCGCGGCACTCGGCCCAGCAGCGTTTACGGGATCATTTAGGTCCGGAAAGAGAGTAAAGGGACAGGACGAGGCCATGACGTAGAAGAGAGAGATGTAATCGATAGGAGGGTCATTTTTGGCAGTCTTTCTGGTCTTCTCAGTTTCTCTGATTCTATCTCTCTCACATAGAAGAAGAAAGAGATAGAAGCGAATGAGAAAGAAGAAGGAGAAGAGAGTGATTAAGAAAAAGACGGAGGAGAAGAAGACGAAGGAGAGAGAGCCGAGCCTATTGACTGACCAGTCTCACTTTTGTTGGTTAGTTGATGCAAAAGCGAGAACGCGTGTTCGATGCGTGTTCGATGCGCTTTTCGACGGAAAAGAGAGAGGCGCGCGAATCGTATATATATGTATATATACGTTTTGAATTGTATAGATGCCATTTATCACTATCATTTTCCTCCTCCTCCTCCTCCAGATTCTAACCCATGTTTCCTTTTGATAATGTCACAAGGGTAGAAATTATATGATGTTATGTATTATGGTATTATTTTGTTATGATGTTATGTATTATGGTATTATTTTCAAATTATGGTATTATTTATTTGAAAACTAATATGATGATTGTGTATTTGTAGTTTGATATCTTAGTCTCATATCATGTCTTTAATTAAAGCTTGTTTATTACACATGTGCTAACCTATGTATTTAGAAATGAATTCAAGGAGCATGACTTGAGGGGGAGCTTTTCTTGCTTTCAAATCAAATCAAAACATTATTGTGTGCCATCATAGAAAAAGGGGAGATTGTTAGACTTATTTATTTTGATGATTTATTTAATTATGTTTTAAATTTATTTGAAAGAAAAAAATAGAATCAACATTTATTTTGATGATTTTATGTTTTAATTTATTTGAAAGAGAAAAATAGAATCAAAATTTATTTTGTCCCATTATTTCTTACCTAAAACTTTTATCCTAAATGTTGTTAGAATGTATTTAATATTTGATTAAATCAGAGGTTCAAACAGCCCAAAACAAAGGTTCCAACAGCCCAGCCCAGCAGCAGGCCAAAAGGTTCAAGTGGAAGATATTCAAATTAGTAATGATGGAGTGAAAGATATTCAAATAAATACAATGGCTATAAACGATTATAAGTTTTATTATATATACCAAAGCTTCTAATGTAAACAAGTTACAATAAAAAAATCAAAAAATATTTTTTGATCTATAATCACTCACATCTATTCTCTGAAAAATTATCTGAGAAGTGTTCTTCAATTTTTTGTTTACATCATCTTTAAGAAATTATACACTAAGACGTATAGCTTTAAGCCCATCTTTCCTGTGTGAGGTTTACAGAAAAACCAAAGCTTTATTTTTATATATATCTTTGAAAGATAATTCTTGTAACTTTCTGTGAAAGAAAAAACATCTTCTTTTCAACCTTGTAAAAATGTAGTACACTCAGTGTTTTTGACTTAGAAAGTCTGTGTAAAATCTGTGGAGGATTGCTCCATCTGTAAAAAGGTTGCTAGCACCCTATGAAGCTATAGTATAGTGGAAAATCTCAAATGAAGCTTGAGGAGTGGACGTAGGCCGAGTTGAAGCCGAACCACTATAAATTTGTTTGCCTTTCTCTCCCTTATCTCTTTATTTTATTTAAATTGCCATAGTTGTATTTCACATTTTTACTGTGCTAAAATCATTAACTGACATAGTTGTTAGAACACTTGTTTTAATTATTTCTATTTTATTAACTATATTTATCTATTGTGCATAATTTTTATTAGGGTATTATTATTTTTATTTGTAAAAACCTAATTCACCCCCTCTTAGATTGTCTTTTGGGTAAGAAAATGTTTTGGCACGAGCATTGCATATGCATTCATCTTATGTCTTTGTTAAGATTCATATATTGTGTTGAATTATTTCTATTGGGCTTTGGCTCACCCTATGTGGAAAAAACATTTCAGGTGTTGATGATATGCCTCTGCCAAGGCAATAGCTTGGGAGGAACTTGGAGCTGAAGGCTTCTTTTTGTTTACTTGTTGTATTATTTTGTACAAGCCCAAGGCTTAAATTGTATTGAGCATTGTCTCACTTTTGTTGTAATCAAGCACTGTCTTGGAAAGTTGTAGCTAGCAAGGCATTTGTCTATCTGTTTAACTTTAATTCATATATCTTGACTGTAACACATACTATAGATTCAGGGTTAGGGCTTGTGCATGTATAGATGCATGTGTTATCTCTTCTATAATCCAAATCATGTATGAATGGAAAGGGTATTCATTTTGGGAAAGAGTTGTCTTCATTTAATTCACATGTCTTGGGTTATTGTATTTATTTCAAGGCGTTACAACTTGGTATCAGAGTGTACCGGGTTTCAATACTTTGGGTATGTGAGAAGTGATTTATACCATAATGGGTTTGTCTCACTTGATAGAGATGTTTGCATGTTTAGTATGCTATGTGATAACATGCTTATGTGACTAAATGAGTATGAGATTTAATTTCTAAGATATTGACTGGGTCTACGAGTTTCTAGAAGTCTTGTTAGAAGAGCACTTGATCATTACTATTTCTAATTAGAACTTTGGCAATGTCGCGGGACGATCATTGTTTAGAAAGGAAGTTCATTTGTGTTTATGTGATTAAGTGTTTAATTGGAGTGACTGTTGATGTTATTAGTGCTGTGGAACGAAAGAGATTTTGTTGAGGGCATTATTGTTTGTGTGCTAAACTTGTTATGTTTATTATTGATTAGGATGTCTAGACGAGGAGGTGACGACTTTCCTCCTTCCACACAGGAAGAATTGAGGAAACAATTTGTGGAGTTAAGCTAAGGTACTACACATTTGGCATAGTTTGAGGTGTGGTTTACTAACCTGTTGAGATTTGCTCCAGACCGAGGAACTTTGTTGTTCGGAGTTTGAGAAAAGGTTGTGTGACGACATCTGAGGGAGGATTGCCGAGTCTTGGCATAGAAGTTATTGTGGGCCTGTGGAAGCTACGACTCATGTGGAGGCAGCGGTCTTAGTTATGGGACGGAGTGAGGAGGAAGCTATTTCGGCAACTCCTGTAACTCGAGGTTATGGTAGACCTTTTAAGAACTAGAGAATGAAGGTAAGGTTGATGGCTCAACCAATAATCGTACCACTAGAATCATTTAGTTAGTTGGGTCCTAGGGTGACTGGAGGCTCGCAGGGGGAGCAGTCGTCAGGACCTTTACCTATTCAAACTTTAAACTCGTTACACAATTGGAGACCACCTACTTGCTCCAAGTGTGGCCAGTCGGGCCATATTAGACGTCATTGCCTCCAACATGGGACATCTTTGGGTGTATCAGAGTCCAGTTGGACTCAGCCTTATCCATCTAGGCAGGGGCAATACCGATACGGGAACCTAGCAGGCCAGATTTCGGGGGCCTCTAGAGAGTCGAAATTTCAGCCATCGAATGGGGAGTTACGCGTTTGTTTCAGGTGTGGCCAACTTGGACACATCAGTAGTTCTTGTCTTTAGCGTGTGAACTCTTAGGGTATCTCGGGGTTGGAGAATAACCAATTTTAGCGGTCCAGTAAGGGATAGTAGCGACGGTAGTACTAATGAGGCAGTTTCATTTTGGTTATTTAATTTTTGTAATTGGTGGATTATCGTTGTGTAATCGTTCTGTTATTGTTTTGTAACCAATATGTTTTGGGGATGTTGAGACATCAAGACTACTTGCTTTTATATGTATATTTGCTTGTCGATTTCCATAGATTGGAGCATGTAATGACTTGAAAATTTAGTTAATGTAATAAGTTATGGTGGAATTAGAAAATTTTCATATTAAAGTGTATGTACGATAACGATTTGGTTTGGGAAGGTGATCGTTGGTAAGCCTTATTTTGAAGTTGAGATGGTTGTTGAGTAATGCGTGTTCTAGTTAGGGTTACCTTGGGGTGAGTAGAGTTATACTTGTCGAATGTGTATAGTTTTGTTGAGTATTCCTTATTGAATTTTGTATTAGTGTTAGGAGCCTTAGTCTTTGGTTGTGAAGGTTCCTGGTAGGGATGTGAAGTGCGTGATTGGCACCAGATTGTGAATAATATAATGAGTTATTTTCAAGGTGTGAGTGAGTGAGGAGGTGTGGAACCTCTTGTAAGGGTGAATAGTGTTGGGCTATTGTAATGGTCGGTGTTGAACATGAGCAGTTATTAGTAGTGTGTTTTGGTGGCTTGAGTGGTGTGGGGAAGAAGGATAAGGTAGTTATACTAAAAAATGGGTTAGCCAAACTAGTGTTCCTAGGGAACATTATGAGTGGATGATATTGGTGCTCAAGTGCTTTGGCATTATTGACATAATTACGAGTTGAGTGTTTTAGGATCGGCAGTATTTGGGGAGAGTGTTGTTTGACTCTATTAGTGTTGTGTGCAGTTGTTGGGGTTATGTCAGGGTACTGGTACGGTAAGTGTTGGCGACTGGTAGGTTGGCCAGGAGAGTTAGTATTTTGTTTGAACCATGTAGTGGGTGGTGGTATGGAATGCAGGATCAAGGGTTGACCTTGTCAATCGCCAAAGACTTGGGGTGTTGTGGTTGTTCGTTATTAGATTTAGTTTTGCTACGTGTTAGTGGTGGTGTTGGAGTATGGTAAACTCTTGTGAGTTGACTCAATGTGAGAGGGTAGGATTATGTGATTGGGTTGTGATGAATCTGGTGGGGATTGAGAGTACATTGGCATAATGAGGAGCTAGTGTAAAGTAACCCACTTGGGGTTAAGGGGGAGATGTGATGTCGTGAGTAGTGGGGTTTTGTTTTGCGTAGTGTGTATCGGTGCATGGTTAGTGGTTATTCGATGATGTATCGAAGGGGATTGGTCACGGGATTATCCTAGGAGATTACCTCAGAGTAGCAATAGTGTGTTTAATGTGGTTAAGAGTGATCTAGTGTCCGGTAGTGCTAAGTCACTTTGGTGGGTGTTTGTTGTTTGGTTTGGGAGTGAAACTCCGAGTAGTGTAGTGAGATTGAGTAGAGTGATTGGTGTGCTAGGTCAGGGTTGTTTTTGACCTTCTCGGTCCTGGTATGTATAGTGTGAGGTATTTGATTGCCACGGTAGTATGTGTGAGCTAGTCTGAAGATGTGGATTGCGTGTTTGGTCCTTAAGAGTCCAGTTTAGACGCATATGTGGAGTGCGGATATGCTTGCCATACAGGCATGGGTGTGATGGGTTATTTGAGATTAAGCGTGGTTTGAGATGACTTGAGGAATCCAGCGTAACTCAAGAAATCCAGTGTAACTCAAGGAATGTCTAAGAGTGAGTGTGGAACTCTATTTCGGAGCTAGTGAGATTGGGCAGGATGTCAGTGTTGATGTGGAGTTGAGTGATGCATTAGTGTTTGGAGGCCAGTGTAAGGTGGTTAGGTTGGTATCCAGGTTGGTTGACATATTCGCCTTGGGAATAGATTGGAGTTGAACTTGAGGGTTGTGTAATTGAAAAGTATCATGGTGTGGCATGTAAGTCCTGTATGGACAATTAGGGAATTGTTTTAAGTTTATGGTAACCAGTTTGGGGTTACAATTGGGAGCTTTGGTCTTTTGAGCACTTTTGCGCCATTGTGCGATTGGTGGTTGTGGAATTTCTTTACTAGTGTTTTATTGTGTTGTTGGCACTTTAGAAATTTCTAAGGATTATCATCGTGGAAATTTGTGTTGATGTTGTGACGTCACCACGGGTGTGATGGGTTTTGATGGGTGATGATGTTGTAGTTCAATGGAAGAACTAAATCGATTTTGGTTGGAAATGTAAGTTTCGGTTTAATAAAAAGTTCAATCTAACAAATCATGAGAATAAAGGGAGTTTTGAATCATAAATGACACAGTGGTTTTGAAAAAGAACATGGTTTCGAAATCTTTGAGTTTCGTTGGAGAAGGTCAAAAAAGATATTTTGGGACTGGGCGGTGTGAGATTGAGCACCTTTTGAGAAATATAATATTTTCTAGAAAAATGAATAAAAGTAGATTTTTTTTTTCCTGGAATGGGTTGCATTTTACTTGTACTATGGAGTTTCTCAAGATCTAGCCTAAGTTGCGAATTGCATATTAGATAGTTATTTTGCAGGGAACCTAGACTTTATAGGAGGTTAATGTGTGTTGTAGTGTTGTCTGTTTAATGCTGTTTTATTTTGCGTTCTCGTTTTACGAGAGTTGGCCGGAAGCCTTGTATACGAGTGGTTTCTTTTCTCTGTGTTGGAGTGTCAAACACTTAATGGCGATTTGGGTATAATAGGTAGTCGAGACGTGGTGGACATCTTTGAGTGTTGTTGTTGTGGTTGTTGTTGTTATTGTCGGAGGTAGTTGTTCTTGTCTCATACATCATCGCGAGTTTTGCCGGTTGGAGAGGCATCCATGCTCTTTTCTTGTTATTAGTTGTTCAGGAATCATTGGGGCCACGAGATATTGGACCGGGATTAGTCTTCCATCGATTTTTGAAAGCTTCTTTAAAGTTTTGTTTTATTGAGATTTTTCTCTTGTTCTTAGTGAGTTAGAGAATTTAAGGTATTGTTTCTCTTTCTCTTTTGCTTAGGAACTTTTTTTAAGAACCAAAATCAAATATTACTATTATATAACAAATCCATTAACATTTTTGGTGCATTTAGAGTTTCTCATGTAACTGTCATTTTGTTGGATAATGCAATTAAAATTTTACATTCTTATGATTTGTGCTATAGCATGTGAATAATGAGATGCCACCAATTTTTTTTACAATTTGACCCACAGTGATGGACATGAAAACTATCAATTATTTATTTATTTATTTACTTATTTATTTTTAATAATCAAATGTCTGGGTCAATTTTTAATTTATTACACACTCAATTATATAGGACCTAATTCTCTTATTACATCATTGTGGGGAAGTTAATGAGTCCAAAATTGTGGATATGTAGATCTTTAAATATTAATGAGATTCTCTTTTGATTTGTTTAGTACACAAACTCTAACGTTAGGCATTTTATTAAGTGGGACTTCCGTGTAGGTCATAATAAATGAACTTATTGTCTAATAGGTCATATGTTAATTAATGATGTTTTTCATCGAACACTATTAAAAAGAAGTCACTAATTGTTAATTTTCAGCGACAGTTTGAAAATTGTCACAAAAAATGTCACTCATTATAAGTTTTAGCAATAGTTTAAAAAAATCATCACAAAAAAATTACTAATTTTTAACTTTCAGTGACAGTTTGAAAAATTCGTTAAAGAAAAACGTCATATAGCGATTCTAGTTTAGACCCGACCCATTTTGTATTATGGACTCGGGTTTCATGGTTTTGTATTATTGTTCATGTCATATTTCCTTTATACCTCTTTGAGTTTGGTTATTGGGTTGTATTGGTTGCGTTTGGAACAAGTTGGTAGCTTGGTTTTCAAACTTTTGTTGCCTAAAACTTTACTCCTTCGCTCGAGCGGCACTTTTTGCGCTCAAGTGGGCTTTGTGAACTCTCAGTACTTTGCAGGTTTGCAAAACTACTAGGAGAATGTATTCTACGCTCGAGCATCGCTTTCTGCGTTCGAGCGGTCTCGGCTTGAGCGGCTTTTCTTGTGCTCGAGCTTTGGTCTGCTATCTGCAAAACTACTGGAAGTGTGTATTCTGTGCTCGAGAGAGACTTTTTGCACTCGAGCGGAATAACTTATTGTGTCTGACGTTCGAGCGTCACTTCTTGCGCTCGAGCAAACTGTACGTATTTCAGTCCATTAGAATCACTTTTTTATCTCCCTCTCTCACTAAACATTCCAAAACCCTAGATCTAGAGCCTCTCTCTCTAAAACTCACACTCTCTCTACATTTTCATCTAGATTTGGTGGTTTCTCTACTCGTGTGCCTTTGTTAATAATGTAGAGCACTTCGAGGGCCCTCCGTTGATCCGAATAGAGTTGAGTTTTGGCATCTTTGAAGTCTTTCCATTTCTCTTTTGGTCTTCTAAGCATGAGGTATGGATTTTCTACACTCTTCTATGGTTTTTAACTTAGCTATTTGTTGTTATATAAGTAGTATGGTGATTTTGAAGGATTTTGAATAAACCTAGGATTTTGGTTTAAAATCAAAAGAGGAATTTTCAAATGAATGTATTGGAAATGGTTATGGGAGTAGATATGAGGTTGTGGTGTGATTAATTTGTTAATTTTGATACTTGAGATGGATTTGGAAAAAAAGGAGGTTTTGCCCTAAAATGCCTCCAATGTTTATTTTGTATAAATAAAATGGAATTGGTGTTGAAAATTTGAAATTGGATTGATGGTTATATCGATGGTAGAGTAAGATATGTATTATTACTCACTTATGGAATTTGGATGATTTATTTGTCTTGGAGATTGTATATCTATTTATAAATATCTGTTTTGGGCTATCGGTGGAGGATAGCTATGATTGTTGTAGAAATTGCTTGAGAATTAGGTGAATTGAAACTAATTTTCTTATCCATTTATATTGAGCCTTGTTACATCTAAAATACATTGCGCATGTATAATGTTTAAGAGAAGAAAGGAGATGTACTCCGTGTTTGGGAGGAGAAAGGGGATATCTCCGTTGAATTAAGTTGGCCGGAGTGTCTAGGGTGAAAGTCTAGAAAACTACGAATATACATGAGTGCCGATTCTCGCGGACGAAATATTCGTAAAATGGCAAATGAAAATGTTTTGTATGATGACTGTATTGATTAGAGACCTACTGAGTTGTATCCTCAGCTTGGTTGTCTGAATAGAATGGAAAAGACTCATGAATTGAGATAACATGGATTGAATATGAGTTCGATATAGCATGATTTTGTAAAAGAGTTATAAATGATTTTATCATGGGCATTGTATGTGCTTACTACACTTATATCTTTGTTAAGATTCATGTATTGTGTTAGATTATCTTTATTGGGCTTTGGCTCACCTTATGTAGGGAAAACATTTCAGGTGCTGATGATATGCCTCCGCCAAAGCACTAGCTTGGGAGGATTTGGAGCAAGAACTTCTTTTGTTGTGTTTGTTTTATATGGCCAAGGGCTTTAAATGTATTGAACTTAAAGTCCACTTTTATTGTAACCAAGCCTCGTCTTGGAAATATGTAAGCCCTCGGGGCATTTTTATTTGTTTATCTTCATTTCTCTCTTTTAACTTGCAACATATGCCATAGATTCAGGGTTAGGCTTTATGAATGTATGAAACATATGTTTTGCTTTTGTATACCATATTAAATTTAATGGAAGATACCCCTATTATTGTTGTTGTCATATTAGATATTGTGGATGGATTATTATAATTATTTCGGGGCGTTACATGTTACTAATTGTAAGTTTTAGCAATAATTCAAAAAAGCTATGACCAAAAAAAAAAAAAAAAAAATACTAATTGTCAATTTTTAGCGACATATGCAAAAAAAATTGTTACAAAAAATTATTTTTAGCAGCGATTTTACTAGTATTTATTTTCAATGGGACTTAATGAAAATTAAGATCCACTATCAACACCTATTGGTAGCTTACCCTAGAAAATAATATTTTACCAATTAATTTTCTTCTATTAGATATTAAATATATATTTTTTAATTTTTTTTATCTATCTTATTAATATCTTAGGATTAATTTATATTGAGTTTTGTATTTAATATGAAATTCTTTATTATAAAACATTTATATTTAATTTGAATTTTATATACTTATATATAAGATGTATGAATAATTCAAAAAGAATATTAAAAAAAAAATTAATACTTTACGTAATTAATCTATTTATTTTCTTTTAAATCGAATTACAATACATTTATATTTAATTTTTGAACTCCTATTTGTACATATTTATATTTAGGATTTGGAATGATCAACTCACTGCCATTCTTGATAAAAACAAAAAACAAAAAAAAAACTCATTACCATTTATTCAAATATTTTATTAGTATCCTACAAATTCGTGAATTGTTAACATTTTACTTACACATATCTTATTATCAAATCACATTTTCATAATTTGATTTGATTGGGTCCTAAGATTTTCAGCATTCGGTTTGATTCTAAATTTTATGAAATCCTAAGGAGTTTAAAACCAAACCAAATGATACTCAACCCAGAGAGAAGGAGAGGGAATCTTTTGCAGCAATACTAGGTATTATGAAAATTTTTTCATGAAAATAATCATGAAAGCTTTGTGACCCTTGGATTACACTTAGAATAAAGCACCACACACTAATCAAGGTAATCCAAGGATCATAAATATTTCATGATCATTTTCATAACAAAATTTTCATGATTCCTAACTTTTCCCAATCTTTTGTGATGGGAATCTCTGGGTATGACCACCAACGTTCCATGTTGTTCAGGGTTGCTTCATTGTTCTTTTCTCACTACTACTTCACTCTCTCTCTCTCTCTCTCTCTCCCTCTTATGTTTCTTATTTTGTAGGTACACCACAATTTCAATCTCTTTCTACCCGTTTAATCTCATCCTTGTTCAATGAGAAAAATCCCCAAATTAAACTTTAATTTCTTATTCTCTGGTGGTTTTAGTTTATGGGTTTCTCATGTTTCTCTATTTTTGGAGTTTTGTATGGTGTACTTGTTGTGATTAATATGTCTTGTCTCTAATATATGAACATTTCTTGGGTGTTGTTTTTGTTGTTTAGACGTTAAAGTTTAAGTTTTTAAATGAGTTAGTAATCAAAAATTTATTCTGATATCAAAGTAGACAATAGATTATGTGTTCAAAATTCACCGCCTGCCCGATAATTATAATAAAATTATTCCCCTTTCTAACAGTTTAAGATGAGTCAGTAATCCATCATAAAATGTTAGTGGGAGGGACTTGTTGGACGAGTACATATGCTGTTTGTTGATAACAAGTAGACATTATTCTAGGTTGCTGCAATGTGGGTTCATTTTTGGGTTGTTACTTCAAGAAATGAGGGCTGCTATATATCACCATTCTTTTTTTCACCCATTTGTATCACCTGGATATGTGGCAAGATATCATTTGTCTTCATTTATTCTTTAATAAATTATCTTTAGACAAGATAATCAATCAATAATATCCATGTAGATGGTGATACAAAAGGATGATAAAAATCCGGTGATTCATAGCATTTGCTCAAGGAATCAAGCTAGACATTTTCAACCTTTTCATCTGTTGTTCGGCAAATTCTACAGTCCTGTTAGCTTATGGATGGTATTTCAAATCTACAATGTGAATGATATGTTGCCTCATAGAATAACATGAGCACATTGACTTTTTCATATTTGTTTTATTAAAAAATGTTAATCAATGGTTTTGAGGAATTGTGGGAGAAGTATTGAAACTCAAATTATCTCAATAGGGTCCTCTTTCTGTCTCTGTTGTGCTATGACTTCTAAAGCTTACGCTTGCAAGTTGTTGGTGTGGACAATATTGGAACCAAACTAATCAATGCACTATCTTGCGATGATGGAGTATTGAATTGTTTTTGATAATGAAATAAATGTTGATGCAGTTAGAATACCTTGATAAGATGCAGAACTTGGTTACAAATTGAACAAATAAATCGCAGGTTTGTCATTGGGGGCTTGAATTCTAATACTGGGGTGAGTAGGGAGAAAGGTTGTGGTCTAGTAGTGAGGGCTGGGAAGGCTGCTCTTTGTCACTGGGCTCGAATTCTAATGTTTTTATCGCCATCACTTGTTTAATACCCAACTGCAGTTATACCATGGTCTGTAGATTTAGAAGGCATATATACCAGCATCCATCACCTTCAATCATTCTTTTTTCTTTCTGTTGTCTCCTTTCCTTTGCAATTCATCTTCCCCATATCGGAAATTTCCTTCTTGGCATACAAGTTCGATCAGCTCCCTTATATGGGCAAGTTGCTTCAATGAAGGCTTTTATGAATGAGTAGTGGTTGTGGTGTAGCAATATCAAAAGTATCAAGCAATAAATATTAGGAATCGAATGTTGCAATCTGAATTTTTTTTTAAAAAAAATTAGGTGAAATGTTAGGGAAAATATGTGATTCTCTACAAGTAAATCAATCAATGGGAATAAAAATTAATGTGGAAAAATTAAATCAAAAGCAACACAAGAATTTTTACGTGGTTCCCTTAATGTAAGGTACGTTCACGGGATCAAAATCCGATTCCACTATCAACCAAATAGTTTCCAAACGATTACAAACGAGACATGAATAGTCTCACAAAACCACCCTTAGTTGAATTCCAAAAAATCAAAAATAAACAAGAGGAAAGACCTCACCAAATAAATGAACCAAAATCTTCAGAACCAGAATATAGAAGACCCAAAATAATACACCCAAAACAGAACCGAAAACCGAACCAAACCAATCCACACACTGCCGAAATTAACCCAGTGCGTACCCACACGAATCAGCCGCAGTGCTTCGGAAAAGGTGTTTGTAGCTGCCGTCCACTTTTTGTGTGTAGAACAAAAATAATATATATATTAGATATATATATATATTATTAAATCTTGAATTTTGTAATCAAACCCTAATTGTATCCAAATTGAATTGGGTCTCCACAAATATAATATATAAAAATATATTATACTTAAACCAAGTCAAATTAAAATTCTTTATGAAACCAATTAGGTCCCACACTCCAATAAGGAGGTATATCCAACAATTCTCCCCCTACCGACTTAGGTGGAGATATCAACCATACCCGCCAAAGTTCGACACTTTGAATGTTTGTCCCTCGACAAAGTCTTTGTCAATATATCCGAAATATTATCATCTGTGTGAATATTTTCGAGTTGTAACAATTTCAAATCTAACACATCACGAATCCAATGGTATTTCACATCAATGTGTTTCGATCTCGAATGAAAAGTAGAATTTTTGCTCAAGTTAATAGCACTTTGACTATCACAATAAAGCACATACTTTTTTTGCTTTAAACCCAGCTCTTGCAAAAATTTCTTCAACCATAACTCTTCTTTGCAAGCTTCTGTAATGTCAATAAATTTAGCTTCGGTAGTTGAGAGAGCAATACATTTTTATAATTTAGATTGCCATGCCACAGCTCCCCCTGCAAAAGTCATCAAATATCCCGAAGTAGATTTCCTAGAATCAATATCACCAGCCATGTCAGAATCTGTGAACCCATCAAGCACCGGCTTACCATTCCCAAAACACAAACACACCTTCGAAGCCCCTCGAAGATACCTTAGAATCCATTTTACCGCTGCCCAATGTTCTTTACCCGGATTAGAGAGAAAACGACTCACCACACCAACGGCGTGAGCAATATCCGGCCTTGTACAAACCATGACGTACATCAAATTACCAACTGCTGAAGCATAAGGAACTTTTAACATCTCTTCTTTGTCTTTCTCACTTGTAGGACATTGATTCGAACTAAGTTTGAAGTGACCCACAAGTAGACAATCAACCTACTTTGCTTTATTTATGTTGAATCTCTCAAGAACCTTCTTAATGTAGATTTCTTGAGACAACCAAATCAGTCCCTCTTTGCGATCACGAACAATTTTCATATCAAGAATTTGCTTTGCCGGTCCTAAATCTTTCATAGCAAAAGACTTGCTCAACTCTAATTTCAACCTGTTTATCATGGTAGAATCTTGACTCATAATTAACATGTCATCAACATAAAGCAAAAGAATAATAAATTTGCCATCCGAAAATTTTTTCACAAACATACAATGAGCCGAAGTAGTTTCAGAAAAACCATTATTCATCATGAAAGAGTCAAATTTTTTGTACCATTGTCGCGGGGCTTGCTTGAGACCATACAAACTTTTCTTCAATTTGCAAACAAATTTCTCTTTCCCTTTTTCCATAAAACCTTCCGGTTGCTCTATATAAATTTCTTCTTCAAGATCACCATGAAGAAATGCGGTCTTCACATCAAGTTGCTCAACTTCAAGGTTCATACTTGCAGCCATGCCAAGTACAACCCGAATAGAAGACATCTTCACAACCGGTGAGAAAATCTCGTCAAAGTCAATACCTTTCTTTTGCCCAAAACCTTGCACAACAAGACGTGCCTTGTACCTCAAATTCTTGCCATCATTCTTTAATTTGAAAACCCATTTATATTTCAAATTTTTCCTCCTTTTAGGCAATTTCACTAAATCATAAGTCTGGTTTTCAAGTAAGGAATTCATCTCCTCGTCCATGGCCTTTTTCCAATCACCTTTCTTTGTATGCTCAATTGCTTCTTGGTAGCTCTCGGGCTCCCCTTGATCAGAAATCAACACAAATTCATTGGGAGGATACTTTCTTGAAGGTTGTCGGTCCCTTGTAGATTTCCTCAACTCAAATTGTGGTGGCGGTTCTTGAGTTGGATGCTCTTCCTCAATTTCTGGCTCAACTTCATTAGGATTAGCATCATCCTCTACATCATCTTCAATAGGTGGTTGCACATCTCCTCTGTTTTCATCATCAATTGAAGATGAAGGAGATGGATCCATGTCAATGAGATCACTAGTTTTTGGTTTCGGTTGATCACCTTTGCCAAAGTTTTTAATTGTTTGGTCTTCAAGAAACACAACATCACGGCTTCGAATGATTTTCTTGTCGACCGGATCTCATAATCTATACCCAAATTCATCACGCTCATAGCCAAGAAAAATACATTGTCTCGACTTACTATCAAGCTTGGACCTCTTATTTTTTGGAATGTGAACAAAAGCTCGGCAACCAAACACTCTCAAGTGCTCATAAGATACATCTTTACCGGTCCAAACTCTTTCTGGAACATCACCATTCGAAGGATAGCAAGGAGACAAATTGATTACGTCAACCGCTGTCCTCAATGCCTCACCCCAAAAAGATCTTGGCAATTTAGCTTGTGAAAGCAAATACCTTGTTCTTTCCACAATGGTGCGGTTCATCCTCTCGGCAACGCCATTTTGTTGAGGAGTTTTCTTAACTGTCTTCTGGTGCCGAATACCTTGGCTGCGACAATACTCATCAAAAGGCCCAATGTATTCACCACCATTGTTTGATAGGATGCACTTCAATTTCTGCCTTGTTTCTATTTCAACCATGGCCTGAAAACACTTAAATACTTTTAGAACTTAATCTTTAGTTTTTAGTAGAAAAGCCCAAACTTTCCTTGAATAATCATCAATGAAAGTAACAAAATAAAATGCACCACTATGTGTTCTAACTTTTAAAGGACCACAAACATCCGAATGAATCAACTCCAAAACATTTTCTTTTCTAGAGGCAACATTTTTATGAAAAGAAACTCTATGTTGTTTACCCGTCAAACAATGAACACAAGTTTTAAAATGTGTATCTTTCAAACCGGGTAAAAGCTCTTTCTTGAACAATACTTACAGCCCCTTTTCACTCATGTGGCCAAGCCGCTTGTGCCACAATTCTGTAGAAGTATCATCTTCAAGTGCATTGACAATATCTTTACAAATTTTTCCTTGCATCGAATAAAGTGTATGAGTTTTCTTGCAATTAGCCACCACCAAAGAACCCTTTGTAAGTTTCCATATTCCATCACCAAATTTTTTGTTGAAGCCTTCATCATCTAGCTTCCCGGTAGATATCAAATTGAGGCGAATGTCGGGAACATGCCTCATCTTTAAGTAACAACTTGTAGCCCAAATTTGTTTCCAAGCAAACATCACCCATACCAATAATCTTGGACAAACCTTCATTACCCATTCGAACAGAACCATAATCTCCTTCGATGTAGGTAGTGAAGAAATCAACTCGAGAAGTAACATGAAAAGAAGCACCGGAATTAATCACCCAATTGCTCTCTTGGCTCACAAAATTGATACAATCATCTTCACAAATGACTATGAGATCATTGGTAGTAACTGCTGTTGTGTCTTCTTGTTTCTTATCCACACTTTTGTTACACCTTTTCTCTTTATTCTTGAGCTTTCAGCATTCTCGCTTCATGTGCCTTTTCTCATGGCAATAATAGCACTCAATGTCTTTCTTTGAACAAGAATCATCTTTCGGTTTGTCACGGCTTTGATCACGACCACAAGGAGTCTTACTCCTCCCCCTTGTTTTGCTTCGGCCTCTCACAACAAATGCTTCCGAATGAGATGAACCCACTGATTTTCTTCTAGTTTCTTCATTCTACAAACTACTAGTGACTTGGTCCATTGTGACAACTCCATCAGGTGCCGAATTACTAACTGTCACAACCAAAGTCTCCCAACTTTCGGGCAAAGAACTAAGTAGCATCAAAGCCTGCAACTCATCATCAAAAATAATTTTCATAGAAGCAAGTTGGTTAACAATACTCTTTATTTCATTCAGATGTTTCGGAATAGGGCTGCCCTCTTTATATTTTAAATTAACCAACTTACGAAACAGAAAAGCTTTATTTGTGGCTGATTTGTTATCAGAAAGGCCTTCTAATTTTTTTTCCATAAATCATGTGCTGAAGTTTCAGTAGCAACATGATAAAACACATTGTCATCAATCCATTGACGGATAACACCAACGGCTTTTCCATTAAGCCTCTTCCATTCATCATCTTTCATACCTTCGGGTTTGCCACTATCACCCTCAATTGGTCCATACAAATCTTTACAAAATAATAGGTCCTCCATTTTAGTTTTCTAAGTTACCCAATTGCTTCCATTGAAGCTAGACATACGACCCACATTCTCCTCCATTGATTTACACAAATAAATAAACTCAAATAAACCGTAAGCTCTGATACTAGTTGTTACGGAAAATATGTGATTCCCCACAAGTAAATCAATCAATGGGAATAAAAATTAATGCGGAAAAATTAATCAAAAGCAACACAAGAATTTTTACGTGGTTCCCTCAATGTGAGGTACGTCCACGGGATCAAAATCTGATTCCACTATCAACCAAATAGTTTTCAAACGATTACAAACGAGACACGAATAGTCTCATAAAACCACCCTTAGGTGAATTCCAAATAATCACAAATAAATAAGAGGAAAGACCTTACCAAATAGATGAACTAAAATCTTCAAAACTAGAATATAGAAGGCCCAAAATAATACACTCAAAACAAAACCGGAAACCGAACCAAACCAATCCACATGCTACCGAAATTAACCCAGTCTGTACCCACACGAATCAGCCGCAGTACTTCGGAAAAGGTGTTTGTAGTCGCCATCCACTTTTTGTGTGTAGAACAAAAATAATATATATAGTAGATATATATATTATTAAATTTTAGGTTTTGTAATCAAATTCTAATTGTATCCAAATTGAATTGGGTTTTCACAAATGTAATATATAAAAAATATTTTACCTAAACCAAACCAAATTAAAATTCTTTAACAAACCAATTGAGTCACACACTCCAATAAGGAGGTATACCCAACATGAAAAAGAACTCATAGATGCCAAACTAGCCTTATCAACCTTAGGCAGAATGTATCGGCTGTGAATTGATTAATGTATCAGCGAATGTATCACCAACCGGATGATACACATGCAATTTTCATTCCTACTGGTATATCAAATTGTGTCCGATATGAATCGGCCAATATGGTGCATATTGGCCAACATTTAAAACCATGCTTAAGTGGCAACATTTAATCAAATAGTCAAATTAGGTAAATGGTAGTGAGTTGGGTTATCCCTTCCGTGGCTGCCTCAACTGAAAATGCCCCACAACTTCTGAATAGAAACCATTTATGAAAGAATGTATTTAGAATAGGAAAGGATTTTGAAAGTCAAGTGACTACGTAAGTTTAAACAAAATAAATGACTATCAAAAAACGAACAAGAAAATGGACAATCAAACTCACGAAAGAAAGAAAGAATTGCGTGGTTCGGCCAAAGCCTACATCCATGAACAAATCAAAAAACGGATTCCACTAAGAAAAAGAAAATGAATGCTCTAAAACCCAAGTTGCATTCCAACATGTGAATTATGAAAGAACCCACCCATATTTGTACTTAAGAAATTCTACCCAAGATAATTAAACCCAAACCCAACTAGAATGGGATTCTAATTCCCAAATTAATTTGATTTCCTTATAATCCAATCCAAAATTAATAAGGAAACATCAAAACCAAGTCAAATAAGTATTCTTGCAATCCTAATCAATAGGAAAGAGAACACTTCAAATCAAAACCAATTTGGGAGTGGATAATGAGCCAAAATTCAAGAGTGTGGATGGAAGGGAACCTAGTATACATTATGAGATGCCCGGAATTCTGCATTAGTCAAATCTCTGAATCGATTCAAGGAAGTTTTGAATGATTCTATGAGCTGTACATAGTCCTGGAATATCTTAAATTCCCCTATTTTCTCTGCATTATCCTCATACGCCCATCCATAATGAGCCATCAGTTGCTCACGTTTCTTAACCATGGAAGCTTCATGCAATGTATCGGACATAGCTTGAGAAGCTCACATCCTTAAAATTGTCAAGCTGGCAATAATACATTTTTTACAAGCATTAGAGCCACTGATCTATGGATATTTGATTTTTTTTAAGCCATAAATGAGGAGCACACTTAAATGCTCGAGAGAATTGAATTATGTAGAACACGCATCTTCCATTGTGATGTGAATTCTTAGTTTTTTTTTTTTTTTTTTCATTTTTCTTTTTTTCCTTCCTGAAAGTAATGTGCAAGTACCCTTGATTCCTCTAATTGTTGTTTAGTATAAATATTTTACTTTATCATGAAAGTCTCTAATATTGCATATTAATTTATCTAAAGTGACCTTGTAAGTTTCTCTTATACGGGGCACCAAGTGGCTTAGGTTGCATTACCCCAACAAAAAGACTTTCGGGTCCCTTGACTTGCCAATCAAAAGAAGTTCTCTTATAGATTTCTATCTTTATTTCATACCACTTATAGCTTCCCGATTTCATTGACATTTTTTGAACCACATTTGATGATCCCATTCTAGTATTTCTACTTTCGCTTTAGTCAACTATGGTTTTAATGTACAGCATTTAGCATTCTAGTTTTTCCAAGTCAAGGAGTTGGGGACTCCATTTAGAAAACATTGTTAATCCACTGGGGTGGTAAGACTTCAATTTTGCCATAAGAAAGCAAATATGGGAAGGGAATACGATTACAGAGGAATAAACCAAAAGTACATTGCAGTTTCATTGATAAAGTTTAATATTTTAGATGCATAGATCTGCTTGAATCACACATATTTACAGGACAAGAAAAAGTAACACACCACATGCTTAGGTATATAACAATTGGCTGAGATCAAAGTGCAAACTCGAGATGAAGATTCACCATTTGTTTGCTACTTCTAGGTTCTAAGCTGTTGGATAGGAAGAATCCATGGCAATGCCACAGAGGCCTTCCTTAGCCGCAATGTCTCTTTGCATTCTAATGTATCCCTCCTCACCCCAGCTAGTACCCCATGAATTCTTGACTAACCAATACTTGGTGCCATCAGCGGTTGTCCCGTATCCAACTGCA
The DNA here is from genome assembly GCA_025200525.1 of Camellia lanceoleosa. Taxonomy (NCBI): domain Eukaryota; kingdom Viridiplantae; phylum Streptophyta; class Magnoliopsida; order Ericales; family Theaceae; genus Camellia; species Camellia lanceoleosa. Next base: position 84,984,441 of record CM045772.1, on the reverse strand, counting down.
GTGACACCATGATCTAGATCAGTCCCACAATCTCCTGTGAAAATGCCGCTCGAGTAAAACTGGAAGGAAGCTCCACCGGCATCAATAGAAACTGAAATGGGTTGGTTAGCCACAGCCTTTAATAGTGCACTCTCACTGTTGGCAGGTACATTTTCATAGCCGCCAATCTTTGCTGCATGGGAAGCTTCCTTCTTAGTGTTGCAAGTTCCATCAGTTGCTGAGTATGGATAAATCGTTTCAGTGGCAATGCCTTTGTTTTGTACAATAAATGCAAAGCCACCCTCCATGTAACCACCCTCACAGCCTGCATCTTGACCACTCCTGTCACAGTCCACCAGTTCTTGCTCAGACAGTGAGATCAACTTACCAGTTGTGAGTTGAGTGATCCCTTCAGTGGCAGCTATTGTTGAAAATGCCCAACAACTTCCTATTGATTAAAGATTACAAGTGAGATAAATGAAGAAATTGATTGGAGTAGTTGCACTACATCATGAGTTTGAGAAAAGTGGATTTTTTTCCTTACCACATTGACCTTGATCCTTTATGGGGGTGACAGCTCCCTTCTTCCTCCAGTCCATGCTAGTTGGCACTGCAGTCACGTTTTCATACCTAAATGGTGTTGCGTTGGATAGCCTTGGGTGGGAGGGGATCTTGTATCCATTATGAGAGGCCTGGAACTCGTCATTAGTTAAATCTGCAAACTGATTGATGCTCAGTTTGTAAGGTCGATTCCCGGCACTGTTGAAAGATTCTATGAATTGCACATTGTCGTTGAATATCTTGAAGCGCATCTCTTTCTCTGTATTGTCCTTGTAGACACGCCCGTGATCGGCCATCCATTGCTCATGTCTCTCAGACATGGATGCTTCATATAGTGTGCGCGACATGGCTTCCGAAGCCCAAAGCCCCAAAACTAACAAGGTTGAGAGGATAAATTTTCTTTCTAGTGTCAAGGCCATTTTGAAGATGTTTTGAAAAGGCTATGTGAATTGGTAGATATTCTTAAAACTTGGTGAGTTAAGGTTTATATAGAGTAGATGTTATGCTTCCATGATGATCTGCCTCCATAGAATTACAACTCTGGCTCAATGTGAAAGGAAAGGTCCAAGTCCCCAGTTTCCCCGGCAAATTGTGATGACATGGACAACCAAAGCTCAGTACCGTGAACGCAGCTTGATTGAATGTAAGATTTTTTTACATTTTGTTTAGGCAGAAAACATTTTCAAATAGAAAGTATTTTTTACGCAATTTTTTTTTCCAGAAAATGATTTATGGAGAAAATATTTTTCTATATTTGGTGGTGGTGGTGGTGGTAGTAAAACGAAGGTGAAGGTGAAGGTGGAGGTGGAGGTGGTGGCATGGTGGTCGAGCGGCGGCAACGGAGATAGCGACGGTGATAATGGCTATGGCTGTGGTGTGGTGGTGGAGGTGAGAGTGATGGTGATAGTGTGGTGATATTGGTAAGATTTTAATTCAGAAAACGTTTTTAACTTTTTAAAAGTAGAAAATATTTTCTTCCCATATAGGTTTGTTTTTTATTGATCATGAAAAGTGTTTTTCATTGACTTTCGTTTACTATTGTACCAAACACAAAAAAATATATAAAATATTTTTTAGAAAATATTTTTCATCCAAGCAAACGGAGCGTAATGTCACGCTAGAGTTAATAAACTAATCCAGGTTGTGCCAATTTTGGTGTCTCTAATGCAACGTAAGAAGGTACACTCTCTTATCAATTAAATAAACACAAACTGCTTTTGTCTCTCTTTTTGGTTCTTAAATATGAAATCCATTTAGTTTGTTGTATATCTTGGATTTTCTTGTGTTTTGTAGCTGTGACACAGAGCAGCAATTTCATTTTTCTTTCTTTCTTGGACATGTTTTGACATGAACAGTTATTGGCCATGAAACCCGTTTCAACCAGTTTTGAACTTGCAGGGCAGTGAATGAGGCAGGTGACAATTCCCTTAGGCTAGATTTGGATTATGAATTTGGGTAGAAATTTAGAAAGGAAAAGAAAAGAAAAACGCGAGGAAAATGTCAATGAAATATAAGCCCATTCTTTTTTTCTTTTTCTTTTTTTGCATTTCTATCGATTTTTCCTTTCCTTTTTAAAACCCTTACTCAAATCCAATATCCAAGCATAGCCTTAGGATGCAACAAGATGGTGATGTCAAGAGACCTCTTTGTGGTATTGCTGTGAAACCCTTTGAAATAAATATTGAGAGAGTGCTTGAAAGAGCGAACAGGCTTTGTGATTCAATATATTAAACCTTCAGATGAGACTCCATTATATAGGAGAGTTTATACAACAGCTACTAGACAACATTATGAAAGGAAATGGTATTAAACTGAAAGCAGCCGAAAGCAAGCGAAGCACTAACCAAAGTAAAGCACTAAGCATCTGATGACTAGACGCACCAACTATATGACTAATAATATAATATATACAATATATATATTATATATTATTATATATTAACAATGGAAAAAGAAGCTTGATTTCCAACACTCCCCCTCAAGCTACGTTGTAGATGTTAATCATTTCCAATTTGTTCGTCAGATCTTCGAAGTTAACTCGAGCAAGAGCTTTTGTGAGAATGTCAGCCTTTTGACAGTTTGTTGGAGTGCAGTTGACTTGAAAAACTCCTTCTTCAATCTTTTCCTTGATAAAGTGTCGATCTATCTCCACGTGTTTAGTTCGATCATGATGAACCGGATTCTTAGCTATACTGATGATGGCTTGGTTGTCACAGTATAAAACCATGGGATGCTCAGATGGAACCCGTAATTCTTCTAACAGTCTGTTCAACCAGATTCCCTCACAGATACCTAGGGCCATAGCACGAAATTCTGCCTCAGCACTACTATGGGCTACCACTGACTATTTCTTGTTTTGCCATGTAACCGCGTTCCCCCAAACAAACGAATAATAGCCAGAAGTTGATCTTCGATCAGTCAGTGAACCTGCCCAATCTGCATCGGAAAAAATCTCAATTTTTCTATTTGTTGTTCTTTGGAAGAAGAGACCCTTTCCCGGTGTCCTCTTTAGGTACCTCAATATTCTGGTCACAGCAGTCATGTGTTTTTCGGTTGGATTATTCATGAATTGACTGACCACACTAACAGAGAAGCCGATGTCTGGCCTTGTATGAGAAAGATAAATAAGTTTTCCCACAAGACGTTGATATCTCCCTTTATCACTTGGTGCACTACCGTCACTTTCTTCCAGTTTGATAGTTGTGTTCATAGGTGTTTCTGCTGGCTTGCATCCTAGCATCCCTGTTTCATTCAGTAAGTGTAGAACGTATTTACGTTGTGAGACTGCTATACCTTTCTTTGACCTAGCAATCTCCATTCCAAGAAAGTACTTAAGATTTCCAAGATCTTTAATCTCAAATTCCTTTGTTAGGAATTTTTTAAGTAAGCCAATTTCCTCTTCATGATCACCTGTTAGAATTATGTCATCCACATAAACAATGATAATTGTCAATTTCCCTCCTAGGGAGTGCTTCACAAATAATGTATGATCAGATTGACATTGAACAAAACCGTACCCTTTCACTGCCTTAGTGAACCATTCAAACCAGGCCCTGGGAGATTGTTTGAGACCATACAAGGATTTTCAGAGTCTGCGAACTTTGTTGAAATTTGATGTCATCTCAAGTCCAGCAGGAATGTCCATGTAAACTTCTTCCTCTAAGTCACCATTGAGGAAGGCATTTTTTACATCAAGTTGGTGAAGTGACTAATCGAGATTAGCTGCCAAGGATAAAAGTACACGAACAGTGTTGAGCTTGGCAACTGGAGTAAAGGTTTCTTGATAGTCAATGCCATAGGATTGGGAGAATCCTTTGGCGACCAACCGAGCTTTATAACATTCCACATTACCATCTGCCTTGTGCTTTACTGTGAAAATCCACTTACATCCAACTGGTTTCTTACCTCTTGGAAGATCAGTAATTGCCCAAGTACCATTCTTTTCCAGAGCCCGAACTTCTTCATTGACTGCTGCCTTCCACTTAGGATACTTGAAGGCTTCCTAAATATTCCGAGGAATGGGTATCTCCGTGATGCTAGAAGTGAAGGCACAGAATGAAGGTGATAGCTTATCATAAGAAATAAAGTTCCCAATGGGATGCTGAGTACATGATCTAACTCCTTTTCTCCAAGCTATGGGCATATTAAGAATATTGTTTTCTAACTCAGAATTAACAGTACTATCTGTGGTAGGAATATTGTTACCTGGAATGTTGCTTGGATTAGAACCCGGTTCAGCCTCATGGGATTGTTGAGAAAGTGCTCCTTCCTCCGTGTCCTCTTGGATGTGCTCATTATCCCGCAAGTCAACAATGAACTCGGAATTTTCGGCAAGTAAAGATTGATTAAATGACTCTGGAGGTGTGTGATTTTTGGTGGTGATGGATGGCTCACTAAATGACTCAAGGGTCCAAAATTGATATTCCTGGGTTAGAGTCTCCCCCTGAATGACGATGTTAGGATAGTAAGACTGGGTTTCAAAAAATGTGACATCCATGGAATTGTAGAATTTCCTTGTGACCGGAGAGTAACACTTATACCCTTTTTGATGTGACGAATACCCAATGAAGATACACTTGAGCGACCTGGGATCAAGTTTACTTCGATACTGGTGATGGATATGAACAAAGGCAGAGCACCCGAAAATTTTAGTGGGATGGTGGAGATGAGGCGAGTAATTGGAAAAGATTTTAGGAGAAGTTGACAAGGGGTTTAGAAATGTAGTACCCTAGATGGCATCCTATTAATAAGGTAGGCTGTTGTAAGAACAGCTTCCCCCCAGAAGAATTGTGGAACATTTGTGGAAAACATTAGCGATCTAGCAACATCTAACAAATGCCTATTTTTCCGTTCAGCGATGTTGTTTTGTTGTGGGGTGTCAATACATGAACTTAAGTGAACTATCCCTTCTTTTGCTAAAAATTCTCCTAGAATGGAGTTGAAATAGTCCCGAGCATTATCAAACTTTAGAATTTGTATTTTTGACTGGAATTGTGTCTGAATCATAATGTAAAATTTTTTGAAGATTTGGGTTGTTTCAAATTTGTCTTTCATGAGGAAGATCCAGGTTAATCTAGTATGATCATCTATGAATGAGACAAACCACCTAGTACCAGTTACATTTCTTATTCTGGATGGACCCCAGATATCACTATGAATTAGTGAGAATGGACGAGACGCTTTATAGGATTGAATGGGAAAATGGGACTGTACATGCTTAAAAAATTGACAGATTTCACAATCAAAAGGTTTTGGATTTTTATTAAATAATGAAGGAAATAAATGCTTGAGATACATAACATTAGGATGACCTAAGCGATAGTGCCACAACATAATTGCTCTATCGTTATTTTGACACTGGCGAAAAAGAACTACCACGAATTCTTTGTTTGAGGTTGTTCCAGGATAATGGCGTTCATAAGGATGTAGAGTCGAGCATTCCTCGGCATTGCCAATCGTCTTCCCGAATCCAAATCCTAAAATTCACAATGAGTGGAGAAAAAATTAGTAACACACCTCTTTCCTTAGTGAGTTTACTAATTGACAATAAATTCTGATCCAAGTCGAGAACAAGGAGAAACGAGTTGAGAATAAGATTCCTAGACAACTGCCGAACTGTCTAAGCAACCTTTGATAGTGAACCATCTGCTATTCGGACCGTTAAATTATTTTGACATGAGCTATATGTATAAAAAATTGTTGCATCTCCCGTCATATGATCAGATGCTCCTGAGTCCACAATCCAAGGTTTTTTACGTTTCTTACTAACAGTAAAGGCGTTCAAAGAATTACCTTTGTGAGCCAAGGTTCCGGATCCTATGATGTGGTTGGAAGACGAACCAGATTGTGACTGTAGAATAGGAGACATTAGTTTCTGGAGCATCTCTATTTGCTCCTTGGTGAAAGGGCTTGCTTCAGGCTGTGGTGATAGTTCATTGGTACCTGCATGATTACCTCGTCCTTCTTTCTCAAGAGGCTGATGTGGCTTCCAATCTGCTGGCTTTCCATGAATCTTCCAGTAAGTTTCTCTCGAGTGACCTGGCTTTCTGCAATGATCACACCAAGGCCTATCTCCTTTATTTTTCTGACGGTTGTCAATAGGAGTGAATTGAGTCTTAAGAGCCGAGCTTTCTGCCATATTCAGTTGTTGATGGGATCCCATCATGAGTTTTTTTCCGACTTTCTTTGCGACGGACTTCAGAGAATGCCTCTCTAAGGCTAGGTAGCGGTTTTACTCCCATAATTCTTCCTCTGATTTCATCAAGATTTGTGTTCAATCCTAACAAGAATTTAAACACACGCTTCCCTTCGGCAATCTTTTTATACAATAAACCAAAACACTGCCAGTTATGAACCTCAAATGTATCAAGTTGACGCCATAGACGAGTAAGGGTATTGAAATATTCAGTTACCGTAAGATTGTCTTGACGTAAATTGTGGAGGGAGCTTTCAAGCTGGATGATTTCAGATGTGTTTTCCTTGTCCGAGAATGTTTCTTTTGCCATGTCCCAGATCTCTTTGGCAGTATCAAATGACAGAAAATTTTTGCCAATGTCCGTGGTCATAGAGTTGACGAGCCACGACATGACCATATTATTTTCGGCTATCCACCTTTTGTAGGTTGATGCTGTGGTTTCTGGTAGCGCTGAGGCTCCGGTGATGTAGTCATCTTTCTCCTTTCCCCGTATAAACATTAATATGGATTGAGACCATTGCAAATAATTTTGCCCATTCAGTTTATGTGCGGTGATCGGAAGATGAGAGGTTTCCATTTGATGAGAGGATAAAGATGATGAGATGATAATATCAGAAGAAGAAGGGGATGAGTCGATAGCCATTCCAAAAGCTGGACCGTATTTAGGCATGAAATAGAAGGATAGATTTGAGTAGAAGAGAGAGACAAAAAATTAAAAACAAAAAACTCAAATACTGAGACAGGATTACACCTGCTTTGATACCATGAAATAAATATTGAGAGAGTGCTTGAAAGAGCAAACAGGCTCTGTGATTCAATATATTAAACCTTCAGATGAGACTCCATTATATAGGAGAGTTTATACAACAGCTACTAGACAACATTATGAAAGGAAATGGTATTAAACTAAAAGCAGCCGAAAGCAAGCAAAGCACTAACCAAAGTAAAGCACTAAGCATCTGATGACTAGACGCACCAACTATATGACTAATAATATAATATATACAATATATATAATATATATTATTATATATTAACAATGGAAAAAGAAGCTTGATTTCCAACACCCTTCTCCCTTTTGCATGGTTAGATGGATAACAAGTTAACAACCAATGAAGAAGCTATATTGCTCATCCTCTGTAATGCATTCTTGCAGTGCAATCTGTAGTGCTTTGAATAATAACATGCTATGTCAAAAGAAAAAAAAAAAAAACTAGGTTGAGATTCAAAGTTTAAAATGTTGTCGTTTTGGTCTCTTCATTCCGACTTCAGTTGAGGACCCGAATAGAGACATAAAAAAACAGTAATGCTAGGTATCATGAAAAGTCTTTCATGAAAATGATCATGAAAGATTTGTGACATTTGGATTACACTTAGAATAAAGCACCATACACTAATCAAGGTAATCTAAGGGTCACAAATCTTTCATGATCATTTTCATAAATTTTTTTTCATGATTCCTAACATTTCTCCATAAAAAAATGAGTTTTTTTACTCTACTCCTTTATTTTGAAGCACTATAAATTGCACTACAGAGTGTGCACTACTGATGATTTGAAAAGGAAATTTTATTGTCTTTCAAACTTTTATGCGTTTTTTAATTTGATTCACAGATTTTGTATAATATCAACTTGCCCCCGATATATTCGAAATTTTGATCAATTTGACCTCGACTGTCACATTCCGTCTATAATCAAACAAAACTTGTTAATGTGGCACTAAATTTCATTTGAAATTTCATTTTACCTCCCAAATTATATCTTAAAAATCAATTAGCCCCCCAAATATTTTTTAAAAAATAATAATAATATTTCATTAATAATTTTTTATCTAAAAAATGAAAAAAAATAAATTTAAAATAAAAAATTGAGTATTAATTCTATTGAGTATTCTTTAAATAGTAATTGAATTTAAAAAAAATTTTCTACTCAATTTTGAAATTACTATTACTCGATCAATTCTATTGAAATTAATTTGGGAAAAAAACTAGTTACTATTGTGCATGCCCACACATATAGAGTAGCTAAGAAATTTTCGCCTCAATAAGTTTTTCCAGTATCGACTCGAGATAATTTAAGACATATGAAACATATGTACGGGTATGAGTATTTGTATTAGTACGATATGGATACGTCGATACTGTAAAATTAAAAAAAAGAAAAGAAAAAGGATATGAGTATGACTTGATACGTTTGTAAAAAAAAAAAATATTTTTAATTTGGAGTATTACAAAAATTGATTAAATGGTTTAATTAGTTAAGATCCAACGTACAATTGACATTTAATGCCAACAGTACAAGTATAAAATAAACCAAAATTAAATGTCATTATATTAAATAATTTACAAATCATAACTTAGTTTTAAAATCATGCTAAGCATAAAATTAAAAATGAAAAAGAAGTCTAGTAAAATAAATTTTATCACTGTAGTATAAGAAAATATTGTTTCAACTAAGATATGTCATGGCTTGAGTGTATACTAGGTATGTCTGGATGTGTCCAAAATTAAAAAGAACAAATTTGAGTATGTGTTTTGTGTAGCCAGTACGTATGCAGAAATACTATACGTCAGTAAGTACCCAGTACAGGTACATGTTTGTCGAAGTACCCATACTTCACAGTCTCAAGATAATTATAAATGAGAATTTCTATATTTTTTTATTATTTTTTTGCAAAGTGTGTATTATTTAAAATTTTAATTTTTTCATTATTAAGATAAAAATTATTTATTAAATATTTAAATTAAATTTTTTTTTTAATATTTGGGGGGCTAATTGATTTTTAAGGGTACAGTTTGAAAGATAAAATGAAATTTCAAATGAAATTTTGGACCACGTTAACAAATTTCGTTTGATCATAAACGGAATGCGATGGCAGGCGTCAAATTAATCAAAATTTAAAAAGTGTGGGGACAAATTGATATTATACAAAGTTTAGGATCAAATTAAAAAATATGTAAAAATTTGGGAGACATATATTCAAATTCCAAAACTTTCAGAGAGACCTTTCTTTCTTCTTCTAATTTTATAATTAATTTAAATCCTCATCATTCTGTATTGCATTTCATAATGCTGCTATATATTGTCAAAATTAAAAATTAATAGTTTATAATTATTACATCATTATGGTTGATTTAATTTTTCACCGCCGTTGATCATTAAATTGACATCTCCCCTACCATCCATTTTGTTAAGCATTATATGCATACATGTTGGAATTTTAGTGTCCCATAATTATTATTATTTTTATTTATTTATTTTGAAGTTATGGCGTTGCAATTCCATTTATATAATATAACCATTTTCATTGTTGCCTTGTGCGTTCACTATAGTAATGACATGTATTTATTAATAATATTATATAATTATATAAATTTTATCATATTTAATTTGAATAATCACAAATATAACTTCTGTACAAAATTTACACAATTCATTTGGGAATAGATTATTTTTATTATTTTTTGGCTATTTAATTATTTTAATAGATTATTTTAATTTTTGTGTTTGAAAAAATAGATTGACTTTTTTGTTGAATTGTTGTATTAAAAAATATGATTGACATGATGTTGTGATGACAAATGACTAAATTGCCCTTATTCAATGCTCATATGGGCAAAATTGACATTTCAAGGCCTATGGTGGCAGCTGTGCCCAAGGCACGTAATTCAGTTTTGTTTGTATATGCGTTTTCGCTTTTTTCTGTTGTTAGGCTATTTTCACTCCTAAACCAACTTCCTAAACAATGCCAAATGTCACTGTAATATTATTCTCGTTGAGTTTTATATATAAAAATTATGTTTGTAAATTCCAATTAATTTAGCATCTAAATTGTGACCATTATATTGAAAATAGACATGGGTGATGGAAAGTATTAAACAAATGTAATGTTAATAATTTATATGGTAAAAAAAATACTGTAAAAAAAAATATGCTCTATCATAATATTATTGTGATTTTATATGCTTTATGTATACAAGCTAGAACCAAATGCAACTGCCTTTATGATGTTTGTAGATCTCAAGTATGCTTTGTTTTGTTTTGTTTTTATTTTTATTTTATTTTTGTTTTTTTTGTTTTTATTTATTTATTTTTTTGTGTGTATTTGAGATGTATTCGTTGGTCTTAGAAGTTCTTTATTCGTCAATTTTGGCAGATCTATATTCGTTAATGTTTGTAGATCTCAGGCATGGTTTTAGTGGATATGTATTTGTTGGTTTTAGAAGATGTTTCTTCATCAATTTTGAATAGATCTTGTTCGTGAATCTTTACTTGACGGTTTACTTTAAATTTTGGTGGAGTTTTGGCATCCTTGGCGGCATCTTAGAGGTCTTGTTTCGATAGTCTTCCATAGATTTTTGAAAGCTTCTTTAAAGTTTTGTTTTATTGAGATTTTTCTCTTGTTCTTGGTGAGTTAGAGAATTTAAGGTATTGTTTCTCTTTCTCTTTTGCATAGGAACTTTTTTTGAGAACCATAATCAAATATTACTATTATATAATAAATTCATTAACATGTTCTACCCATATCATGTATTGGCTTAATTACAAAGCGTGTCATGACCCAAACCTGCCCCTATGGGTTTAGTATCGCAACCGGCCAGTAATCTATGATTACCAAAGGCCTAACTGAGCAAATCAAAAGAACGGGGCTAGCGGAAGTTAATGCATAAGAAAGAAAGACGTTCAACAAGCTATAACCATACATGAGACAAAGAACAAAACTATATATATACAACCAGGTATTACAAGTTTCTTATAATACAACATAACCAAAAGAGATAAGTCATTCCCATCAACAACAATTATAACACTAATGACAATCGACCATAACATGTGTGGGAGTGCCAAAAGGGTAATCACTAGGTCAACCAGCGCTCCGACAGATAGAAACCTTGATGAGAGGTGCAAAAGGTAGCTTGACCAAAACGGAGGCAAGGTTGTCATCGCTACGTCCCCTTCTGAACTGGATTACCTACATATACATAAAAACGTGAGCTAAAGCCCAGTGAATAACAACTGTGTAAAAGAGTTCTGAATGATGATCATAATGTAAAGCAAATGACATACCTTACTACAGATAAAAGCATAATGTAATACGTGATACATTCAAAAGCACTAAATACAAGCGGTCTAAAAGACCGAACATACGGTCACAGAGACCAAAGATCAGATGTGATGGCCATCACTATGGTAAACAGGAGTTCCATGAATTGGAACTAATAGAGATCCCTATAATCATGTGAACAGATGCTAAAGATGCCACAATAAATAGCGTAAGCAGAAATAGAATCATCATTCATAAATATAAGAAACCATATCAGAATGAAGCATAATTTTAAAACAGGGAAAATGTATGTTAAATTAAACATATCTTTACAACAGTGTTACTCACAGTTGGTTCTGTGATGTAAGTGACTGGAACGTGGTGTTTGACCTACATAGAAAGATACAAGCGTAGCATACTTAATTTGCCATACAACCAACTAATTAGTTCCATTACTTAGGATCTGATTGATCTAAATGTCTTTCACTCTCGTTAAATGCTTATGCAATGCAAATGGACATCAATTACGGATGCAAATCAAGCTAACGGAGGCCCGGGAGTGGGGTAAACGAAGCAGAAAACTGAAACCGAGGCTGCCAAACAACCGCACGTGTGGAACTCTTTGGCCGCACGTGCGGGACCCTCTCCGCACGTGTGCCACCAGGTGCTTTTTATGCATAATGTCCCCAGCACCTCCCCTATTATCCGCAGGTGTAGGCTTACCCGCCGCACGTGTGCCAATGCTCCCTGTACATGCAGGCTCCCCAGCCGCATGTGCGGTTCTCAGTGTTCTAGAACTAAATTTCTGCTTTTTTTTCAGAGCTTCAATCCACCGAAAATCACACCCAAATTTGATCAAATTAAGGGCCAAAAATTAACAAACATAGTGTATAAATAATTTCCAAGTTCAAACCAAGGATAGAATTTAATTCAAACTTAAGTTTCACAATTTCATCAACAACTTCAAAATCAAAGAGAAAACAAAACCTATGCACATGAAAATTCTTTGTTCCAATGAAATTTAACTTAAATCCATGCGGGACCAAGTAAATGAGCTTGAGTAATGCCATTCATGCAAGGATATTGAAGAATTCCTCCTATTAGGGTTATAACACAACTTATGTTACTCAACTCCTCACTCTCTCACTCAATCCTATGAGTTCAATATGAAATTCACTCTCATACAAGAATTTAGGAAGAACTTTTACCTTAATGTGTTAATTTGATGAAGTTGCTTCAAATTCTTATTTTCTCCTTTACCTTCCTCTCTTCTCTTCTTTTCTTGTTCTCTAGAACCCTCTCTTACACTCTCTCAGACTATATATCTCTCTTAATTGAGTTTAACCTATATATATAAAGATATATATACATCCATAACTAATTTACTTAATTAGTTCAATTAAATTAGAATTACACCCATTAAGTGTTAGCTGGACCCTTTCCTTATCTAATTAATGTGAATTAGGCTCTAACTACCTAGTTTACTAATTAATTCATAACCTTACGATTTAACGAATCAAACAGGTCTTTTTCATAAATGAGCATATCTGTTAACAAACATGATGCACATGACACATAAATAAGCATAAAATGCACAGATAAATACATAATTCAAATTAATCATGAAATTAATAGCTAAGAGAAAAGCGGGTGTTACAAAGCGATCAACCTTAGAAATATATAATATCCAACACTACATTAAATATTACTTTTATAGTTGTTTGTTAGTGTTAGAAATATGGTTTTGAAAATTCTGAAAAACAGAATTTTTCTTAAACTTTGGTTTAATTTTTAGGTGGAACCCATGCATCGATTTTCGCGGGTCTAAGTGGTAACGCATTCTATGCTGTGTTGTGATTCACGTGGTATATTTGGTTGCTCAAAACCATTATCGGGTGAATGGGAAATTGAAGCCAAAGTGTGCTCCATGGAAATAGAGTTTTGGTGGAAATTCCTTAAGGTTTGTATAATGGCTTGTCCCATATCGATTTGGAGGGAAGTTTTGGGTGGATTTGTAAGGCATGGGATTGGAACTTGGGGTAGGCCCCAAGGGGCACCCAAGTTTTGTAGAAATGGAGGTTATGAGCAAAATGGGTTAGACCCATTGGACCTAAAAATCACCACACGAACGTGCCACCGCCGCCGTCTGTCCGGTCGGTCGGGCGGGCGAGCTTGGGCACCGGTATGAGGTTGGGTTGGGCTTGTCCGGCCCAATACTAATCTTTTTGGGCCAAAAACATTTGAATTCAATTTTATTTTTTGGTAAAATAAAATCTGTCTAATTTAAATTTCAATTTTTGAATTTAAAATTGTTGTACCTTTTCAGAATTTGTTTTGTATAGATTCACTGGCCAACAGATCCGAATCTGTCTAGATTCAAACCCAAAACAGTTTTATCTATTTGAAATTCAAACCCGATTTGTCCGAACAGGTATTGCACCTGTGGAGTTCAAAATGAAAAGCCACCAATCCATCTATAAATAGGCAGCCCTCATTTGATGATTCATTCAATTTTTTCCGTCCATAAATATTGTTTGTCTTCTCTGCATTTTGCTGCATCTAAATTTCTGTGAGAAAGAGTATAAACACTTTGTGTTTTCGTTGTACGAAAAATTTGTAGTGTTGCTATTTTTCGTTGATTGATCATTTTATCTTGGGAGATAGATGTCCATATTTTGAAAACACCGTGGAAAGGACGAATCTGTCTTAAAGACACAGTGTCAAACACTGGACTTGATCAGAATTTTGCTCAACAATTTAATCAAGTAAGTTGTTTATTTATTTATTTGTTTTTATATCATATTTTTATTTTGTTTTTGTAACAAAATAAAATCTGTTCTTATTTATTTAATTTTATTTCTAGTTTGATTTTTGTAATCAAACATTCTCTCTCCTTTCTTATTTTTCTTTTGTATTCTATTTGTTATTTAGTACACAAACAGAATTTATTTATTTAAATATAGTGAAGATTGTCCAACAATCTTAAGACATAATAATTTTTTGGTGTCTTCATTGTATTTAATTTTCTGTGTTTTCACAAAAGAGATATTCTAGTTGGAAAACAAATAGTAGTAATATACTATTTGACAAGTAGTAGTAATATACTGTCTATTTTCTTTGACAACTAGTAGTAATATACCGGTATCATTAACAATTACAGAATATTAATTTATGTTAAAGAAAATTATTTTGGTATTTTATTTTCTAGTTTTAGTAATAAGGAAAATAAAATTATTTTGAGTTGTAATTTATTTTCTGGTTTTAGTAACTAGAAAATTAATTTGTGTTTTGGTTTTTTCTGATTTTTGTAATCAGATATTATGGCTACTGGAACTGGAAGTGGTACTCCAATTGTTACACCAACTCCGGTCCCTATCCAGAATCATGTTCAAGTTCCAATAAATCATGGAGAAAAATCGAAAAAATTTAACGGTACTGAGTTTAAGAGATGGCAACAGAAAATGCTGTTCTATCTTACAACTCTAAATTGGCTCAGTTTCTCCGTGAAGAGGCTCCAGCACTTAAAGAGGGTGAAAGTGATCGGCAAGTTGTTGCTGCTGTAGATGCTTGGAAACATTCAGATTTCCTATGCAGAAACTACATCCTCAATGGCCTTGACAACATGCTGTATAATGTTTACAGCCCTCTGAAGTCAGCAAAAGAATTGTGGGATTCTTTGGAGAAGAAATACAAGACAGAGGATGCCGGCATAAAGAAATTTGTTGTCGGTAAATTTCTGGACTTTGTTATGGTAGACTCCCAAACGGTAATTTCTCAAGTTTAGAATTTTCAAATAATTTTGCATGATATTCATTCAGAAGATATGTTTCTTAGCGAGTCTTTCCAAGTTGCTGTTTTAGTGAAAAAGTTACCATCGGCTTGGAAAGATTTCAAAAATTATTTAAAACATAAACGCAAGGAGATGACCATGGATGAATTGATTGTAAGATTGAGAATTCAGGAAGATAACCGAAAGGCTAAAAAAGGGGAATGGAAAAAATCCCATTGAGTCCAAGGCTAATGTGGTTCAACAAGTTCACAAACCACATAACAAAAAGAGGAAGTTTATTGGAGATGGTCTTAAACAAGGCGACAACAATGGCAACAGGAAGTCCAAAGGAAAATGCTATAACTGTGGCAAGACTGGACATCGAGCTTCTGACTGCTGCCGCCCTAAGAAGGATCGCAAAAGTATAAGCAAGAAGACCACCAATCAGGCCAATGTGACAGAATTAGATTACATCTCTGATGGGGTGAATGACATCAACCTCTCTGTTGTGGTGTCTGAGGCTAATTTGGTTAGAAATCCCAAGGAATGGTGGGTTGACACTGGGGCAACCCGTCATATTTGTGCGGATAAGAAGATGTTCACTACTTACAATGAGGCTGCAAATGGTGAACAACTTTTCAAGGGAAATTCTTCTACTTCTATTGTGGCTGGACAAGGAAAAGTGATCTTGAAGATGACATCAGGGAAGGAATTGACCCTCAACAACGTACTGCATGTACCAGACATTCGAAAGAATTTAGTTTCTGGTTCTTTGTTATGTGAAAATGGCTTTAAGCTTGTCTTTGAGTCTGATAAATTTGTATTAACAAAGAGTGGTATGTATGTTGGTAAGGGATACATGAGTGATGGTCTCTTCAAATTAAATGTAATGACAGTTGTACCAAAAGTTGCTATTAATAAGAATAACACATCTTTTGCTTATATTCTTGAGTCGAATTTATGGCATGGTAGATTAGGAAATGTGAATTTTGATGTTTTGCGTAGATTAATTGGTTTGGATTATATACCAAAGTTTGAAATTGAACCTAATCACAAATATGAGATTTGTGTAGAAGCGAAACTAACTAAGGCTCCCTTTAAATCGGTTGAAAGAAAAATCGAACCTCTAGAATTAATTCATACTGATGTATGTGATCTTAAATTTGTTTAAACTGGAGGAGGCAAAAAGTATTTCATAACATTTATCAATGATTGCACAAGATATTGTTATGTATACTTAGAAGCAAAGATGAAGCCTTAGAAATGTTTAAACTTTACAAAACAAAAGTTGAAAATCAACTTGGAAAAACCATTAAAATGGTTAGAAGTGATAGGGGTGGTGAATATGATACACTATTAAATGAATTTTGTGTACAATATGGCATTATTCACCAAACTACAGCACCCCATTCTCCATAGCAAAATGGAATTGCTAAAAGAAAGAATAAAACTCTTAAAGAAATGATGAATGCCATGTTATTAAGTTCAGGTTTATTGCAGAACTTGTGGGAGGAAACAATATTGTCTGCTAATTATGTTCTTAACAGAATACCCCACAAGAAAACCAACAGCACTCCTTATGAATTATGGAAAGGTCGACCACCTTCTTATAAATACTTAAAAGTATGGGGGTGTTTGGAAAAAGTTGAAATTTTTGTTCCTAAAAAAATTAAGATTTGACCAAAAACAATGAATTGTGTGTTTATTGGTTATACTCAAAATAGTACTGCATATCGTTTCTGACTTATAAATCAGAAATACCTGATATAAATGTGAACACTATTATAGAGTCAAGGAATGCTGTGTTTTTTGAACATGTCTTTCCTTACAAGAAAGGACAGGAATTAAGTTTACAGAAAAGAACTTATGATTGTACACAAAGTCAAGAGACTAATGAAAATCAAACACAAGAGACTAGTAATGGTCTCAACCAACAGGATTTAACTGATGATGAATCAAAACGAAGTAAGCGAGCAAGAACATCAAAATCCTTTGGTCCAAATTTTTTGATATACCTGTTAGAAAATGAACCTCAAAGCTTTAAGGAAGCAATGACAAGTTTTGAAGCACCTTTGTGGAAAGAGGCTGTTAATAATGAAATTGAATCCATTATGCAAAATCATACTTGGGAATTGGTGGATCTTCCACCCGGTTTTAAACCTGTTGGATATAAATGGACATTCAAGAGAAAAATGAAAGCAGATGGTTTAATAGACAAGTATAAAGCAAGACTTGTAGTAAAAGGTTACAGACAAAAGGAAGGTCTGGACTTTTTTGACACATATTCTCCTATGACAAGAATAACATCCATTCGCATGCTTATTGCTATAGCAGCGTTGTTTAATTTAGAAATACATACATCAAATGGATGTTAAGACAACTTTCTTAAACGGTGATCTAAATGAAGAGATCTATGGATCAACCCGAAGGGTTTGTAGTACCGGGGCAAGAAAAGAAAGTTTGTCGGCTTGTAAAATCTCTTTATGGATTAAAACAAGCACCTAAGCAATAGAACGGAAAATTTAATCATGCTATGCTTACTAATGGGTTTAAGATAAACGAATGTGACAAGTGCGTCTCTGTTAAAAGCACTAACCCAGGACATGTCATAGTTTGTCTTTATGTAGATGACATGCTTATCATTGGAAGCAGTCAAAACATGATCAAATCAACTAAACAAATACTTAACAAAAGATTTGATATGAAAGATATAGGGGTCGCAGATGTTATATTATGAATGAAAATTACTAAAACATCTGACGGATATGCATTATTTCAATCACATTATATTGAGAAAATTCTTGGTAAATTTATCAAGGATGATATGAATAAAGCTAGAACACCTGTAGACATCACTCTTTATTTATCGAAAAATAAAGGTGATGCGGTGTCTCAGTTAAAATACTCATAAATCATTGGAAGTCTAATGTACCTAATGAATTGTACTCCTCCTGATCTAGCTTATGTTGTCAGTAAATTGAGTAGGTACATTAGTAATCCCGGAAAAGACCATTAGAAAGCGATCATTCGGGGTTCTTAGATATCTAAGATTTACCCGTGATCATGGTTTAAACTTTACTCAATATCTAACAGTACTCGAAGGTTATTGTGATGCCAATTGGATATCAGATACTAAAGATTCAAAATCCATCAGTGGATATGTCTTTACTTTGGGAGGCGCTGCTATTTCTTGGAAATCCACGAAACAAACATGTATTGCACGATCCACAATGGAATCTGAGTTCATTGCTTTAGACAAAGCAGGAGAAGAAGCAGAATGGGTTCGTCACTTCTTAGAAGACATTCCAATGTGGCCAAAACTTGTGCCAGCTATTTGCATTCATTGTGATAGTCAATCTACAATAGGCAGGGCACAGAATCATATGTATAACGGTAAGTCACGACATATTCGTCGTTGACATAACACCATAAGGCAATTGCTCTCAAATGGAATAATCTTAATAGATTATATAAAATCTAAAGAGAATATCGTGGATCTGTTAACAAAATGTTTGACTAAAGAGCAAGTGTATAGTTCATCAAAGGGGATGGGATTAAAGCCTATTACTTAAGAGTCATCATAATGGTAACCCTACTTATATGACTGGAGATCCCAAAAACTGAGTTCAAAGGGACACCTAAGTTATGTGTGGCTCGCCAAAAATCACCAAGGGATTAAAACTCCTTACCCATTCCTATGGTGAGAGTGATATTTGCAACATGTGTTCTCTGCAGGGGTCTAAGGATAAGCTTTACTTTTAATGATTACTTATATCTTGATTTAGGCATAAAATCAAGACGAGTATAAGGAGATGCTCACAATAAGAATCACCTATATGAGTGTCGAACTAGGGCTGGTTCTATGATAATAAAGATGCTAAATTCTCTAGAAGCACTCATGAAAACCAAGAGCGTTCAAGGCTAAAATGAACACAACAGTGAGAACCACGATGTGTTAGAAGATATTTTGTGTGAAATCTATTGTCTTGGCTTACACAAACGACTGAACAATTCAAGGCAACGCGTCCCTTGGTTAGCTAGCAAGTCCAATAGGTTATCACTAGGGAAGGTTCAAGGCCGAAAGCTATCTATCTTGATGTAAGATATTTTCGATTTATACTCTTTTGACAAATTTTGCATATTGTTGCATTTCCGTTGTCATCAAATTCCATTCATATGGGGAATTGTTAGAAATATGGTTTTGAAAATTCTGGAAAATAGAATTTTTCTTAAACTTTGGTCTAATTTTTAGGTGGGACCCATGCATCGATTTTCGCGGGTCTAAGTGGTAACGTATTCTATGCCGCGTTGTGATTTACGTGGTATATTTGGTTGCTCAAAACCATTATCGGGTGAATGGGAAATTGAAGCCAAAGTGTGCTCCATAGAAATGGAGTTTTGGTGGAAATTCCTTAAGGTTTGTATAATGGCTTGTCCCACATTGATTTGGTGGGAAGTTTTGAGTGGGTTTATAAGGGATAGGATAGGAACTTGGGGTAGGCTCCAAGAGGAACTCAAGTTTTGTAGAGAGAGAGGTTATGGGTAAAATGTGCTAGACCCATTAGACCCAAAAATCACCACACATGTGCACGCCGCCGCTGCCATCCATCTGGGTGGATTGGGTTGGGCCTAGGCTTGGGCGCGGGTGCGTGATGTGAGGTTGGGTTGGGCTTGTCCGGCCCAATACTAATCTTTTTGGGCCAAAAACATTTGAATTCAATTTTATTTTTTGATAAAATAAAATCTGTCCAATTTAAATTTCAATTTTTGAATTCAAAATTGTTACACCTCTTCAGAATTTGTTTTGTACAGATTCACTGGCCAACAGATCTAAATCTGTCCAGATTCAAACCCAAAACAGTTTTATCTGTTTAAAACCTGATCTGTCCAAACAGGTATTGCACCTGATAAGTTCAAAATGAAAAGCCACCAATCCATCTATAAATAGGCAACCCTCATTTGATGATTCATTCAATTTTTTCCGTCCATAAATATTGTCTACCTTCTTTGCATTTTGTTGCATCTAAATTTATGTGAGAAAGAGTATAAATACTTTGTGTGTTGGTTGTACGAAAAATTTGTAGTGCTGCTATTTTTCGTTGATGATCATTTTATCTTGGGAGATAGACGTCCATATTCTGAAAGAACCGCGGAGAGGAAAATCTGTCTTAAGGACACAGTGTCAAACACTAAACTTGATCTAAATTTTGTTCAACAATTTAATCAAGTAAGTTGTTTATTTATTTATTTTTATATCAGATTTTTATTTTGTTTTTGTAACAGTTAGATCATTTGGTGTCTCTGTCTGAGACTTGTTTCTCTGGTGTCTTTTTGTTGAAATTTCGATGTTTTGAGATTTGTGTGTCGATATTTTTGATTTAGTGAGGGAAATTGAATTTTGGGTGGCAAGCATTTTTCTCTTTGATTTAGTGAAATCATTAGCTTTATGATTGTTGGTTGATATAGGCTTAGACTAAATTAGGTAAATCTTGGTCTCATGGTTGATGTGGTTGATTTTTTTTTTTTTTGGGTGAGATTCTCTACATAACATTATTAGAGTTTTATAGGAATCGTATAATTATTAATATTATGTGTTTATATAATTTAATTTGAATATAAATTGTTGTATAATGAGAATCCTTTATACAAAAAAAAAAAAAAATTATTTTATCAATAAAATTCCTATCATCTTCAAAAAATTAATAAAGAATAAATTACACTTTGCACCCTTACACTTTGCATCAAATCTCACTTTGGCCCCTGTATTCAAAATCATGACAGTCAACCCCCTGCACTTCTGGTCAAATCCCACTTTGGTGTCTACACATGAAATCGTGATAGTCAACCCTCTGCACTTTTACTCAAATCTCACTTTAATCCCTACACAAGTGTCAATGTCCCTTTTCTGTTACTTCATTTTTAAATCTTTAACAAAATAAAATCATATGATAAAAATGTTACTAAGAAATGTGGATAAAAGAGAAAAATCATCCATGTTTGCCACCAATATACTTTGTCCTACGTGATAAGCACATGAGAGTTATATAATACAATATATATACATGTATGTTCATATGGCAAAAATTGGGATGAAAAGGCAAGAAAGTAGAGCTTTTGAAATAAAACTTAAAAAAAAATGCGACAAAGAAATCAAAGAGAAAGAAAGATGAATAGATAGAAGACTATGTTACCGTAAAAATAGTGTTTCGTGATTCTAATTTATGCAAAACCTAGTTCATTTTCTTAATTGTTCACAATTTTGCATTTTGTTTTACCCTAATACGGTAATATTTTGATGTAAATTTTGGAATAAAGTGTGTATTGTTGAAAAATGTAGATGATTTTCCTTTCTTACCCTCATGTCGTAATCACATTCTTATCACATGAGTAGATTCTGCTAAATATTTAAATAATAAAGTAACAAAAATGGGACATTGACACTTGTATAGAGACCAAAGTGAGATTTGACTAAAAGTATAGGGGGTTGACTGTCACAATTTCATGTGTAAGGACCAAAGTAGGATTTGACCAGAAGTGCAGGGGGTTGATTGTCATGATTTCATATGTAGGGTCCAAAGTGAAATTTGGTGCAAAGTGTAATTTACCCATTAATAAAATATAATGAGTCAATTTTTTATTGTGTTGTGACATGGCATTTAAAAATATGAGTTTAAAATATAAGAGAGTTTAAAAATTGTGAGATAGTTTTATGTTAGTTTTTTTTAGATCCAATCTACTCATTTGCTCAGAACATTTAAAAGATTATAATTTTATGCCTCTGCAAAAATGTAGAAAAAAATTTATCCTTTCAAATGTGGTAATCAACTTTATAGTTTTGAGAAATGCTTCAAGTCACGTTAACATTACTTTTCTAAAGATAATATTTTCCCCACCAGATATGATACTTTGGATTACAATAAATTTGTCTGCTATATACAATGAAGCAAGATCTAGCAATTTGTCCATGTTTCTATGTAAACGAAGATAGATTAGAATACTCTTAATACAATCAAGCATATCAAGACACTAAAAATCAAGCCGACAATAAATGATTACTTGTAAAAATAAGTAAAATTGAAAACTTGTTTGGAGAGATAAACCCTCGATCACACCTCATCAGCTCAAATTGATATATGGTCAATAGAACAAAATTTGTACGGTGTAGATCTGATGAACTCACACCAAACGAGTGTAATGATTGTACACACCCGATGACAATCAAGTGTACTAATTGTTTTGCTCACTATTGTGTCATGTCGCTGTGATGGTTTTGATCATCTTCCATGTTACCTTTGCCATCCTAGACTGGTTTATGTCACATCATCTTCATATAAGTTTAATAAAAAAAGTGCAAAAACCACTACAATTGCACCACACAGTCAACTACCCAGGCCACATACGCAAACAATGCAATACACCATCCTTATGGCATGCACAATAACATCTTTCTCTAGTAATCTATATGAATATTTCATATAGTTCCATGTTTTACTTTCTTTCTAATATGAAAGACGTACTTACATGTTGTACCATTCTAATTACATTCAAATTATTCTCATATGTTGTTTTTTCTTCTCTTTTGTGGATGGATAGAGAAAAGCTAAGAAGAGAGGGGTGATTATCAAGCTTGACTTTGAGAAGGCTTATGATTCTGTGAATTGGTGCTTCCTATCCTCTATGCTCTCAAATTTTGGGTTTGGAGTAAAATGGATTAGTTGGATAAAAGAGTATGTTAGTGCTTGTTAATGGTTCACTAACAGAGGAGTTTAGCCCCAAAAGGGTCTTAGGCAAGGTGATCCCTTGTCCCTTTTTTTATTTAACATAGCAGCTGAGGGTCTTAATATTTTACTGTCAAGAGCACAACATTTAGGACTGATTAAAGGGGTGAAGATAGGTGTTAGTGGATTAGTGTTATCTCATCTGCAATTTGCAAATGATTCTATACTCTTTTGTGAAGCAGAAGAGGAGGAAGTGAGTAATATTAAGAGGGTTTTAAGATGCTTTGAATTGATTTCTAGGCTAAAAATAAATTATCATAAGATTTAGGTATATGAAGTAGGTGTACCAAAGGAGACTCTCTCAATTTTTAACTCAAAACTAAATTGCAGGTCCAAGTCTTTACCCGTGAAGTATATGGGGCTACCATTAGGAGATAATCCAAACAGAAAGGCAACCTGGAAGCCAGTCTTAGACAAAGTCAGAAACAAACTAGCAGGGTGGAAAAGAAAGTTGCTATCATTTGCAAGAAGGCTCACTTTAATTAAGACTGTAACCTCTGCCCTGCCAATGTACTATTTATCTTTATTTAGAAAGCCCGAAAGGGTAGCAAGAGAATAAGAGAAGCTGCAGGCTTCATTCTTATGGGGTGGGTGTACGACAAAAAGGTTAATTCACCTAGTTAGGTGGGATGAACTAACAAAGACTGTGAAACAATGAGGGTTAGGCATAAGAAGAGTAAGGCTGGTTAATGATTGTATGCTATTAAAATGGTTGTGGACGTTTAGCAAGGAGAAAGATGCGTTGTGGAGAAAGATCATCTACAGTAAATACAATTTGGATGTCAAAAGCTAGTGCCCTCTATTTTAGTTCAAGCAGTAGGCACTCTAGTGTGTGGAAAGGCATCATATCCATAGCTAAGATGAGAAACAATCTGCTTCTGTTCTAACTTAATTTCATATTAAGGTAGGGGATAGAGAGAGAATTAAATTTTGAAAGGATAAATTGTGCTTGAATCTCTGTTTGATAGATGAATTCCCTACCCTTTATAAATTGGTTATGGAGAAGGAGGAATCTTTGAGATTATTGCATGAGAGGAAGGTGGTTTCAAGGGCTGAGATTTTGAGTTTAGAAGAAGGCTATATGAATGGGAAGAGCAGGAAGTTAATAGACTCAAGGATTTCCTAGTGACTGGCCCTGTAATAAGAGATGGATTGGAGGATAACCTGGCTTAGGAAGCTACAAATTCTACTATGTTCTCTATGTCATTTGCATATAAAAGTGCAGAAGCAGCTCTTGGCCACCCTTTCAGAACCAGTGAGCTAGTGTGGAATAAGTTTGTACCCCCAAAAATCCAATTTTTTGGTTGGCTAGCTTGGAAAAATAGAGTCAAGACAGTAGGTTTTCTTCAAAAAATTGGTGCTATTCAAGCTAATGCATCAACTCTTTGTGTTTTTTATAATCTGAAAATGAATCAGTATGTCATGTTCTGTTACAATGTCATTTTGCTTGGAGAGTTTGGGCTGCAATGTTAAATTGGTGGTGGAAGGTGCAAGGCACACTACCAGGTTCTGTTGAAGGTGTACTACTATGGTGGGATGGAGAAAGTCTCAACAAAGAAGAAAAGAAGATATGGAGAGTCATATCTTCGGCTATCTTGTGGTCCATATTAAAGCTTAGAAATGAATGTGTTTTTCATGCAACTATTTCTAAGTCTGATGAATTGCGTGAACTGATTAAGATAAGAGTTGTTTTGTGGTTGAATTCAAGCTATAAGGAGTTTCACTTCACATTGTAGGATTTCTTGATCATTTTGAGGCAAAACAGACGTTGCTTTGGAAGAAAAGGGGTCCACGGTTGATTTACTGTTATTGTTGTTGGGTTCATTTCTATATTTGGATTTAATTCTCTTGTTTGTTCCAATGGACCTTTTGGTGTTGGATTTGGTTTTTGGGTTGGTATCTTACCAACTCTGTGTAGTGCTAGCAGATGAATGGGCAGGCTTCTTGGTGCCAACCTAGTTGAGATCGGATTGTTTTGCTATGATGCTTTTTGCACCCTCTCCCTTTATTGATGATTGTCATTGTATTATTTCTTGATCATTATCAATAAAGTAACTTTTTGGATGTTTCTAAAAAATGTTGTTTCTGTGTTGAAAGGTAAAAGTTGAAAGGTGACGAGGAGTTCAAATAAATTAATGTGTAATTTATTTTTTTCCCACTTCTATAATACGTAAGTAGTGCTTATGTGGTCTTAACGAGGAGTTCAAATAAATTCAGTTCTTTCTTTTTCAACAACCAAATATAAACCACATCGAATAATTGATTGTATTGATATTGAGTAGAACTCAATTTTGGAAGTTAGCTTGTGAAATAAGAGAGCCTTCACCACTTATGCACTACATGTTCCAATTATATTGAAGTGATGTAAGACTTTCCTTTACACCGCCTGGCTTGCAAGGCTCAAGGCATACACCCTATCTATCCATGTTTAGCTCTAATACCATATGACTCGATCTTGGATATTACTCAATCCAAAAAATTAGCTTAGCGTATCATGTTAAATCATTAATTGTCTCAAAGGTGCTAAATGTTTAAGAATTAGGCCCAACAATGTATATGAAGTTGTTGACACCATATTTTATTTTCCAATCGATTGTGATTCGTTAAAATAAGTCAAATCCAGTCTTGTTAATGGTGGCATGTTGACTATGGTCTATCGATTCCGACCATACCATCTTTTAAGAGTAACTATGGCCATACTTATTTATTTATTATCATTATTTATTTATTTATTTATTTATCTATTATTATTATTGTACAGTTTGTTCGTGTTTGTGCAGGAAGTAGGTGGTTACAAATTGAAGTGGTGCCATATGTGACTATTGTATAGCTAATATATTGGGATAAATTCCCATGTTGCTAATATATTGGGGTAGTTTTTCATGTTATGGCAAAAGACAAGAACGTGGCTTTAAAGGAAGAAATTGTCTATCAGTCTCTTGCCAAAGGAAACCAACCGTGGGTTTCGAGTATAAATAGGCAAAAAAATTCAAGCAGAGGGACATCAATCAAATCCAACAACTCTATATGAGTTCAATTAGGAGTAGATAGCTTGTAAGCATAGGAGTAGTTTTAATTTAATTGTTTTGTAATCATTTTTTGGTTCTTATAATCTGTTAACTTTTTTATGATTCTTTTGTATTTTATTTTTGTTCTTGTTCAAATTTTTGTAACAAGTAACAATTTTAGCAATACAATATCAATTTTAGTTTGTTTCTCTCTATCAATTACCTCCAAACAATACAACAAAACTGGATTTTTATGTCTTCACATCAACAACATACAGTAAATGCAAGCCGTGGTTTCTTATTTTTATGACTTGTTTTTTTTTTTTTTTTTGCATGTCATAAATAATTTTCCAACCTCGACGTGTCTATTGCGTAGGTCGTGAATACTAATAACAATGATTTTTATGGCTTGCAATATTAGTCGTAAATAATAAAACTTTCTATGACATGCATATGGCATGCCATTAATACATCAACTATACACGACATGCGTACACCACCTGTTAAAAATATTGAACATTTCACGGCGCACAAAAAGTCAGTCGTTAAAAATTACACTTTCCACGACGAACAAAAAATCAGTCGTTTAAAATATTGCACTTTTCACGACATGCAATTGCTGTCGTGAAAGGTACGACCAAAAAATAAATAGCGCCAAAATAAAAATTCCAAGCACCAAACACCAAAAAATTAAAATTAAAATTAAAAAAAAAAAATCAAAAGCCCCAACTCGTTTAGCCCCAACATCAATCTAAAAAAAAACTCTTCAACCTTGCGTTGGTCTCCAAAACTCTTCAATTGCAAGTCAGTACCAACCTTGGCTTTAAGCTTAGACCCAACCTTCAAAACCCACCACGAATCTTCACTTTCTTCATCATTATCCTCGTTGATTTGGGGCATTTCAATGAAGGAAAAGGCTGCAATTTTGTTGGAGACAATCCATCTGGACTTCGGTGTGTTACCACTGACGTGAAGGTAGAGCTTGACGGAGTTTTTGAGGTTTGGGTTAGTTGTTGAAGGGTACTTCAGCTTGAGGGCTTTGAGCTTGGCCTCGACCCCGTCCATAGACAACAGCGTTTTGGGTCGCCTTGTTCATGGACGACGCAAGACTCGGCCTTCCATTGTCGTCACCCACCGAGTCTCAGTGGGTCGCCTCGCTTTCTCGAAAAACAAAGACTTGTCTTTCAACTAAATCACCTGTTAAATACTTGATCTCATCTTCCCTCGTAGATTCACCAGATGGGTCGAAGCCCAAACCCCATTTTCTCAAAAAAATTGTGGAAAGATCTTCTCAGCCACTAAAGGTATGAAATTTCATGCAATTGAATGTATTTTCTTAGCATTTTTGTGTGTTGGGGGGGGTGTATGTTATGTTATTGTGTTATTGCTATGAAATTAAGGGTTCTTGTTGTGTGTTGTTGTGTTACTGATGGGAAATTAGGGGTTCTTGCTGTGTGTTGTTGGATTGGAATGCATTTGTTTCAATTTGAATTTATTGCTCTTTTCTCTTACAATTTACTAGTTTTCATCATTGGTTTTGCTATGGATGTATCAACATGAAACTTAGAATTGAATCAAGTGAGCTCAACTATAGAAATCCTATAATCTACTTATTTAGATTATAATTGTAGCTTTGAGTCCTTGGATCTCTGTTCTTAGCTACCTCCAAAACATATAGAGACAATGATTGTGAACTTGATAGCTAGCTTGTATGATCATTTTCTCCATAATTTGTTTAGTAGGATGTAAGACTTTTAATCTAAACTGTTCTTTACAACTAGTGTTAGCCATCATGCTCAATTTTAGTGGTTGGGAATAAAAAATTATAAGATTCATGCTTAAAAGTAGCAAATAAGGAGTACAAAACTCTAAAATTTTGCTCAAAGTGTGGCATGCTTTGGATTAAGTCATTTTATGTTTTGGCAAATTTTTGTATTTGATTTGGCAAATTTATCGATTTGCATGTGTGGTGGCTAGTGTTTGTGACAACTTAGTATAACTTACCTTAAGCATTTGTTGGCTATCAATTCTTACCTGTCACTAGTGTACATGTTTTCACTACAAGAAAATTGATTTTTTTACGGCACTACATCAACGACATACAACAAATGCAAGCCATAGTTTCTCACTTTTATGACTTGCTTTTTTTGCACATCGTAAATAGTTTTCCAACCACAGCGTGTCTATTGCGTAGGACGTGAATGGTAGTAACAATGATTTTTTTTATAACTTGCAATGTTTGCCGTAAATAATAAAACTTTTTATGGCATGCATATGATAGCCGTTAATACGTCAACTATACATGACACACATACGCCAGCCATGAAAAGTATTGCACTTTTCACAGCACACACAATGCCCACCGTTAAAAGTATTACACTTTTTATGAAGCACACAATGCCTGCTGTTAAAAGTATTGCACTTTTTACGACGAACAATGTATGTCATGAATTGTATGATCAAAAACAAAAAAGTGCCAAAATGAAATTTCTGGTGCCAATTCACCAAAAACACAAAAAAATAAAAATAGGAAAAAAAAATATACATCAACTGTTTAGGCTTCTAATAGATTCTAATCATCAGACACTGGTTTGAAGGGCATCCATCGCCGGTACGACGATTGGCTTGACAGCGGCATCCATCACCGTTTCGCTCATCATCTCTTTGCTCACTTCCATTTTCAAACTCATCTCTTTGTGGCTTCGATTAGCAAAATGTTGTTACAACTCCACTTAACAACGTCGGGCACATGGAGGGAGATAAGGGACGGTACACACTCATACTATTTTCTTCTCTTCTCTTCTCTTCTCTCTCTCTCTCTCTCTCTCTCTCTCTCAGATTTGCCCTAAACACATCTCATTTGGGGCATCTCTCTCTCTCTCAGATTTGTGAATGAGATTGAGTTGGGCCAAGTCAAGTTGCAGAGTTACTCTGACGAGTCGTCACTCGGGTGGGAGACCGAGTCGAAGAAGAGTCAGACCTCATTTGGGTGGGTAGCAAAGACGAAGCATAGCGAGGTCGAGAAGAAGAAAGGAACTCCGTGGACAGAAGAAGAACACAGGTACATTTTCTGGGTTGTTTAGATTCTTTTCTTGGCTACCAAATAGAGTGTTTTCTTGGGGACCAAACATAGCATCTAGTTATGTACATGAGTTTCTTAATTGCATTTTTTTTTCCCCTCCTTTGATTTTGTGTTTTATTAAGAACTACCCAAAATTGGATGATGACGAATATACCGTTTGGCTTTGGGTTTAAGAAAAAGTAAGGTTGGTTGGTTGCTGAGAAAACGAGGAAATTGTAGAAGAAAACGAAATTTAAAGATTCTGTTTTTTTATTTATTTATAAGTATATTGTATTATGTAAGTATGTGTTTTTGTTTACATACATTGATTGCATTCTGATGGCCAGTCTTAGAATTTGTGTTTTTGCATTAGTGGCCGATAGGCCACTAATAATGGGTGGTCGGCAGGCCACATTAGTGGGCAGCAAGCCACACTAGTGGACGACAAGTCACTAGAGGCACAGGCTTGAAAAATCACTGTTTTGGTCCAAAACAAGGCACAAGGTTTGAAGGTTCAAAACTAAGGTTTCCTACTGAGGAAGTCAAGTATTTGACAAGCATACACATTTATCATTGAGTGATCAATCCGTGGCGCCCAAGTCTTAAAGGCCGTAAAAAATGGGATGTCTACAGTTGCCTCTCTTTGATAGAGCTCTAAGTCATAACATGACGTAAGTAAATGTCAAAGCCCAAAGACGACCCACTTTGACAAGGTCGTAAGACTTGGGCAAACAATCAAGACATAAATAAAATTGGTTGAGTTTACAAGTTGCCTACGTATCCATTTGCAAGGAATCAAACTAGTGTAGTTCTAGGGTAGGATGCAAATAATATGTACGAAAAAAAATACTTTAAAAGCTGAACTCACACGCTCCATGAAGCCAGCAATTTT
This sequence comes from Camellia lanceoleosa, assembly GCA_025200525.1. Lineage (NCBI taxonomy): Eukaryota > Viridiplantae > Streptophyta > Magnoliopsida > Ericales > Theaceae > Camellia > Camellia lanceoleosa. The sequence continues at coordinate 84,954,655 of CM045772.1, read as the reverse complement.
GAAAACTCATGATCATGCGAGATGATGTAATAAGCAAAATAGATACGATAAGCAATAACAATTGCAATCAATTGCGATAAGCAATAAAAAATTAACAACATATGAATAAACAAGCTCAAACCAAAATAGGTTTCACGCGGAAAAGCAAAATGCGCACTCTAACCACGTCGAAACCATGAAAAGAGGAGAGACAAACACCGTTCAGGGTCGCTTTTCACGCGTCCTGAGATAATCTAATCACGCTGAAATCGCAAGAAAAGAAGAGATTAACCACTCGGGGTCACGTTTCACACTTCCCGAGATAAAAACCCACTCAGGGCCGCATTTCACGAGTCCCGAGATAAAACTGCTTAGGGTCGCGTTTCACGTATCCTGAGATATTCTAATCACACTGAAATCGTGAGAAGGGAAGAAAACCCGTTCAGGGTCGCATTTCACGCTTCCCAAGATAAAACCCACTTAGGGTTTTATTTCACGTGTCCTGAGATAAAATCGCTCAGGGTCATGTTTCACGCGTCCTAAGATAAAAGCAAAAAGTACGAGACTGTACCACAAAACACACAATGTAGTGAAAGTGTGCGATAGATGCACGGTGTGAACAAATGTGATAGATGCACAAAGGGAACAAGTGCAATAGATGCACAAAGTGAACAAGTGCAATAGATACATAAAGTGAACAAGTGCGATAGATGCACAAAGTGAACAAGTGCGATAGATGCACAAAGTGATCAAGATTACGAATCAATATAATGACAACGCATGTTCCATGCAAGATAGACAACCGATGTATGATGTTAATTGAAAGCATGTTCTATGCAAAATTGAAAACATATTCTATGCAGAATTGAAAGCATATTTATGCATGAATTATGAATGATGGTGGGCACGCATGCAACATAAGTATATAAAAATGCACATTTTATGCAACAGAAGAGAACAAATATGTAAGTTGACAGAACGAATAAAAATGATATTCGGCGACAATCTTTGATTTACCCCTCGGAGACTTTGCAACATGCTCAAAAAAGGATACACCCTGTTCATATTGGCAAGCGGAGAGTGTTCACACGCCGGAACACAATGAGTATTGGGAACGGCGCAATCAGAACACAGTTTTGAATCCCTCAAGAACCAATCTGAACCCAAAAGAGAACCTCCCATACATTGCTAGGGAAATGGAGGAACCAAACAGCACTAGGCTACAAATGAAGATTGCCTAGGGGTGAGCATGGACCGGATTGGTCCGGATTGGGAGAAAACCAGGACTAATCCGTTATCTACGGTTCTTGAAAAATTAAAACCAATCCAATTCGTTTAAATTGTGGAACCAATCTGAACCAATCCGTTGAAACACGGGTTGGATCGGTTTAAGACCACAGATTTAAATAATTAAATAACAAAAAAAATATAGAAATTACATTTTCATTCCAATAGCAACATAGCTACTGAAAACCTGTAAGCAATATAATTGAACAGCATCCATTCCAATAGTAGCCTATAAACAATATAAATAAACAACATCCATTCCAATAGCATTTCCATTCCAATAGCAACATAGCTGTTAAGAACCTGTAAATAATATATAAGTAAACATCCATTCCAATAGCAACTCCATTCCAATACTGAAAACCTGTAAACCTGTAAACAACATCCATTCCATTCTAAACTGGAACAAACATCCTCCATTCTAAGCAAACATCATCTATTCCAAGCAAACACACATCAACAATAGTAGTAGACATTACATCATCCATTCCAAGCAAACACACATCAACAACAACCAAATTCAATAGTAGTAGACATTATATTTCCCTTTTCCACAAATTCTAAGCAAACAAATATAAAGTAGTTTTAGACAAAAACAAATAAACAAACAAAGGCATGTTGACAGCAGCACAACTTAAGGATGACAAACAAAAGCATCACAACAGCGCAGCGGCAGCAGTAGCACAACAGCAACAGTAATAGGTGATTTCCAGCAGACCAAATCACTTTCCAACAGCTATGTTAACATTGGTTAGAGCTGCAAAAAAATTAATTTCAGTTTAAAATAAAAAATAACACAATACATGAATAAAATTTAAATGATTAATTGAATATTAGAATTATATTACCTTTGTCTATGTTCTCCAAATCTGCAAAGTTTTCTTCCATCTGAAGTGGCAATGGCGAAGCACACAACCAATCTTGTGTACAAATTAAACTTTCAACAAGTTTTGGAGTAAGAGAACTACGAAATTGGTCAAGGATACGACCTCCTGTGCTGAAAGTAGACTCAAAAGCAACAGTAGAGACAGGAATGGCCAAAATATCCCTAGCAACTTAAGAAAGAATTTTATATCTTTAAGAATTTGTCTTCCACCAACTTAAGATGTCAAAGTTTACAACTTCCTTTTCACAAGATTCTTCCAAATACCTATCTACTTCTGACTTTCCTCCATCACCTTCTTCTTCCTCCAAAAGCTTTTGAAATTTTGTCATAAGAGACACTTGGTGCTCACTTGCACCGATGTTTACTTGATCAACAATGTCCACCTTATGAACCATTTAATTGGAAGATGAAGCAACTGTCTCAAACTGTTTATACTCATCAAAAATGTTATTCAAAGTCTCTCTTACTTTTTGAGTGAGCTCACTCACCATGGCAGGTTGATAAACTTCAAAATAACAAAATCTCACATACTTCAACTTATAACGAGGATCTAACACAACAGCAATCAATAACATCATATTTATTTTTTTAATTTTTCCCCAATACTTGTCAAATTTAGTCTTCATTTTTATTGCCATGGCTTTCAAAGAAGGATCTAAACTCTTTCCCCATTCAGTTAAGGCACTTTCTATACCACAAACTTTAGTGAAGTACAAGTTGGAAGTGACATACAAAGAACCAGACAAGCGAACAGTTGCATCATAAAACTTTTGCAAAAATTGTGTAAAAACATGAGCATCTTCCCAATCTTGAGAGGTAGGAGGTCCATGATTAAGTTCTAGTTTGAAATGTGGGTCCTCATCCTCTCTCAAATACTTTTTGAAACTTTGTTGCAACATCTAGCATTAGATATGTGATCTAGACACAACAAGCTTTTACATGTTACCCTATCTGTTTCAGCACATGTCTTGAAAAATTGCTCTCGTTGTGGAGAACTCCTTACATACTTCACCGCATCACGAATTCGAGTTATTGAATCCTTTATTTCACTTAACCCATCTTTGATAATAAAATTAATTATATGGGCACAACACCTCATATGCAAGTACTCACCCCTTAAAATCAAAGAGTCAATGTTTTTTGAAAACTTCCTTTTCACATATGCAATAGCTACATCATTTGCACTTGCATTATCCACAGTGATTGTACTAATCTTCTCTATACCCCAATCAACTAAACATGATTCCACTGCCTTACCAATTGCCTCCCCTTTGTGACTAGAAATCACACTAAAGTTGAGAATTCTTTTTTGCAAATTCCAGTCTTTATCAATAAAGTGGGCTGTTAGGCACATGTATGAAACATTTTGTAAAGATGTCCATGAATCCGTAGTGAGACAAAGTCTATAGTTTGCATTCTTCAACACATTTTTCAACTTTTTCTTCTCACTACAATATAAATCCACAATATCCCTTGCTACTGTAAAGCGTGAAAACTTTTTGAAATTAGGTTGCATCACACTACAAAATTGACGGAATCCTTCACGCTCTACAAACCTAAATGGCAACTCATCAGTGATTACCATTTTAACAAGTGAATCCCTACATGCTTGTTGATCACATTTCCAAACTCCAAGAGTTTTTTCACCTTCGGTTATAGATTGAAATGCCAAAGTCTTTTGTTTTTTATTTTCTTTATTCTGAGGGGACTGAGGACAATTTGCAATATGTTTTCTCAAAGTGCTAGTTCCATTTGCACTAATCCAAGCATAAGAAGCTTTACAGTGGTTACATTTAATACATGCAGCAGTCTTACTCCCTTCTTTAAAAATTTTGGTAAAATGCTCCCAAACTTCAGAATATTGTCTAGCTTTTGGCTTAGGAGGAGGGGGGGCATACCTTTGAACCTGAAGGAGTTTCAGGCTGAGGATCATGCTCTTTATCAGATTGAGATTGAGAGAGGTCAATTACATCATTTGTGTCTCCGGTACTTGACATCTATCAAACAAAAGAAATAAATAAATCAACATTTTTTCTATTTTGTTCATGCTTTTTTCTATCAGTCTATGTATAGATATGACATTCAGTAATAAAATTTTAATGTTTGAAACAACTAAAATGATGGGAATAACTTAACTTTCATGATTGGCTCGACCCATTTCTATTTTGTTCCAACAAAAGCCCTGTTAGTGCAGGCCCAATTCTTTATTTATCAACATTCCAACCACAATGTATAAGGGTTTAGGATTTATAAGGCTTTTTTCTTTTTTCTTTTTTTTTCAGTGCCAAAGCAAAGCCCCCATAACCCCAATAATAATAATAATAATTTAATTTGTTTGGTGATTTTTCTGTTTTTATTTTTAATTTTTTATCTTTTAAAAGATCCAATTATCTTTTAATTTTTTTTTTAAAAGAGCAGAGATAAAATCAATGATATCAGCAAGATCATGCTGCCAGCTGATCTGCAAGTACTGTGGACTGTTACATATGTTATGCTTTACTAAACAAATTTAAAGAAAACCAAACAGAGATGGTAGAGAAGAGGTGAAATGGACCCCATTCATGAGTTATATATTTTCTTTTTTGATTGAGGAGTTATATTTTAAACTATAGAAGAATGGTTCAATTCTCATGCATGGAACTTTCACACTCAATTAACAAAAATATCATCACTTTCCACTGACTTTTTTGACTTCCAATCTCACAAAAAAAATATATCATTTGTCATCAATTCCACAGAATTTTGTTGTCGACAGCTTCTTCTAATCCCTTCATCATCATTCATCAACCATAATTATAACCAAACCAGGTTAGACTTTATTACCCATAATATTGTAGATAATTTTTATGGTTTTTCCAGGGGTGAACTTGGGATGCATGAAGGATCCTCATTTTGACAATACTACAATCCAAGAATCTTCAAAAGTGTCTGAGTATTAGTGAAATTATAATAAAGATTATAAGACATAATTAATATAAACAAACTCTTAAACTGGAGAGAAAAATCACCAAACAAATATACAAAAATAAGACTTACATGCAAATAAAAAAAATTAAAAATAAAACAGAAAATATCTCCATGAAATACAATCAGACTGATCAAACAAACAACACAAAACAGAGATGAAATCAAAAAATAAAAAAATAAAATAAAAACAAAAAATAGAAATACAAAACAGGAAGAAAAAAAAGTATAAAAATAAAATGAAAACAGAAAACATAATAAAAAAATAAAAAAAAATCTCCTACTTACATTTACCGAATCCATTGTAGATGACATGAACAATCGATCTAATCTACGATGGATGATCTGGGAACCCATTTCAAAGTGTTAGAAATTAAACCCATTTCAGAGTGTTAGAGAGAGAGAGAGAGAGAGAGGAGCTCACCGAAAGAGAGAGACAACAGCTATAGCTATCGATCTAATCTGAGATGGATGATCTGGGAACAAATGAACAAAAATAGTCACCAATCCGAGAGAGAAAGAAAGAGAGAGAGCTCACCGATAGAGAGAGACGAGCAGCAGCACATTGATCTGATCTGAGATGGATGAGAGTGTGAGAGAGAACTCAGTCTGAGATGGGAAAGAGAAGAGAGAGAGACACCATCGATATAGAGACCTGAGATGAGAGTGAGAGGCGTGAATGAGTGAGGCTGCTAGATTAGGTTAGGTTACATTTTAGTTTTTATATCAGATAAGAAATTATATGGTATGGGAAGGTATATAGTATAAAAATATAGATTATTTCTAAATGATCCGAATCGGTTCCAATTCGAAATCGTGGGGTTCAATTCGGAACCGATCCGTGGCCTACGGATTTTGAAATTTTCAATCCGGAACCGAACCACGGATTTAAAAAACCAATCCAAACCTATCGGATTGGACTGGACCGGATCGGATTACAGATTTTACAGATTCCTTGCTCAACCCTAAGATTGTCGGCCATCTGCCAGCCACCAATGAGGCCCGTCGGCCACTAATGTGGCCTACCAGCCACTAATGAAAAAACGGGGGTAGATTCGAGATTTCACCTCGGGTCTTTATATATACATCACCCCACTTCATTTCCTCACTCACCTAAGTCCGAAAACACTCATTCTCTCTCTCTCCAGGTGCTTCCTCTCTAGATTTGTGCTTTATACACCTTTTCCAACACCCCATGAAAACTTTTTTCATAAACACTCTTTGATTCTCTACACTTTGAACTGATCAGATTTTGTTTTCGTTGATTTTTTTGCATTTTCACCACTTCGGTCTTATTTCCCTCGAGTTTTTGCTAACTTTCCTGGGTTTTGACTTTTCTCCCAGTTTCTCTCTTCTAGGTTTTCACCCACTTTCCAGATGGTGGATAATATTCCATATAATGGTGCTTCTCTTGAGGTTTCACCTCCATCATCACCCCATATCGAGGTTGAGAAGCCAGTGGTTGCCAAGGCCGGCGAGGCGGCGGAGGGCATTGCGGCTGACTTTGAGGCAAAGTTCGCTCCCGGACTCAAGCTTGAGCCACTACCACAGAGGATACGGCCCTTTGATTTGATGACTTATCATCCTCACATGCACATACTGGGGACTAGAGGCCTGACGCATTTTGACGATTTTGCTGGCCGCATGCCAAAGGACATCTTGCTAAGAGAGCTTTACTCCCACCTTTCCTACAGTGCTTCCGAGGTACAAACTTTATTTTCATGCTTTCTTGCTCTTCAGTTGCCTATATTTCTTACACTGCCTTGCATCTGACTGTAATTCTTTGCCACAAGGGGACTCCCGTTCTTACAAAAGGGTATGAGGCAGTGACAACGAGAGATTGGTATTATGAGCCTCTACCAGAGGCCCGCGACCTTGTTGACGAGGCCGGCTTCGATCTATTCTGCACCGGTCTATCATGACATATGGCGAGCCAAGCTCTTCTCGGAGCGTTGGTGGAGAGGTGGTGGGACACCACCAACTTTTTCCATCTCTCTTCCGCTATGAAGATGACGATGACCCCGTATGACTTCTTCATGAACATGGGCTTAGGAGTAGAGGGTGATCCGATCCTCTTTGATATGGATATGGGTGAGTAAGAGGCGGCATGGATCCACCTGCTTAGGGCATACCCACCTCTATACAGGCCAACGATGGTGAGGTACAGCTGGTTCACCGAGTACTTCCCTAGGAGTGAGCCCGAGACACCGGATGAGGTAGAGCAATATGTCTGGGGCTTCTTGATGTTCCTACTCGGTACCACCTTATTTGCAAACAGGTGGAACACCGTAGGTTTATACTTACTGAGTTCCCTCGTGACCTTGCCTTGAGTCTGATTCTACGACTGGGGTGGAGTTGGGCTCGCCACACTCTATGGCTATATAAGCTCTATTTCCTACTTGAGGGGGGGAGTAGGTCGGAGGCTACTAGAGAGCATGGGAGGTATACACCACACATTTCTACTTTTACACTTTTTGTTCAATATCTGTTCATGCATTGTTCTTTCTGTTTGGCACTTTCTGTTTTATATATGTTTACATTATGCTCTCTACTTTGTACTTTCTATTTTGTATCTGTTGACAACTTGTGCTTTCTGCTTTGCACTTTCTGTTTTATATCTATTCACATTGCGCTCTCTGCTCTGCACTTTTTATTGCAGTTAAGGGTTTATTCCTACTTCCTGGCTCCAGAGCCAGTAGAGGAGATTCCTCCCGTCGTACCTTACTCATGGCGATACAACGGCTGGTGTCGGCGCCAGAGCCGCGATGACATGACCTTTACCTTCTACTGCCAATACTTCGATATGGTGGTTGTCGACGAGGTAATTTGACATTCACAGTCAATTTTGCTTTATTATTGTTCTGATTCATACTTCGACAACTAATGGAAACTAACAATCTATACATTCTCTATTTTACAAATCATGTGGTAGCCTTGGGTGACGATGCCGGCTGGAGTGAAGGACTAGTACGTTGAGGCTTGAGCCACATCCCGATTTCAAATTTTGCTAGAGGGCCTTGTTTGCCTAGCCTGGTTCTTGGGCAAGCGCTTCATATGCTAGACTCTAGGCACTCCTATCCCAGTCATTCCCATGCCACTTCCAGTATCCACGCGGACAGCCGATAGCCTCCCTGCTAGGGCTATTATTCAATTTATGGTGGGGCTAGACGCTGACTACTTCAGAGCGGAGGGTGACTATGTGACTTTTATCTAGACTCATCTCATGCCCCCTTTGATGGGCGTTCGTGGGGAATGCAGTGGGTACTTCCTTGATGGGTGAGGCTGCTCAAGAGACCAAGGCCGGTATTGGGGGAGCCCCTCCCATTGCGCAAGTTGCCGGTTGGCCAGTGATTCCCACTGCTCTTTCATGTTAGCATCTGACCAAGTCAGTTTATCAGATCCTAATAGAGCCACCCAAGGCAGGGCATGGGTATGTCAGAGCTCGTGGCGCACCTCAGGTATGAACCACACTTTACAGCTTGTAATTGAACTCTTCCTTTCCAGATATTATTCTTCCTGATACTGATCATTCAAATGCATTGGCAGGCACCGAGCGAGTACATAGAGGGCCTGGTCCAGCTGGTGGCTTCTTTGATTGGCATGGTGCAGAAGAGAGAGACATGACTTGATCTCCACGATATCCAGGTATCAATGCTACCTCACATTGCATTGACATATTGCACTGACGCACTGTACTCATACTATACCTTTTGCACTCATTCTACATCTATACACTATATCTAATATGTCGGCACTTGTTTTTCAGATCCCATCTGTACCGAGGACACCAACAACAATGACACCTCCTCCGGCGGCAAGGAGGAGAGGTAAACAGGCTCCAACACACGGCTGAGATGATTGTCGAGGTCGAGGCAAAGGCAGGGGTGCTCAAAACCAGAGCAGGGAGTCCGAGCTCGTATTAAGCGAAGATGATACCTAGACTCATGACTCTAAGGAGGAGGAGGTAGTGAGCCGACACTCTGAGTCTGAGGACGAAGGTCATGATGTTGGCTTGGGATCAGGGAGCGGAGATGACACCGAGGTTGGCTCTGAGACAGGGAGCAGAGATGATGCCAAGGCTAGCTCTGGCTCAGAGTCTGATTTTGATAGCAGTGTTGATGAAGATAGTGCCCCTGAGTCCCCTCTGAGGAAGAAGACGAAGAAGGCCTCTCGAGATTGAGATGACTAGAGTTGATTTTGTACTTTTTTTGCTTAGTTTCTTTTATTTTGGTAATTCAGCACATGTATAGCTTCAGCTAGGCTTTTACTTTTGCTTTTGAAAACTTGTACTCTCTTTTCTATAAAAAAAAAAAACTATGATCGGGAGAAACCCCTACAATTTTATGAAAAGAGTTATTGTTTTTGCATTATGAGCACCACATTTGCAGAATAAAAATGGAGTTGAATTTGAAACCAGAAATAAAAACTTGTATTGGCACAATGTTCTTAATCGGGTAATGAGCCGCCCAACGACCAAAAACACAAAATACAACTCGATAAACAAAGCAAAAACAACTAAAACACAGTTATGCATACTTGAAAAACCAAAAGACTCAAAACACAAAGACCAAGACAAAATCAGGCTGCCAGAACTGCCAGACCCACAAGTGGACAAGCCAGAAAAAATGGGTGGCCAGCCACTAAAGGTGGGTTACTGGCCACTAAAAGTGGGTTGCTGGCCACTTGTGAGGAATCCACCAAATAACTGACAGCTGGCCTCCACTCACAGCTTTATCTTCTACAAAAGGTCTTTCTTCGTGATTTCTTCACCATAACCTCATTTTTGTTGCTGTTTCTTCCACGAATGGAGATATTTCTTGCTGAGAAGCTCATGGATTGGATAACCACTTTAGACGGCTAGAAAAAGGTAAATTTCTAAGGTTTTGGAATTAATGCGCTTTTTTCATTGAGCCACACTCCGCTTTGTTTTCCGTTCCTCCATGCCGCGGCCCAATGCGGGACCCAATTACACATGTATTTTGCTTTGGAAGACATGAAATATGTCCAACTCTTGAAGAATTTCGGGCATTGATGAAAACCCGGTGTGATGAGGAAATCATACCTCAGCCCGATTTTGGCCATGCCCAGGCTTTGGGAAGGATGTGTGGGCTCACTTTACACGAAGCTCATCTTTAGCCCATGACGAAGAGCTAGACATATCCAGCTTGATTCATCGATTTTCTGAAATCGGTGATAGAGGAGACCCTCTCTGGTGAGGTTTTCGGCAACACGCCCTCTGTTTATGTATGCTTGCACATTTCCTTCTTGCCCCTAGTTACGGTAGAACTAGCATGCAGTTGATTGAAGTGGCATGATGTCTGAAAGAAGATAAGAGTTGTATTAGTTTGGTGCTGGCTGAGACCCTAATGGGCTTAGATGCTTTTCATCGACAAGAGACCACCAGGTTTGCGGAGAGTACACTACTTTTTAGGTATTGTTTCCCACCATTTCTGATATATGCCTCGCACATCACTCAGCACTCATGTTCTTTTTTCTCTCAAAGCCCTTTCTTTACTTTTCTCTCCATGCACATCTCTCTATTCTTTAATCTCTCCTATTTTTCATCCCTTTCCCAAGTATGGCTAATGGATAAGTTAAAGGTGGTGGACCCTTGCCTTGAATATTCAGCTCGAGCTTATTTCTTCTACCAGTGACTAGTGGACTTTTCCAATGAGGGATGATAGTGCAACTGGATGTGCAACAGGTTTGTAGCTGACATAGTTTGCCATTGCCCCTGGCTTAATCTAACTGAGATGAGTTATAGCATGACTCGATAGCCTGACATACAGTTGATTGGCTTCACGCATTGCGTGTTCTATTTTCCATTCTGGTTCAGACGCCAGTTTGGACATGATCAGACCTGCCCAAAGAAGGGGGTAGAATACCCGACTTCATTCCTGATTCGTGTTTCACACTTGGCGAGGTACCTCACTGCCTGGAGGATGAGAGAGGTAGTTTCAATTATACCCTTTCTGGCAAGTGCTTGGCTTGGCTCGAGAATGAGGCACAAACAGGGCCCACTTTGGCTACAGAAGCTTCCGCAAGCACGAGCAGAGGACGCAAGAGCAACTGACTCACCTATGCCCCTAGTTTATTGCTTTGACCTTTCTTTTCAAGTTTTATGATGTAAAAGCAACTTTAGTTTGTATCAGAGAGTTGGAGAACTTTATGTTGAAATCAATGGAACTAAAGTTGTGAGCACTAAAAATTTTCCTTTTTGGTCCAGACCATCTAAGTCCATGAGAATAATCACTCCACATAACTAAATAGATTTGATGATGTAAGGACCAGTCCCATTGGGTCTGAACTTGCCCCTAGGATCATGGATGGGAGCTCAGTTGTCTTTTAGTACCATGTCTCCTTCCTTGAGATTCCTGGACTTAACTTTCTTATTAAAAGCCCTAGTAATTCTGTACTAGTAGCCCTGAACATGATACAATGCATTCAACCTTCTCTCATCAAATAGCATTAACTCCTCAAATCTACTCTGTTACCAATCCACCTCCGCTATCTGACACTCAGCCATAACTCGTAGCGACGAGACTTCAATTTCAATCGGCAAAACAACTTCCATCTCATAAACAAGTGAATAAGGAGTTACCCCTGTAGATGTTTGGATCAAGGTTTTGTAGCCCCAGAGTGCGAATGGAAATTTATCTGGCCAGTCCCTGTAGCTCTCAACCATCTTTGCAAGATGGTCTTGATATTCTTATTGGCAGCTTCAACAACTCCATTGGTTTGTGGCCTGTATGTGGATGACTTATGAAAAGCCACATTATATTTCTCTAACAAGTCTATCACCTCTTTCTTAAAGTGTGAGCCGTTATCTGATATGATCTCATTCGGAACTCCGTACCGGAAGATGATATTATTTCTGATAAATTTGGCCACATGCGATGCCTTCAACACTACATAGGACTGGGCTTCCACCCACTTTGTAAAATAATCAATTGCCACCAAGATATATTTGTGTCCATTCAACCTTTTTGGCGTGACTTCACCAATAACATCAATTCCCCAGACTAAGAAAAGCCATGGCAAAGTCATGTTGTAGAGCTTTGACGGCGGAATATTTATACAATTGGCATGAATTTGACATTTGTAGCATCGATGCACATAACCAATACAATCCTCCTCCATGGTTGACCAGTAGTAGCCTTGTTTGAGAATCTTCTAGGCCAACATCACACCATTCATATACACCCCGCATTCTTCATCGTGGATAGCCTCTATAAGGTGCTTAGATTCCTCTTCTTCCACACACAGTTTATACATTCTCAGATGACCTCTTTTATATAGCTTACCTCCTCAGATGATAAATTGGATGGCTATTCGCCGTATTCCCCATTTGTCCTTGGCGTTTGCCCCTGGTGGATACATCTCCTTTTCCAGAAAGTTCCAAATATCGTAATTTCGGGGGTTTTTGTCTTGCACTTCATCTATCATGGCAATAGCTTCATAAACCGGCGTGTATTTCTGTTCGATGATAATCGGACACATCCGGACTCCAAGTGGGATGTCTACCATATAAGATAGAGTTGCTAAAGCATCAATGAACCTATTGTTCTCTCTTAATAGAAGCGTAAATGTCAACTTTTCAAACCTTGGAATCAAAATATCCATGGTCTGATGGTAGACCTTCATCTTCTCTTCTTTGACTTTCAAGACTCCATTTGCTTGAGAAACAACCAAGTTCGAGTCCCCGATGACATCCAATCTTATTGCCCTTAGTTCTAGGGTGGCTTCTAAACCAACAATATATGCTTCATATTCTACTTCATTATTGGACACCTTGAACCGGAGTTTGAAGGCTGAAGGTATATGGGAGTTGTCGAGTGCTATCAACAACACACCTATCCCATAGTCATACTGATTGGACGCTCCGTCAAAGTACGTCGTCCAAGTTTCTTCTTCGACTTGCAAAATGTCTTCATCTAGGAACAAGTATTCCGCTGCCTCATCTCCCTCTATCGAGTGGTCTGTCGAGAACTCTGCTACAGCCCTTCCTTTAACTAACTTGCAGGTGACATGTTTGAGATCAAATTCAGATAGGAGAAGCAACCAATGAGCCACCTATCCGTAAGCGTTAGTTTCTTAAAGAGATATTTCATGGGATCTAATCTCGAAACCATGATTACAGAGTGAGCTAATAAGTAGTGCCTCAACTTTCGAGTAGCCCATACCAAGGCTAGGCAAGCTTTCTCCAAAGGAGTGTACCAGGTCTCATAGTCTAGTATTTTCTTACTCAAGTAGTAGATGGCTTTCTCCACCCTATCTTCAAATTCCTAAGCGAGCATGCATCCCATGGTCGTATCTGTTACTAACAAGTACAAAATCAAAGGCTTTCTCGACTCTGGCGATGACAACACAGGCTGATTTTGGAGGTACTGCTTAACCTGTTCAAAGATAAACTGACATCAATCATCTCATCAGAATTTCTTCCCTTTTTTCAGGAGACCAAATAATGGTTCACAAGTTAAGGTTAATTTGAAAATAAATCATCTTATGAATTTCACTTTACCCAGAAAGCCACGCACCTCTTTTTCAGTCCTTGGTAGTGGCATTTCCAAGATGGCCTTGATTTTGAAAGGATCTACTTCAATGCCCCTCTGTGTGATCAAAAAGCCCAGCATTTTTCCTATTGTTTCGCCAAAGGTGCATTTCTGTGAATTTAACCTTAATCTGTATTCCTTGATCTGTTGAAAGAATTTCTGCAGTGCAATGTAGTGGCCCTCTCGTTCTTTGGACTTGACAATCATGTCGGCTACGTACACCTCAACTTCTTTGTGGATTATGTCATGGAGAATGGTGGTTATAGCCCTCTGATAGGTAGCTCCAGCACTTTTCAAACTAAATGGCATAACCTGGTAGCAGCAGGTACCCCATGGAGTAGTGAATATGATCTTCTCTCTGTCTTCGGGCACCATCAGAATCTGGTTGTACTTGGAAAACCCATCCATAAATGATGGCAATGCATGGCCCGTAGTGAAATCCATTAATTCATCAATATGCGGCAGAGGAAAGTCATCATTCGAATTGGCTTTGTTCAAGTCCCGAAAGTCAACGCAAACCCGAATTCTACTATCCTTCTTCGGCACTGGGACGATGTTGGCCAACCAAGTCGGATACTCAGATACTAAAAAGAATCCAGCATCAATCTGCTTGGTGACCTCTTCCTTGATTTTCAGCACCCAATCCAGACAAATTCTATGCAGCTTTGGCTTAACTGGTTGGGTCTCGAGGTCAAGAGGGATCCAGTGCTATACAATATCAGGGTCAATTCCAGGCATGTCTTCATAGGACCACGCGAAAAAATCTTTGAAATCTTGTAGTAAAGCGATTAGACACTCGCGCTCCTCCAAAGACAACGTGGACCCAATCTAGATCACTCGCGGATCCTTTTCAGTACCCATGGCACAGGGTTTAGCAAACCTCTCATCCTCTCGATTAACTAAGTTTTTCAAAGCCGAAAGAATTTCTTTCCCTGTGTTTTCATTAAAATTTTGAAAATCTTGGTCAATACAAGAAATCAACGACACAGAAAAGTACACAGAATCTGCAAAGTTTTCATTCAAAATGTCTAGATCTTGAGTTACAAACTTGAAAGAAAAGCTTAATAAAGACCTAGATAGGACTTTGGTATCTCAGTTACCACCCCCAGAAACACCAGACTCAGACCCAGAAGAACTTGAATCTGATCTCGACCCCATAGACTCAGTTGAACCAGATTCTAGCTCATCACCTGATTCAAAACTGGATAGATAGCCTTCTTCCAGTTACCAGGTAAGAGATGGTGCCCCTGATGCATCCAAAATGCCACTAGTTGGGTTCACACCCAGTTTTTCCCTGACCATGGAGATAGTAAAGCTATCCCCGAAGTTCTCTAGATCGGCCGCAGGATTTGTTAAGAGACTAGCCAGTGCTGTCCTTACTCCCGGTTCGCTGTCATCTGAGTCACCTTCCGTGATCTGTTTAGCTTCGATGCTTAGTTTAGTCCTTTCCTCATCATCATTGTCCTGCAACTGCAGATCAATGAAGATTTCGAACCTGGGGACACATTGCTTCAAGGAATTTACCCAAGGCTCGAGAAAGCCACAAAAAGGGAAATCCTCTCCTTCCCAAACAAAACAGCCATTCAGTGTCCCCTAGATTGGCCTGTAGATGAGTTCATAATGTTTTCCAACTCTCTTGGCCTTGGCTCTACCCTTCATTTCTTCTCTCTTTCTTATCTAGTCCTCTTTGGTGGGCACACAGCCCAATCCAAAGGCATGTGGGTTGTGTGGCACATCTGTCAGTGCTGGAACACCTTTTCGACCACTTCTTTCAAGTCCCATTCCTAGAACATGCTGCAGTTTGTTCATGAAGTAGATAGACTGGGTGCTGACATACATGTCTTCATTTAAGGCCAGAATGGTCTATACTACCCGGGCTTTAGCCAGAGTGAATCTTGAGATGAATACATCTTTCTCGCCATGGTTAATTTCTAGCACTAGCGTAGTTACCTCTGGCGGCGGATGGATGGATGAATTCCCAAAAACAATCGCCACTCCTCCCCAATAAGGGTACTTCAACATCTGATGGAGAGTGGAAGAGACAACCTTCACATAGTGTAAGCAAGGCTTCCCTAACAGTAAATTGAAGGTAGCCGACACATCCAAGACATAAAACTCGATCTCTTGCTCAGCTGGGCCCACCTGGACTCTCACTTGCACTGTACCCATGACCTCTCTACTCGTGTTGTCATATGGCCATATTACTTGGGCTGTGGGAACAAAGTCCGCTGGTTTGAGGCCAATTGCATAGGCGGTATGGGAGGGATAGACATTAATGGCCGAACTGGTATCTACCAACACCACCGGTACCCATTTCTCCCTGCACTCCATAGATATATACAACGGTTTGTTGTGAGTCGAGCCCTCTAGCAACAACTCTTTGTCAGAGAAAGTAAGCGTTGGCCTGGCACCACTTGGAAAGACCAAACCCACAAGCTGCTTGGGCGTGGTTTCAATGGACAATTTAGCCTTGTCCATTGCTGACAACAATGCCTGTTGGTGTACTCGTGAGGCCATAAGAAGACCCCAAATGGAGATGCCAACTTGGATTTTCGTAAGCTGTTTCAATACTGCCTCTTCTTCTAGCTGTTTCTCCTTCTGTTTCTCAGATTCTTTGTCCTTTCTAGATGCCTCTACTTGATCTAGGTGTGGAGGCTTAAAATACTGTCCACTTCTTGTCAGATGGTCTATTTCTTCGGCATACCACGTATTGTCCGAAAAGTAATCACCCCAGTCTTCGTCGATGTGGGCCAGATGTAGATCATTATCATCCCACCATTCGCCCTCAACGGCTGACAAACAGTTGTCTGGCTCTGTTCGTATCACCTTTACATCATAGGTATCCCCCGAAGGGTGTTGTGAATTTACAGTTTCCCGACTATCTTCAATTATTTCTCGTTCAAACTACCTCAGTGCAGCTTCTTGTTCAGTATCCACAGTGTTCACAGTACCCACTTCCGCCTGGGTTGGTTTTTCCATGCCAGTGTTCTCCAACAGCTTTCCTTTCTCATCAGCCCTTCCGACTACTACAGCTATCTCTGCTTCCTTTCCTTCTGGTTTCATCCCAGTTTTTTCTTCCTTGTCAAGCTCATCACTTAGCCATCCAGTGTTGTCAGTTGATCCGTTCAGGTTGAACCACCTGATCTATAAATCTCCCTGATCTTGCTCATCAAAGAACTGCAGGTTATCCAAATCCTCTTCAAGATCTGCCAAATCATCCAACCCCTAGCTCGGGCCATCTTTCCTGACCACATTGATATCTACCAAGGTTGGTAGCACCAATTCAAGCTTAACTTGACCGGTTGACACAATATAGCAACTTGGATCATACACCCTATCAGATAAGTCCTCAGGACACTCTGCAACAGACTAATACCTTCTTTCAAGGTCGACTCCCCTTCCACTGCAAATCTCATCATTACAGGCTTGGGTTGAGGTTCAGATGTGTCCATCATGCACAGATCTGCGCCTTCTGGAATGAACAACGTCGGTTTTGGTAGGTGGGAGGGAGTAATATATATGCTAGGGTTCTAAGAGGTAGCCAGTGTATGGATCAGGTTAAGATTTCGAGGTGGGAGAACTTGATTATGGGCTAGGAGTGGATTTGTGGTTATGTTTGGTTTCTGAGATGGAACGATCACCTTGTTATTAATGAAATCCTGAATCTCATGATGCAATCGAAAGCACTGGTCGGTGTCATAACCATGCTGTTAGTGAAACACAGAGTATTTTGCGGGGTTATGCTTGGGTGAGAGAGGATCAGGAAGTGGGCAAGGTTCTAAGGGTTTGAGGTGCCCTTTCTCGACTAGCACCTTCATGGCTTGAGAGAGAGTCATGTACAGTTGGTTAAAAGTCCTCTGGGATCGGGTAGGGTTGGATGGTGTTTGTGAGCTTATGTTGGCAAAAGGGTCAACAGTCTTGGTTGTGGTGACAACACTTACGTCTGACGGCCTCGCAATTGTGCTACCACCAGCAGTATTAGAATTGGGAACAAACGACCCTTTTACCAACTCTTTCTCATCTGTAATAAGCCCCTACTTCATGGCGTTTTCGATTTTCACTCCCATTTCATGAAGCTCTGTGAATGTAAATAACGGGAGCACAATCATCTTTTGCAGCAACTTGCCGTGTAGATTCTGGATAACCATCTTGATCTGATCCTTCTCAGAAGGCCTCATGGTCATCATCGAGGCTTTAGCTCTCCACCTTGTCACAAATTCAGAGAAACCCTCCTTCGACTCCTGGCATGTTGCCTCGAGATCACGAGTTGTGAAATTGATTTAAGTATTGTAAGAATATTGAGCAATGAAGGCCTCAGCCATCTCGTCCCAATTTTGTTTGATAGAATCTTCTAACTTAGCATACCAAATAGCCGCTATACCCGACATGGTGCGACCAAAGAGAGATAGTTTCTGCAGTCTCATCAAGCCCATCGGCTACAAGATATCTGAAAATAGTCGTAGGTGAACCATTGGATCTCCGAAACTGTTAAAACGGTCAATGTACAGTATTTTAAACCAATCTAGTAATGTAACTGCAGAATTAGTATACCCGTCCTCTATGTCTGGGATCAAGTTAACCCCTTGTGCTCTCTTGAATAACTTTTCCAATTTATTAACCTTGAGTGTTGTTGGGTCAACCTCGAACTTGAACGGAGCCTCAGTTTGATAAACCAATGCTTTGGAAGCTTGTGCTGGGATAGGCTTTGTTGGATTGCCCATGTTTTCTTGGACATTAGCAGTATGAGCGGTGGCTCCGGGTGCTAGGATACCCGTGATAGGTGCATGGGATGTAGAGACCTCGGCCTGATGGGCCATGACCTTAGCTTGGCGGACCGCATCCTGTTGTAGGGCCTCAACTGTCTGTTGCAAATGGTATATCAATTCTTCCACACTGGCTGGGGGATACTGTGCCATTGGAATAGGTGTTTGATCTCGTACTAGGCTAAAAGTAGATGACTGTTCCTGAACCTGACTAGACACAAGTGAGTTGAGAGGTGACTACTGTAAAAACTGAACTGGTGAATTCTACCTGATTCTCTTTCGTCTTGTAATCGATGGGCGTGAAGTAAACACGAGTTGTCCCTGAACAAGATCCCTGGCTTTACAAAGTCTAATGACTCGGGTCCAGAGTACTTGGGGGATATCCAAATTTTTTGAAGCTATGGTTTTAAACTACCTAGCAAAAGACATAAAGCAAAAGAGCAGTAATCAGAAACCGCATAGCACCTCAGCTAAGATGTTATCAACACAGACATGATCAAAGCTATGGGACTGTACTCCATACTGAATTTTGCCCCCAACTCAAATACCAAACTTTGAAACTGATATGCACGTTGCTGTATAGTTTCACTATAAAGCACATACCAATTAAGAGAGAGCCAAAAACACCCCTATAAGGGGGTAGGGTTACCCTATCCTAGTGTTGTCATGAACTAGGTTTCGCTACTTCAAACAAGCGGTTTCACACAATCCTGCATTTTGGGTGAGCATTATGTCCTAGTTTGGAACAGTCACTAAGGCTTTACTAGATGCAACTAGGCCAAATGGTCAAAAGGGTACCTCAGCAAGACTACGTAATATACCTCTCACACCTAACACCGAGAAGTGAAAGGAGGATCAAACGGTATAGCAATAGTCCAGATCCAAGGGTCGTGTTCCCAACATGGTAGAGCCCACGATCGGTCAAACTTTTGGCAAGCTTTTGGGTAAGCCTTTGGTAAACCATACAGGAATAGAAGATGGCAAACACAATGACTAATGCGCACCAATGCAAATGCAATGCAAAGAACATATAAATGTAGATAAAATTTCACATCATGAAGTCCAAGTCAAGTTCTCTAAATTCCCCAACAGAGTCGCCAGAAACTATAGCTCGACTTTTTGTGCTCCTTTCGAATATGACTAACCCTACAGTTCGGACTCTCGCAGTTCTGAATCTGATCTCACAAGTGCAATGTGAAATAGATATTCACCAAAGAGTCTAGATCCGGCAAATCTTTCGGAAAATCAATTTTGAATCAAAATGCCAAAAATAAACTACTTTGCCAGATACAGAGTCACCACCTAAATATTTTTGCGAAATTTAGGAAACCAGGCCACGTGTCCGTCTTCACCAAGATTGTCTCGGCTCAGGAACTTAGGTACGAGAGGGGAAGGTCATGAATTGAGCACTCCACTCACCTGATCAAAGATCGGTATATACTAATCATGATGTGATTCTTATTTACATTATATGCTCTTGTTCCGATTATTAGGCTAATTTACTATGTGATACACACACAAGTATAGACTAATTTGCAAAAATTGAAACACTTTGATTTCATGTTTGTTTTGAAAAGTGTGTGAATATATACCACTTGAAAAAGTGATCACATATGAACATTACTTAAATTATTTCAATTCAAGCAAAATAGCCTTCATCCACAGGCATTCAAGCAGGTATAGTATTTAAGCATTTAGACTCATGGAAAGCATGCTAGACATGGCAACAATCACACTCATGCGACATGTTAAAGCAAATAAAATGCTCACCACGTACTCCAAGGCAAGCCAAAAGAAACAAAAGAGTTAGAAAACATGCATGCCCCTAACTAATGTAACATGACTAATGCAACACATGCAATGATGCAATTAATAGACTCGGCTACTAATTATGACATGTGAATCAATTTGAAAGCATGCAGTTTAAACACATTGTAGACGCGCCTGCGTGGGCCTCAACACTACAGTCCGGACTCAGATTGTCACGATTCTTAATCTGAACCAAAGAGTCCAAATCCGGCAAATCGTTTTAGAAAACAGTTTTTTGTAAAGAAGTGCCAAACATGGATTGCTTTGCCAGATACAGAGTCGCCACCTAAATATTTTTTATGGGAGAATTTAGGAAACCCTAACTCGTTTGCCTAAGGCCACGTGTCCGTCATCACCAAAGTTGCCACGGCTCGGGAACTTGGATACGATTAGGAAAGGTCAGCTATGAGCACCCCTACTCGCCCGATCAAAGATCGGCTTCTACTAACCATGATATCTTGTTTTGAAAACGTTATGTGCTCTTATTCCGGTTATTAGCCTAGATTTACTATGTGATGCGCACAACACAAAAGTATAGACTAGATTGCCTAATTTGGAATAAAGCATTGCATATCCGTTCGTTTGGAAAATGGTTTGGAATTTGCTACTCGCGAGTAGGCTAAAACACGGATTTCAACGAGTTGTTCCAACTCAAACAATCCAACCTTCACCCACAGGCATTCAGGCAGTAATATCACATAAGCACATAGCCACATGGTAAGCATGCTAAAGCATAAATACTTACATCGTACTCCGTGCCAAAGCAATGAACTAGTTAGTAATCATGCATGATCTTAGTCCATGTTAAGTGGCTAATGCATCGCATACAAAATGCAACTAGAATAGGCTCGGCTAATCCTAGTATGGCATGTAGAATGCAACAAATAACACGTATTCAAGTTAGATTTGAAATACTATGCGGTTAACATGATGCACCGAGCCCGATGCATGCAAGATTGATGAATGATGCACACATGCATAGCATAAGGTATGCTAAATTAAATATGCCCTAATACTAACCATCAAAAGCAGGTAAGTAAAAGGGAGAAAGAAGTGGGGGTTGGAAGACATGCACACACGCACGCACACTTATTACAAATTCGCCCTCGCTCGGAGGGACCAAAAGAATATACAAATTAATTAATCTACAAGCTAATTAAATAGTTACAACACTTAACTAATTAACGAATCAATTAAGCTAAGGAAAGCATTAAAAGGCCTCGGGAAGAGGGATGCACACGTGCTCGGATTGGCTTCGCCCAGAAATCCAATGCCATACACAAGCTGCCTCTGTTTTCCTTGCTCTGCTCCTCTGAAAATGGCACAATTCCCAAGGAACACTCTCTGAACACTGTGGAACACCACCGGCCAAGGGGGAACACCACCGGCCAAAGGTAAGTGGCCATCGACCACAAATGAAGCCATCGGCTATAAATGGATGGCTGGTCGACTGAATTAGGTCGGCCGGCCAAAGCTTCCTGCAGAACCCTGTTTTGACAGCAGCAAAGGACAAAACAAGGCATGGCAATGCATTTCAAGCAATGTTTGCACCAACACACCCCTTATCATTTTTATGACTCAAAGGAGGATGTCCCTTGATTCTTGGACCACCAATCGCGCATTTCGATGCGTGATGGCCCAAGAAGTCAAGTTGTGCATTTTCATGTCAAATGAAATGCAAACCAAATAAGCACATAAAGGTCTAACCTCTATCACTTGATTTCAAGAGGCAAGGCATGCATGTTCAATGCAATGCACCCTAAGCATGAAAACCAAGTATGCAACATGGGAATGCCAACAAGCATGCAAAGCATATAACATGTATGCAAGCTAATTGAGCATGCAAGATGCAATGACAACATGCAAATATGCAAAACATATGGCATGTTGGGCAATCAAAACAAAGATGAGAATGCATGCCAAATGCACTATGATTCAAGCATGCAACACATGCGATAGGCCAAGTATGCAATAGCACACAAGGTGAGCATGCAACAACATACTAACAATGGATTTATACCAATTTGGGCAGCTCTCAAATGAGCCCAAAACAGTGGCCAAATGCTAAGGAAATGAGGGCCAAAATACACACAAACATGCATACACACATGGTTCAAAACTTAAGCACCAAAGGGCAACTTTTAAGCACACTTAAAAGAGGACTAACATGGATATATAGCATGCATACTAAGCTCTGAAAATCATGTTATAAAGGTGCCAAACCAAGTAAACAAGACAAGCCAAGCATGCAACAATGTCTAAAACCCAAGACAAGCCAAGGGGCTTAAACCATGGCCATGCCAACCAAGCCTCACAAGGCTAAGAGGACTTAGAATAGTCCCAAAGCAGACCTAAACAAAGCTAAGGATACACCTAGATAGCATCTAAGTGGCCTACACATGGAAGCATACAAAAGAGGCCAAACATGGAGCACAAGATTACAACCTTTTAAAGCATTAAAGGAGCATCAAATGCAAGCATACAAGCATACCATGGGGACTGAAATGATGCTATAAGTGGTGCCAATACACTAAAACAAGCCAAACAATGCATGCTAAACACTCACACACCCGAGGCTAGCAAGCCAAACTGCAAGGTGGCTATACAAAGCATGTCAAGCATGGCCAAAGTAACTAAAAACAGAGCTAAAGCATACTAAAACATACACAAAAGCTTCACAAAGCTTGGCCAAAATCATGCTAGAGCAAGGGTCAAAGCCTACAGCATGTTAAGGCAAAATATGGCATTACAAGACAAGTATACACGGCATGCATGGTGTGTCTAGACCGACTAAAAACAGTGCTATATCATGGAAAAATAAGCACAAATAACACTTAAGACATGGCCAACATGAACTCAAGAATGGTGCTCACACATGAGGCAAAAATGACACTTTTTGAAGGCAACAAGGAGAGGGGATGGCTCTCTCCTTCTTAGGACCTTAAACCACCATCCTTGCCACTAAAATCCCTCAAGATTTTAGTGGTGAGGAGGCCCAAACAAGGTGATCCCGGAGCTCACCAAAATAGCACAAAATGGGTTCAAACAAGGCCTAAGAGGGGTCAAACAACCCCAAAGCTCAAACCAACCTTAAACAACTATTTTAAGAAAGTAAAAAAAAGACTTTTATATGTTATACACTAAGCTCAAAAACAGATGCAAGGTAGGCAAAAAGACTATGCAAAAACGGGGTATTTAAAGGTAAAGTTCTTACCCTTGAAGACCTCCTTCAAAAATGGTGCTCCAGCAGCTTCCTCAAGCTTAGATCCACCCAAGAACTCCAAGAACAACCCTCTAATGCCTCAGCAACTAAGGGAAGGTGTAATGGTAGGTGTTTATGCACAAAAGTAAGGCTAAACACACCTAAACACACACAAATACAAAGGGAGAGGGAGATATAGAGATAGATACAAGACTCAAACCCTAATCTCAAGACCCTCTGGAAAAAATTTTGTAACCCTTGAGGAGGGAGGAGAGGCCCTCCCTTTAGAGAGGATCACTCTTGCAAAGCTTACAAAACAAGCTAAGCAAGAGTGAAATCCCTCCATACATGTGTATGGAGGGGTGCAAAGTGTATGCCAGCTAGCACAGCTAGCATAAAAATATCTGCAAAAGCAGATACACAGTGGTCAGCCAACCAAAAATGCCAAAATGGCCAAAACAATGGTCGGCCGGCAACAAAGAGTGCCGGCCGGCCATAACCAATGGCCGGTGGCCTCAAGCCATGGCCGGTGGGGTGTGAGGATGGCCAACAAGCCATTCCCTGCCCTCCAAAGCAAAAACACAAGTGTTTGGTGCAAAACCAAACACAAAACAGTCAAGTCGAGAGATCCTGAGGCAAGGCGCGTGGCCGAGACCTTCGGGAACTCAAGACGAACACAAACATGGATAACCACTGAGTGTTCAAACGGTGACATCCAAGTCTTGAGAACGGTCAAAAATGGGGTGTCTACACACATATTCAACAAAGTAATAAACGAAAATGCCTGTTAAAATGATAAACCAAGCCTTGATACATGCAAGACAAGTGGATGCAAACATGGGAAATGCTAAAAGAAACAGGATATTCTAAACTACCCATTATAAGCACGTAAATAAAATGGAGAAAGATGTGGGGTTGGAAGACATACACATTATTACAAGTTTGCCCTCGCGCAGGAGAGTCTGAATGAATAATCTAGCTAATTAATTACCTAATTAACTAACTATTACAAACCCAAATGAATAAATTAGCTAAGCTACTTAACTAATTATTACAACAACAAATTTAACTAACTATTTTGGCTAATTATTACAAATTTGGAGCTAACTAACTAATTACACTAATTAATTAATTACAAATTAACAACACGAATATAACCAAAAAAATAAGTATCTAACTACTCTAACTAATCAGCCCCTGGAAGTGAAGAATGCTTATGCATGCACACGGATTTTCACCCAAAAAAATCCCACTATTTTGCTCCTAGAATACCTTTGTTGCATAGTTAAAAAATTGCACTGTTTTCCACCTCAGCCTCTGCTCTGCTCTGCTGGAAAAAGGACACTGCCTGCCCTAAAAAAGTGGTCGGCAACCCAGAAGTAGTGGCCGATAGGCCACTAATAGTGGGTTACTGTCCAGAAAAAGTGGCCTATTGGCCACTGATTTTGATTCTCCCTTGCAGCAACAGAGGACAAACAGAGCACAAACTAGAGTATTTTTAGGGAATGTTTGTCCTCCCTGCCCCTCCTTATCAGCAAATAGGTCAAAGGAGGGGTAGGCTTGATTTACGAATCATCAATCGACGCAATTTCATTGCATGATGACTTATGAATTAAGGGACATAATTTTAATAAATGCATAAAAAAAAAAACCAACAAAACCTCCTCCCTATCATGGATTGATCAAGAGAAGTGGTTGACCTTGGAAACTTGAATCATTTCATCACTGAAATGACCCAAGCTTCCATGTGTTCAATTAACGTCCAATTGAACACCAAATCTTTTATTATCTTGCATCACTTTTAGTCCCAATTTTATTACTTCATTTTAATTACCTTCCATTCATCAGTTCATTTAAGTCCAAAAGTGAGCTTTAAGTCCTCTAATGGAAAGGAGTACCAAACCAAATGTTGTTTTAGGCATGAGAGAGATGTCATGTCGTTGGTAATGAACCCCCAAAGGGATTAAACCATTAAGGACAACAACATCAATCTCAAGCTTAAACAAGCAATTAGTTTGAAACAACTTTCAAAACAAAGAAAAAGCCAAGAAATGAGGGAGGTTGTAAAGGTGATTAGATATGAATACAAGCATGAAAAGCAAGACATAAACACTATCAACTCAATTAGGTTGGCGGCTAAGGCCTAAATCACCAATCCTATTAGGATCATTACACTACAAGCATGCTATACAAAGCTTAAATGCAATGAACAACTAAAAATAGCCCTAAAACAGTCCTTAAAAGTGTTGGAATGAAGACAAAGATAGCTAAAACAATAAGCTAAAATGTTGAGGAATTAAACTAGTACACAAGCACAATGAGGGGAGGCTAACCCCTCCACTTTTGTGATTTCAAAACATGATTTTTGCCTCTGAAAAACCTCTAAAAATTAGTGGTAAAAAGCTCAAAAAAAGATGGTGAGAAGATGGGAAACAAAAAGGCAAAGGCCTTAGAAGCAAGGTTCAAAGAAGGGCTATCAACCCCTCTACCTTTAATGGCCTTAAACCACAAGTTTTAGTCCAAAAATACAGGTACTAAACAACTTAAAAATAGCAAGAAAAGATGGAAAACAAATTGTATAGAGATGGTACAAAAGCACTAGAAGGTATACCTCTTGAAGAGGAATGAACCTTTGAGTTACAAACCACCAAATTTACACAATCAAGTGCCTCAAGAGCTAAAATTCATGCTCAAATCACCTCAGTAAGAAACTCTCTAGGTTTGGTTTAGAGTGTTTGAGAAAAGGCTATGTAAGTTGTAAGAGAGAGAGAGAGAGAGAGAATTGTAGAGAGAGAATTTTGATCTTTCAAAAATATTTTCTCACTCTTAAATTTTTCCATCCTTGAAAGCAAGATGGGAGGTCCTCTATATATAGAAAACCATGTGCCTATCTCTAAAATATCTGTATACATAAAGCTGACATGGTGCATGCACATGAGGGGGACAGTTGGCAGAAAATATCTGTGTTTTTGCATTAGTGCTGGCAGGCCACTAATAGTGGGTGGTTGGCAGGCCACATTAGTGGGCGGCAAGCCACACTAGTGGATGGCAGGTCACTAGAGGCACAGGCCTAAAAAATCACTGTTTTGGTCCAAAACAAGGCACAAGGTTTGAAGGTTCAAAACTGAGGTTTCCTGCTGAGGAAGTCAAGCATTTGATAAGCATACACATTCATCATTGAGTGATCAATCAGTGGCGCCCAAGTCTTAAGGGCTGTCAAAAATGGGGTGTCTACAGTTGGATAACTGACCATGAAGATCACTCGTCCACGAGTGATTGGATTTTTACACTTGGAGGATGAGCTATCTCTTGGGGTTCTAAAAAGCAAACATGCATAACAGACTCAACCATGGCGTCAGAGTTTGTAGCATTGGCTTCCTGTAACAAAGAGGCATAGTGGCTAAGGAATCTCTTGTTAGAGATTAAGATATGGCCAAAACCTATGCCACCAATATCATTGCATTGTGATAGTGAAACAACTCTATCACGGGCCTATAGCCATGTCTATTTTGGAAAGTCTAGGCATATTGGACTGAGAGATAGCTGTGTTAGGCTGTTAATCACAGAAGGTGTTATTACCATTAGTTATGTAAAGTCAAATGAAAACTTGGCTAACCCTTTAACAAAGGGACTTACAAAGGATTTGGTGTGGAAAACATCAAAGGAAATAGGTCTTAAGCCCATTTAACATAATCACTCATGGTGGAAACTCGACTCAACGCTTGAAGAAACATCAAGTCTTGAGTTCAATGAGCCCAAGTACACCATATGGCGTGATTGCAAGCACTTAGTTTATTTCATTTTCATTCCAAGGTTGAAGTGCTTGGTACCTGTAATGTGAAAATAAGAGGATGAGTTAGTGAACTCTTAATAAGCTTACAACTGAGTTGTTAGGGTATTGTAAATTATAGGGGTACTCTTAGTAAGCTTACCGATGTGAGCATAGGAGGTGGTGCTGCTTCCTATGAGTCCAAGGGCTTAACTCTAGAGCACTCATGAAACAGGATATAGACACAAGGCCAATCCACGTGTCGATTTGTTTGAATACTTGAGGTAACATATACTGTGTGTGAGACATGTCTGGTTAGTCATATAAGATCACTAGTTCAAAGACAAGTCTACTATGCCATTTTGACTAACTTTGAGATGTCTTCACTAAGTAAATGATTTAAATCATAAGATATCTTCACCTATGCATAAGGTATTTTGAAAATGGTGGGGGAATGTTGGGGAATTTCCAAAATGGTTTTTCAAATTTATAGTTTATTTTTGGGTGTTTTCAAAACATTCAATGTTTTTCTTTGGAAAGCATGAAACAAGCTTGGGGCTTTGTCCCACATTGGAAAGAAAGAAAAACATAGAGCACTTAATAAAGTGCTACATGGAATATTCCTTTGAATATGGTATTATGGGATGAATGCTAGTGTACATGCACTCACATTGCAAGGATGGTGCTTCACACCATTCGCGCACGCATACATGGTGTGGGCAGTGTGGCGTTTGATGGCGCACTTTACACTTAGCACGGACGCATCGGCGCAAGGTGCCATGAGGACGCTTTCCTATTTGCATCGAAAATTTGGAGTGATAACGTGGATCCAACGTGGCATGAGTGACGTGGAATACAGTCAACTCCACGTGGCAGTGACGTGGCATCCGTTGGCGGTGAGTCAACCAACCAATCGAACGGTTATATGTCTGATTTGGAGCGATTTGATCATAGCCGTTGATTGGAGATGCGTACAATTGTACAGATGAGATGACACATGATCGTGATCAGGTGTGATTAGTCAAGGCATCTATTCAGTGTGAGAATGATCTACACCGTAGATCGTTGATTCAACGGTCAGATATGATCGGATGCGATCAATGGACATGACCATTCACTCAAGTGCATCAAGGCCTATAAATAGGCTATGAAATCAGCCATTTCATTCCATCCACAAAATTCAGAAGCATTCCTTCAATTATCTCTCTCTCTCCCTCTTGATTTTGAGTTTTCGATCAAGAGTTTCTTTAAGCAATTTCTACTTTTCTTACTGGTAATCAAGTTCTGTAGATTT
The DNA here is from genome assembly GCA_025200525.1 of Camellia lanceoleosa. Taxonomy (NCBI): domain Eukaryota; kingdom Viridiplantae; phylum Streptophyta; class Magnoliopsida; order Ericales; family Theaceae; genus Camellia; species Camellia lanceoleosa. Next base: position 84,926,150 of record CM045772.1, on the reverse strand, counting down.
GATTATCAGTGTCTTGGTTTTCTTGATTATATCAAGAGTATTCTAATCTATTGTCGTCAATGCAAAAGCCGAAAGACTTGATCTTTAGATTAGGCTTCATTGTATCCTGGAGGCGAATTTGCTGTAACCCCCCACACACTTTTTGGTGGATGCAAATATTGTCTTTAGGAAAGCGACTAAGTAACGTAACTTGAAGCATCATATTTCTGTTCTACATAGACAAGTTCATTGCCAAGTTTTGAAGACTCGAAGACCACCAATTGAAGAATTCAAGATGAATTGTTCCAACAAAAACTACAAAGGAGAGGAAAAGAAAAAGGGCCTAGACCAAAAAGAATGACGACCAAAAAGCGTTAGATTGTGTCTAACCATGGAAGAAAAAGTCTATAATTTTCAATCTACCATATTGGGATGTAAGTCCTTGGAAAGTAGGATTTCATATTCTTTTGTCTGTCGTTAGTCTTAGTTAAACTTTTTCTTCTAATTTTTTAAATAATAAATCTTTTGTTGATGTTATAGGCATTGCTTTTACGTCATAACCTAGATGTGATGCACATCGAGAAAAATGTTTGTGAAAGTCTTTTATGCACATTTTTAAATGTTAAGGGGAAATTGAAAGATGGTATTAAGACTCATAAAGATTTGGCAAAAATAGAAATTAGAAGTGAATTGCATGTAGAGGATAAATAATCCCATTTTTTCTTGCCACCAACATCACATACACATTCAAAAGATGGGAAGAAGATTTTTTGTTCTAGGCTACAAGATTCGAAGTTGCCTGATGGCTATAGCTCAAATATTGCTAATTGTGTTTCATTACAAGAATGCAAGTTAGTTGGACTCAAGTCACATGATTGTTACATCCTGTTTCAATAACTGTTGTCAGTTGCATTGAGAGGCCTTTTGCCAAAAAGACCAAGGAATGCAATATTCCGAATGTGCTCTTTTTTCAATCAGTTATGTCAAAGGGTGATTGATAGGAATAAGACAGAATAACTTGAAGATGATGTTGCCAAGACATTGTGTATGTTAGAAAGATTCTTTCCTCCATCATTTTTTGATATTATGGTACACTTAACAATTCATATAGGACGAGAAGCTTGCTTATGTGGGCCAGTGCAGTTTTGTTGGACGTACCCATTTGAAAGGTGAGTCTCTACATATTTTAAATATAAGTATTATTTTTTCTCTAACATAAATAAACTTCTAAAAAATTTGTTAAGCTAAATTTTATTGTTGTTTAGATACATGAAGACACTCAAAGGTTATGTTAAAAATCGCGCAAGACTTGAGGGATAGAATGCTATCTAGCTGAAGAGTGTATGCAATTTTGTAGTGAGTATATGAAGAGGCAGCTGAAATAGGTGTTCGACATAATCGTAATATAGAGTTTGAAAGTGAAACAATACTAGAAGGACGCCTAATTACTTCGGGAAAATCAATAGCAATACCAGATGATGTGTTGCAAATTGCTCATCGATGTGTGCTGATAAATAGTGCAAAAGTCCAACCTTATCTAGAGTAAGTATGATGAGTTAAATACTCCTTTGTAGTTGACTATTCAAAGAATGTTGGGTTCTTACCATTTTGCTTTCTTATTAGGATGCATGCGGAGGAGCTTAAGCGTTCTAATAGGCATTTATTGAGGGATGCTAAATTACTACATTCTAGACAAATGGATACTTTTTGTCAATAGTTGAAAGAGAAGATCAATTCTTGTGGTAGTAAGGTATCGAATACATTGAAATGGCTTGCAGCTGGCCCAAGAAATGATGCAATGTCATACTTGGGTTATGTCATTAATGGTCATCGCTTTCATACAACCAATGTTGAGAGGGCTACACAAAATAGTGGTGTTTCCATCGAAGCAAAAACTCTTTGTCAAGCTAGTAAGAGACATACCACACAAGTTGTGAGAAAAATCTCTTTTTATGGGGTTATTAAAGATATTATTTTGTTGGACTATTATAAATTCCAAGTCCCTTTATTTAAATGTGATTGGCCAGTTACTGGAAATGGTGTCAAAGTTGAAGATGGATTTACTTTGGTTAACTTACAACATGGCAGACATCCATTTCAGATAGATTCGTTCATTCTAGTCTTACAAGCAAAACAAGTGTTTTATTCGAGAGATAATGATACATCCAGTTGGGAAGTTGTACTTAAAGCAACCCGAAGAGGTTTTCATGATTTTGAAATGTATGATGATGATGCTTACATGCCATGTGAACATGTCGATATCACTAAGCTTGAAATGGCTAATAGTGATGAAGATGAGTGTTATGTAAGGAGTGATTGTGAGGGTGTGGAAGTGTTGCGTGATGAATGAGTTACTCTTCATGTTTTGTTAACCTAGTAATGAAGTAAAATAACATTATAAGTACTTGTGTTCTATTGTGATTGTTTAAGAATCACTTTTTCACTATGTGATATTTGTGGTATGTATGGAATTAATTAGTAGTTTTTTTTTCCCCTTTTACAAAACACTTTCATATACTTGTATCTCATATAAAAAATATTACTTGACTTGGTTTTGTTCTTTCATTTTTGCAGGTGGAATTCTTTTCTAAGGATTTAGTAATTGAAGTTGCCAACCAACAATGTGTGCAGAGATAACTTTCAAACAAGTGTTTTTTTCTAATTTATTTATTTTGGGTACACATTTTTAACCAATTATTGGTTGCCTTGTTTTTTTTTGTTTTTTTTCATGTGTCATAAAGAGTTCTAAAAAGGCAACAAAAAGACATAGGAAAGAGCAAGAAGCTATAACTGCTACCACAATGAATAATTAAAGTGATGGACCCATTAGAATTTCAAATATAGGTTCCAATACTCGACAAATTGAATCACCAAATGCAAATGGAGTAGCTAACTCTGGTCAAGAACCAAAGAAGAAAACTAAGGGGCCGTTAAAGTTAAAGATGCATGACAAAGGCAAACAAAAGTGTGATGAGATTGACTTCAATGAAAGGAACCTACAGAAAGGACAAGAATCAGTGCACTTATCAACCCTAGAAAGGATCTTAGCCGGGAAGATGGTGCCAATTAATATAGATTATTGGTCTGAAGTTCTAGATGAGATTAAGGATAAGTTATGGGCTTGTGTGAAGATAGTATGTTTATGTAGTTATTTTTCATACAACAATTCATTATTTTCCCCCCTCTTGTATTACTAAATGTTTGGTTATATGAAAATGCAACTTAGATATAAAATACATGATATCCACAAGACACATGTGATGCAAAAGTTCGCAAAATTGTGGCACAATTACAAGTCTGAACTATCAAGAAAAGTGAGAACTCTCGCTGCAACAGGTAAAGGTCATTAGCACATAATATTGCCCTCACCAAACCTGATAAGATTGAAATGGATGAATGCAAGGAATTTGTGAAAAATTGACCTTCAAAAAGCTTCATTGTAAGTTTTTTTCATAACAATTTTATGTAGAAGATCATTTCTTTTCATAACAATTAAGATAAAGATTACAAATCCTTAAAAATGTGGACATTTCAAATGTTTACACTCAAGAAAAGAGTGAAAAATTCAAAGAGATGAAAGCAAAGCAAAAAGTGTTACACACGATGAGTAGAAAAGGCTATGCACGACTAGAGGAAGACATGGTAAGTTTGGCAATATAGACGACATTTATTTCAAAAGCATTTTGATTTTGTTGCTAAACCATTTTGTACTATGTTTTATTTATTTATTTATTTTTCCAGAAAAATCAAAGCCAAGACCCAGATTCCATATCTAGAGTGGATGTTTGGATCAAAGGACATACAAGACAGAAGGGGAAACCTGTCAATGAAGTGCTTCAGGAAGTAGTGGTATGAATTAGCTTAATGTATATATTACATTATAACTGTGTATTAAATTATAATGAACCTGCTAAAGCTTAATATGTTATTCAAGCTTGTGATTTCATTCAATTCAATTGAAAGATAGCTAGTTGTTGCTTTACACTTGCTTCTCGTGTTAAAATTAAAGAAAATTAGAGAAGAACTTGAATGTATTTGCAATCTAATGCAATTGCTCTATTGGACTGAGTTGTGGCTACAACTGCTGCAGCTGTTATGTTGTTCTGTTGTAGTTGGTTAGAGTAATTTATACTGAAATTGCTCACTTCAGTGTTTTTACCAATAATTAATACTGAATTGGTCACTTCACTAAGGAAATATGGGCTTCGGAGGGCTGTTAAAGAGTTGTTCCTAAGCTCTAAACAGCGACTTTGTTGCTTGGTTTGTTTTACTATGCTACATTAGAAGGCAAACAGACATAGGCATGTGGATTAAGGTTTGTAAGCAGGAAGATTGTGTTGAAATAGATATGGTACTACACTTTAAATAGCTTTAAAGTAAGTGGGGGGAAAATTAAGAAGATTAAGAAATTCTAGGCAACATACCTAGGGTTAGGGAAAAGAGCTTCAATAAATTCAAATATATATATATATAAAGCATGTTCTCCATTTGAATCAAAAAAGTTCTCAGTTTTATATACGTTAGAACAACTTAAAATCCCAAGAGAATTATGTCTCCACAATTTGCAAACTAAAGACTTTTTGTAAAACCTATTTAAAACCTTCTACAAACCATTTGGAGAAGCAATATCATTAAAATGTGTACATATTACATTGTCTGACTTGGGTTCTTTATTATAAATGTTATATACTATAGAATAAGGTTCAAGAGCTTCACAATTCTTCTATAGAACAAGGGCCAATGTCTATCAAAGATGATGCAATTGTTCAAGCGTTTGGTCCAGAACGACGTGGTAGTGTAAGAGGGCTTGGATTTGGAGCATTGCCATCGAAAGTTGATGCACAAGCATATCAAAATCAAAATGTGAGAAAACTAAATCAAAAATTGCTGCTCTTAGAACAAGAACTCTGGGAGATGAAAGCTGAAATGTTAAAAGGAAAAAAGAAAAATGAGGTTAAAAAAAATGAAGAATGTGACAATATATGTTATATATAATGATGTTTCATAGTTGTTCCTAAACAATTTTCAATTAAAACTTGTAGGATCCAAACGAAGATGCAACAAACAAGAAAAATTCTCATGGAGAAACCCAGGTAGCTTTTTCTAATTCTCTGTCTTTTTTCTAATTTTATGAAAAGAACTACATTGTCTATAAACTTCTTATTTAAATTTAGAATTAATTACAGTTACCCTCTCATGGTTTGGTTCAAAAACACATAAGCTCATAAAATGCCCCATGTTAAAAGCATATAGATTGAAGTAATGAGTTACCTTGGTTGAGGTAGGGTGAGTTAGGCACCATTGAGATATATTCCTTCCATCTTTCCATAATTTTTCTCTCATTCACTATAGTTGTTTCCAACTCTAATGCACTCATCACAACCTGTTCATCCATGTAGTTTTATTGTTCTAGTTCATATCCGTTGTTGTCTTATCCACCTCTTCCTACAAAAATAATGATTTTCAACATCATAACTGAGAAAGATAACTAAGAAAAAAAGAATTACAAAGATATGTAAGTATTATAAGCTCATTAGCAACTCTCAAGATTATGGTCCAATTCCACAATTAGTAATCAAAAGAAAGACCAAACCTAACACGTTACAGATGTTAGTCTATGGCCTGCATTCAGAAAAGACATTACTACCATGGAATTTTTAGCTCTATATTCTATAAGACCATAAATCAAATAAGGTCAAACCCTATAAAAAGAAGAAAGGTAAGGGAACTTCACCACCACTGGAGAAAGGAAAAATGAATTTTGTTTTGAAGAAAATAAAGCAGGTGGTGGCATGTCTAATATGTATATATATGAAATACAAACTTACATGTTTGTATATATATATATATATGTGCGATAGAGTTGAAATGGATTTTGAAAGTATCATGGTTGCTACCAATCACAATTGGTAAACTGTTATCGTTAACAAATTCTATCAATTTTGTAATTCAATCCAAAATATAAGGTATTTATGTGTACATTTCTAAACCATGAGGGGTTTATGTGTTTTCGAGTTAAATTAGAAGGGGGGGCAAAGTGTAATTAACCCTTAAATTTATTATCATAATGGGTCTCGTGTACATTTATTAAAATCGGAATTGCTTGTCACATGTGCTTCCCATCTTAGATAGAAGGATATTTCACAAAGTTTGTAAAAATAAATAAATAAATAAAATTGATTAATACTTGTAGGAGTCAAGCAAAGGGGCAAATGGACACTCACATAGAGAAACCCAGGTAAACTTGCACATGTCTCATGCTTGTGCTTTTGTTTGCTTACTTTTCTGCTCAAGCTTGTCATTTTGCATATGGATTACATTAAGATTCTAAATTTAAGTAAACAAATGCTTCTTGTCATTGTATTACAAATTTTTTAGAATGAGGAAAACGGTAGAGATGAACATAAGGTGCACGGAGGTGAACATAAGGTGCACGGAGGTGAACGTAAGATGCACTCACAACAAAATATTTGGGTAAATTTTTTATGGCATTGAACGTAGGATGCACTACAACAAAATATTTGGATAAATTTTGTATGGCATTATTAATTTACTCATTTGCATTTGTCTCATACTTCTTTTGTTTGCTTGCTTGCTTTTCTACTCAAGAGCTTTTGTCAAATTTTCATATACATCTCACATCGTCTACTAAATTTGAGTAAACAAATATAACTTGATATTGTATTACAATTTTTTTTAAGGTGACGAAAACAGTGAAAGCGATGAAGATATTTGGGTAAATTTTATATGGCATTAATAATAACATTAATTTTGTCTTCAATTCATTAGCTTATCTTATGTATTGCTTTCATGATAGTTGCATGATGCAAATGAAACTGGAAATGGTGGATCCTTGGACAATGCCAACTGCAAATTGTTGAATTGGGATGGAACAAAGGTCGGGGTTGTGGAATGCACAATTGCATCAACAGATTCTAAAGCATTGATACATCACGTGCCTGTTGCCCTAGTTGTTGGAAAGTATAAGTTAACCATGTCACAGTCAATGCGCCACTGTTTCGCACTAATCGTGAGATGTTTGTGCTTAAGGATGCTATTGGAAGCACTATTGCTTAGCCAACCCATTTCATTAGCTTTGACTTTGAGTAGAAATCCTAACATCTATGGATAGTTTTTGAGGATTTTGATGAATAGATTTCTATAATTTTTGAATAGTTTTGGGTTAATGTTTACAAACTTATATGTGTACAGTTTTGGATGGTTTATAACTTTTTGGATAATTTAGAACTTAAGTATAGTCCTTTTGGATGGGTTTGAATGTATATATTGACAATATTTGAATGTATAAAATTTATGGACATAGTTTTTTTTTTATGGTTGAAACAATATTTTTGTGATTAATTGATATTTTGTGAAACTTGTTTGTAATATTAGATTGTACAAAAACAGGTCAAAATAGAACCTGCTAAATTAAAAAAAAAAAAAAAATGCACAATCTACGACAAACAAATTTAGCCATTATCTGAAATATTCTGACAAGATTCTATGAAGCGTCGTGGTATGTTCTACTTATCTCTGGGGCTAAGAAAGTCATTATATTACATACTTTACAGCGCACAATAAGCGTTGTTATTTATCCCACCATATAACAGCATGCAAAAATAGTCATAGAGAAAGTAACAACGGCACAAAATCGGTACATTAAATAGTCTTTAACATACTATAGCATGTCATAGAAAGAGTAACAACGACGCACAAAAAAGCTGTTAAATAGTTTTTACGGTGCACTATGGCATGTCGTTGAAAGTGAATGACTTTCCATGACTAGCCATAATATGACATGGCCTTCTACGTCGTAGAAGGGTTTTACGGCGTGCATTGTGTGCCGTAAAAACCCTTTTTTGTTGTAGTGAAAGAAGTTCTTGAAACTATCAAGGTAAAGAACACCAACCACATTGCCTGATTTTTTTATTATTTCTAAAAATTGGTTTTGTCTGTCGACTTTTCTTTGTTGATTTATTTCAAACCAAATTTTTGCTTACATAATTTGGCATGTCTGGTGGGACTTATCTAATTTGGAGTTATGGCGATGAAGAAGCAGACTGATGCTTATGGAACCATGCCTTCAAGTGGCATGTCTATGTCTTATGCACCCATGAATGCAAACCGCCAATGGAGTGGCAGTATTCCCATGGATATAAATTATTAATGGAATGTCTCATGTTCCATGTCTAAAGATTGCCAATATTATGGTAACAATTCTAACACATATTGCCAACATAATGGCATGATAAATGATATGAAAATAATGATTCGGCATTGTGATGATGAAATGTGTTGATGTGAGAATGAAATTTTATCTCTAGAAGATAAAATTGATTATCTTGATTGCCGAAAAGTTCAAACAATTGTGACACTGCCATATTATTTGAGAGCAGAAACAGAAAATCATTTTTAGATTGAAAATTTTCAAGGGAAAGAAGGCTTGAAAGTTCTTTCAAAAACCAAATTTTATGGCTTTTCAGATGTTCCTTGCACACATTTAGAAGCTGTGAATGGAGGAAAAGTTGCTCCATCAATTGTCACGGTTGAAAATAACAAAAGGCATGAAAATACAAATTTGATAACAGGGAGCAACTTCAGAAAGAAAAACTCAATTTGGGTTTTCAAAAATATTTTCAACCCATTATTTGAAAAAGAAAGTCGGTCAACACTTTCTGGATGTTCAAAAATTATTCAAACCCATTGATGTGTGAAATAAAAATTAGCCATTTTTGCAACTCTTAATCTAGAGAATGGTGTAAATAATGTGACTAAAAAGTGTGATTTTAAGAATGGTGAACAATCATCACAAAATGGTGGTGAAGATTTACTTGGCGGCATGATATTTTGCCAAACATGGCAAAATTAATGGTTAAAATCCTTCTCATTTGGGAGAAAAACAAGTTTTGAGGCAAACATGACTAAAATTGGTGTACAACCAAATGTTCAAGGGTACAACATTTCTAATATTATACAACAAGATGAATTATATGTATTTTTTAAGTCAATTTATACTAAGGCTTCTGATATTCAAAATTCTTTGGCTTTGTGGGTCACAGAAAAATATAAATTTGATGAAGTGGCTAACAAAAGCACAAGGTTTAGAAAGTATATTGATTGCTTTACATATTTTTGAGTGAAAGAAAATTGGCCAAAAATTGGCTCACTATTTGTATTTTGTCGAATATCATGCCAAGATAATAAGTGGCTTTGGAAAATAATTAGTTGTGTTCTCTTTTGAAATATTCATTGGTTTGAGCAAAAGAAAATTGGCCCTCATCATTTGCATTTTGTCGCATACCATGCCAAGATAATAAGTGGCTTCACCTTAAATATATATATATATATATATATTCTTTAGTGAATATAGATTGATTCAGATTTTATCCTTTATATCATTTAAGGTAAAATTTATTTTTACCTCAAATGAAGGGAGCATTGTTGATACTATATTTTATTTTCCTATCAACTGTGGCTAAAATAAGTCAAATCTAATCTTGTTAATGGTGGATTGTTGACTATGGTATGTTGATTCAGACCATACCATCTTATAAGAGTAACTATGGCCACATTTATTTATTTATTATTATTATACAATTTGTTGGTATTTGTGCTGCAAGTAGGTGGTTACAAATTGAAGTGGTGCCATGTGTGATTATGGTATAGCTAACATATTGGAAAAACTTCCAACATTGCTAATATATTGGGGTAGTTTTTTATGCTGTGACAAAAGACAAGAATGTAGCTTTAGAAGAAGAAACTGTCTATCAGTCTCTTGCCAAAGGAAACCAACCGTGGGTTTTGAGAATAAATAGGCAAAGAAATTCAAGCAGAGGGACATCAATCAAATCCAACAACTCTACATGAGTTCAATTAGGTAGCTTCTAGCATAGGAATATTTTATTCTCTTTAGGAGTAGTTTTAATTTAATAATTCTGTAATGATTTTCTGGTTCTTACAATCAGTAAACTTTTTTATGATTCTTTTGTATTTTTGTCTTTGTTCTTATTCAAATCTTTGTAACAAGTAACAATTTAACAATTCAATATCAATTTTAATTTGTTTCTCTCTATCGATTACCTTCAAAAAAGTCAATGAAACTGTAAAGACAAAAAACACCAGCCATATTACTTGATTTGTTTGTTGTTTGTAAAAATTTATTTTGTCTGTCGATTTTTCTGTCAATTTACTTCAAACCAAATTTTGGTAACAGAAGTAATCCAACATCTTCCCTCACTTGTAATCTTCTCTTGCACACGGAGATTCAAAAAGAAACAAAATGCAAACAGAAAGACCCAAAACTTCTCATTGTTTGAGCTCTAATACCATATTAGCAAATAAGAGAGAAAACAATGATATGAATCCATCAAAACCTAATTACATAGTTGTGCAAACTAAAAATTAGATAAAAAAAAATACATAAAATAGACTAACGGGTGGCATACGCGATGCGTGTACAATTCAAATAAGTAAAAATAAAAGAAAATAATAATGAAATTAATATTATAATATGTATTTAGCTTAAGTGGTAGGAGTCCTCTTACTTTAAACCCATGGTCATGGATTCAAGTCTTGCCCACCTTTGTGTAACTTAAATATATATATATATATATATATAAAACTGCCCTGTGGCATGAGAAAAGTAAGGTTTCACTATACAAATTGAGACATTCACTTAATAATAGCATATAGATAGATAGATAGATAACAAAACTCTAACCCACTCTCATGACTAAAATACCCCAAAAGAAAATATAAAATAACCAAACTACATTTCACACTTTCAAAGACCTACAGTAGGTAGAACAAGAAGCACTGAAAAAATCAGAGTCTACACCATGATTTTAAGAACATGGGCTCTCCCATTCTATAAAATTTGTTATGGAATTACACAAAAATGCATGGATCGTCCTCATCCCCACAGTTATTAACAATCCATCATAGGAATCGCTAAAACTACAATTGAATTGCCAGATTATTTGCAAAGGAAGTGAAAATTTATCTAAATAATTTCCCATTCAGAATCACAAAAATCATGATCCACAGTCTCCATTTTCGTTGTAAGCGCAGGTGGTGCTAAACTCTCTCCTTTGTGTTGATTTAATCCTGCATCACGATCTCCATTCCCGGGTGCTTGCTGCTCACACTCCTGCTCTTTCGCTGACTTCATTTTTGCAGTAAAAGCCTCACATATTTTCTTCTGAAAGTAAAAGAAATCATACGGCAGTTGAAGTCCATGCAGCAGGAAAGCGAGTTCTAACAAAATAATCTAACAAGCGTCGTTGTCAAATCTCGAATCAAATCGTGAATTTTAATATTAATTTTATTTAACATAAAAAAATCATTTTATATATGTACATATATAAACACACACAACAGGTTAAAATAAAATAAATATCAACAAGACTAAATTTTATATATGCATATAAAAATATGTATATCAATATAATTATTATTATTAATTTTTTTTGGTGGAAATGACATTTCATGCATTATGCAAATAGAAGTGAATCAGTATGAATCACAATTGAATCAAACGATTCACTTAATTTAAGTTTGAACAGCACGAAACAAATCATTTTGGTTGAAACTTGTATTGAAATGTATTGTGAGTCATAAGATTCTAACAACCACGCTTACAAGAATGAATCCATAAGTTATATTAATATACTTCAAAATATTTGTTTCAAACTACAAATTTGTAATATAAATTACTCATGGCACCAAATTTTAAACAGAACACTAAATTCACAAGAGAGGGATCATGCACCTTGTATGATTGACTTTTTGCTGCTCTGAGACAAACAGAACAAAGTTTAGCGCTATCCACCACAACACAACTCTCATCAAGCTTTAGTTCACTAAAATTGGTGGTTTCCATGGCTGGTTCAATAACTTGACCATCTGTGAACTTTTCTGCACCGACATTGTCTGATCCTTCTGCAACTTAAAACAAAAGAAAAATGCAAGTTATACATGTTTTAACTTTTCAGTTATCATCACACTGAATCCAACACAAGAAATATATAATTGAACAAATATCAAATGATTAGCAGATAACTAGCAACAAAACAGGGGAAAAAAACTTTAAAATAAGCTGGAATTATAGAAAAGGATTTTAAATAAATATGCCATGTGATGAAAATGATAGATGCCGTGTGATCCCCAAACTACAATTACTAGCATAGTAGCATCATAGCATGTCTGCTCACTAAAAGAAAAATACTTCCTATCTATGTTAAACGGACTCTTCAAAATAAATCAAATACCTATGTTGGACACCCAACACTTGGACAAGGACATGGAATGTGTCGATACTTTTCATCAAACACTTCCAATATAATTATATTTAACATTACTATTATATGTAGATATTATTGTACAATTGTTATAAATGTCTTTTTGACACTACACATAGCACAATTTTATCTCACATACTTGATTAAAAATATAAAAAATTGACATTATTTTGCCAAGTCGCGTATCCTTAAATTTATGATTTGATGAGCCCGACCTCTAAATATATACCCACATCCAACCCATACCCGAGTCCATGTAACATAGCTCCCTAAAGATTCTACCCAATTTTTCCCTCAACATTTTTATAAGGTTGTGGCGTTTTGTGAGACTTTGACCCTTGTTCTTCTTTTTTTCTCTATTCTTATTCTTTTCCATATTTTTTATCTTCTCTTTTGTATCAATTCTCCACATATTTGGCCTTTTGGGATCAATTAAATAGTTGTATGGATTTCTTAATAGTCATTCTACATCAATACCTCAGTCAGCTTCTTCATCAACAGAAAGTTTCGCTCTGTTACCTGCTCTCATAGTCACTTGCATTCATGGTAGGTTGCATCTTAGGTTTTGTGCCCTATGTTTTAAAAGCATAAATATTATTTTTGTTAGGGTTGATCTAAGGTCATTTTCTACATCAGTGGCTGGTGATCGATCCCCTCCTGAGGTGATCAATTGCCATAGCAGAGGAGGAGATCAATCCCTTGCATTGATCGCTCTTCCTCATTTTTTAGCCTACTTAGAAGATCGATCGCCCTTCTTTGTTTGCCGTCTATTTGAGCTTCAAGAAGCTTGCGATTGATTGGGGGAGTGTGGGGATCAATCCCTCGAACGGGATTTTGTGTATTCCCATCAGATTAAATTTTAGGTTGATTCCTTGCTATATAAGCATCCATCTAATATTTTAGGGTAACCAAACTCATTATTTTACGCAGCCCTTTTTGCTAAGAGCTTGAAAAATTTGGAGACCAAAATTTTCATCATATGTGAGTGAGTGATCAAAAACAAAAACCGTAAAAAATCCTGCATTGCATTGTCCTCTCACTCCTGGCCGCTGGGTTAACAAAGTCGTCGGTGTATGAAGATTGAGGCAGGAAGCTTTGTGCTGCTCAATCAAGTTAAAGGAGGCTGACTGGGTAAGGTCGTGCTTGTGGAGCATTTCAAGACTTCAGAGATAGAGTTAACCAAGGTTCGGTTGTAATCCTTCCTCTGTCCTGCAGTGGATTTTGCTTAGTATTGGTACCATGGTTTTTCCCCTCTTGGAGAGTTTTCCTGGAGGGTCTCCACGTTAATTGTTGTGTCTTCCATCTCGAAGTTATTTGGATTTTCAATGTAATCACAATTTAATTTTAATCATCAAAATTAATTGGTAATCTTGAGATAATTCTTGAAATTGGCCTATTCAACCCCCTCTAGGCACAATTATCTTGGGCTCCAATATTTTTTTAAAAATAATTAAAATACATAAGAAAAGACCGAAATGACAATTTACCAGAATCTGCAATGTTAACATAATCTTCTGATTCAGAAACTTCATTGGGTAGCTCAAACCCAAGCCAACAAGAATCTGTCACAGATGCAGTCACAAAGGTAGCAGCACCAGCCGGAGTAGAATCAACAGAAGTAAATAAAATTAAAGAAAGAAGAACATATAACAAATAGGATAACAAAACCTTACCACTTGATATTGCTGAGCAAGCATCAACTGAAGTAAGTCCAGTATCAGAAACTCTACACTTGCAGGACTCAACTAAAATAACTGAATTAGCTGATGGCAGCACATTTGAATTGTCAGCTGTGGTAAGTCCAGTAGTTTCCCCTTCCTTCGTACAAGAGTGATACCCATCTAGTGATACTGGTGTTGACAAATCATCTTGACCATCCCATCTTTCATCATCAGATGTGTTGACTCCACAAAATAATGATGTCAAACTTGAATCTTTCTCTGCAGTATCAACTGCTACTGGAATCTCTGTTGGGAATGGTTTCTTCGCTGTGGCATTTTCCATTACACTCACATTTAACTTTTTACTCATACCAATATCATCCTTTTTCTTTGACAATAAATCAATATGTTTCTCATCCACAGGTTCCATACAATATTGATGGGCCAAAGAGTTTTTGTTGCATAGTCCCTTCTTAGGGTCAATGTCAACACCAATCATTGAGCTTTCCTGAGCTGTGAGACTAACATTTTTATTTTGTTGAGGAGATAATTCAGGAGCTACCCCTTCCATGAAATCTGGTGAAAATGAAGGCATCACATCATGCACAAATTCTGAACAGAATTGTTTTATATTGGCACCCATTGTCTGCACTTGGTTTTCAATATTGGCGCCCACTGTCTGCAATGTCAAAATACAAAAACAATTTCGATTTGATAAACATTAGCAGCATCAGGAGCATAAATGATATGAGATATGGTAAACCTTGTAACAGAGTAGCTATTCAACCTGATGCAGGGAGAATAAACAACAGAAAACACAACCACAGCAAAACATGGTTTCACAATTTCCTACCCTAGGCAAAAAGGTAGACTCAGATTTGTCAAAGGAACGCAAATCAATTTGAAGGTAGATTAGATAGAAAAAAATTGTCATCATTCAGCATGTCTAAATGCTTCCTGTCCAAGTGAGCAATTGATATTTATGTGGCAAACGTAGCAGCTCTAGTAGCCAATACAATATGACATACAGACATGTAGCCTAAGAAGCACGGCCACTTCTATGAAGGAGCCGTGTCTTGTTGGACATCGACATTCTGTGGACTCCCCTAAAAGCGTGTCCGATGCTTCTTCAACGTGTCTACATAAAAAAAATTCATTCATAATATCGGACTTAAAGAGACTTTGGCAGCACTTCTTGAACCATTGGAGCATAACCTATGTGATAAATCTCTTCATAGTAACAACGTTCTGCATTTATAAATACTCAAATCAATTTAAGGGTAGAACGAATAGAAAATTTGCCTATGTATGAAAATCAGGAGTGATTTAAAATTTTTCTATCTAGTTTTCTTTTTCTTTTTTTTTTTAAACTATTCAGACCATTATTCCAAAATAATATTTGGAATCTAAAATTTGTCCCACATTTGAAGCAAAAATTGGGTTAAGCTTGAAAGAGTCCAACCAGAATGTTCAAAATTTTGAACACGTTTAACAAGAACATGGTTCGATTTGTAGCAAAAGAATCAGTCACAACTTTATGGATTAGATAAATGTCCACATTAAGGCCTTGTTTGGGGACAACATTTTAGCCAAATAGTCAAAAAGTCACTATAAGTTGTCACATCACTCTCTATACTATCCATTGAGCATCTCATCTTAGTTCAAAAAATCGATAATAAACAAGAAGAAACATCTCAAAAGAAAAACAATGTACATTGATTAGAAGAGGGAAAAAGGAGAGGAAGGTAAATGCAAAACCTCATGCACGACACCATCCACCTCCAAGCATAGAATTTCAAACTTCTGGCGTATCTCCTCAACCCAGTCCATAACTTTATAGTTAAATTTTAACTTAATGCAACACCACTGTCCCAGGGAAGGACAGAACAAATGTATATTTCTTTCCCTATTCACTGAAAGTGTGGCACACACCTGCAACATTCAGTTTAAATGGTAACATGATGAACACTAACATGAAATGATATGGCAAGACACCCGATTGCTAGATTATTATAACTTGGCTAAAGAAAAACAAGAAGCAGAAGAAACAAATAAATGCTGAAGATCACCTCAAGATATAAGTAACAAAACCAATCACAAGCTTAAGGAAGATGATTGCACGGAAATAACTATATAATCAAATAAATGGAGCTGTACCTTCACACATACATATATGTACTTGTATGGATATATGTGTGTGTGTGTGTGTGTGTGTGTGTGTGTACAAAAATATAGCTATATACATAGATATAAATTCCCATCCTTGAGCACAAATTGTCTAAGCACAGTATGAAGACCCCTGCATGAATGTGGCCCAAAAGGGAAAGTCCTTGATATTATCCAAAGTTAATAACACAAAACAATTTTATTTCTATGTCCAAACAGCATTGCTGGAATTGAAAAACAGACTAAGAAAAACAAAAACAAAAACAAAAACAAAAACAAAATTAAAAAGTATATTGTTAACATTAAAGTTTGCAATGTCACAGCCACTATGCCAGACACCTTGAACTAAACTCTAGGTCACAAAATATTGCCAAACATGTTAGTGGCTACTAAATTAGTGATCTTAGTACAACATGGAGAAGCCTCTTCAATACAAAATCCGTCAGCCTTTGAGATTTTAATTTATGCCTGATCTTATATTGGTGCTTTTGGCTCTGATCATTATTATAGTTGTTGTAGCATGCAAGAACTTTACAATTATATTAATGTCTTTTTTTTTTTAATTATATTTTCTTCCTAGTTTGTGTTTATTAGTTAAAAATAGACAACAAACTGCCCACAAAATCTGCTTCACAAGAGTCTAAACTATTGCTTAAATTTCACGATTCTAGCTGAATAACTCTCTTTATGCCTGCTCTCAAACACAGCAGAAATTGATTATCTAAAATTTGTAAAAGAAAGGATAGCCTTTTGTGAAAGTCCATTCGTAAGGACGTGCGCAACGATCTAAAGGCTTACAATGAAAACAAACAGTTAGGCCATTCTTGGCTACATTATGCAAGAGAGTCCTAATTTCCAGTTGTGGGTGTTAGGATAGTAAACCCCGCAGAAGCAATAAATTGTGGCAAGGAAGTTTCAAAAGGAAAGAAGCCATAAGCAACAGGAATGCAGAAAAATAAACTCGTGAAGGACGCTAAACAAAACACGCAGCAATACTCATGGGGTAACAAAGGGCCCAAATACAACAGTCTCTTGGGGCCCAAAGTAGTACATTTTGCAAACTCCGACAACTCAACAAGAGGGCTAGAAGAACAATAAAAAGGGTTAAACTCCTCAACTGAGTCATTTGGTCCTACTTGTCATGGTCCCATAAAAGCCACTCCAGGACTTTTATGCATTTCCATTAAACATAAAGCTCTAAAAACAATCGTGGCGGGGTTAGAGCAAAAAATGACTCCCTCTGGAATAAGAATCTCCTTCCTATATGTGGAATACCCATATTGATGTCTTCTTTAGTCAGCTAGCAGGACCAAAACAGCTGATAGGCCTCAAGAATTGCCACCCATATTTCAGTCCTATCAAAGAAGGCCCAAGTCCAGCCCAGCAAATTGCACAGCAGCACATGTTTTTAGGAGTTGTTTAGATTTGGATTAGATAATTATCCTTGTTTCATCCTGCTATTTCAGATTTGGTTGTTATCTATTTAATGGTTATGTTAGAGTCCTATTTAATTGTTATGCTAGAGTCCTAGTCTATGAAGCACCGACATGTCCCTGTGGCTCTGCACGAGTGTCGGACACGTGACATGTACACGCCGTCGGACACGCAGGACACATGTCCGACACTCTCTCTAACGTGTCCTCTTCTTTTTTTTTTGAATTTTTGTAGTCGGACACATGGACACTCTGTGACACTTTCCGACACGCATGAGGACGATCGAAGCCCTAACTGTTGGAGAGAAAGAGATCAAGGGAGGAGAGGAGGCAGAGAAAGAGATCGAGGGAGGAGAGAAGACAGAGACAGAGAAAGAGATCAAGGGAGGAGAGGAGAGGAGCCCTAACTTGTTCAAATCAACTGAAGAAGCTGAGGTATTCTTCATCTGCTCTCTTCTTCTTCACCTCCTCCTCTTCGTCTTCTGTCTCCTTCATCTTCTTCTCCTCCCTTTTCTTCGACTTCTCCTATTCTCTCTCCCTCTCTGATTTCAGTTTCCCCTTTTTTGTTTCTCTTTTTTCTTGTTTTTCCCTTTTTATTGATTCACCCGTGTCTCTCTCTCTCTCTCTCTTTTTTTCTATTTCTCCTCCTTTATTTTCTTCCCTCTTTTTTTTTTTCTTTTTTCTTTTTTTTATCCTTATTTTTATTAAACCTGAAATTCATAAAATAAATTACTTTTATTTTAAAAATATGTTTATTAATTTTTTTATTATTATAATTGTATAAAAATTAATAATTTTCTTTTTATTTTAGACATATAATAAATAAATAAAATTACATATATTAAACGTGACCCCAGCGTGTCGTGTCCCCCATTTTTTTAAATTTGCATGTCCCCCTATCCGTGTCATGTCCATGTCGTGTCCTGTGTCCGTATCCATGCTTCATAGGTCCTAGTTGAGTCAAAGTGTTATTAGGATAAGGAATGGAGATGCTTGTAACCTTATATATTTGATTGAGAGCAATGAAACAAACAAGCAGAATTATCCTACAAGGATTTGGGAGGTGGTGACTCTCTTGAACAAGTCTCGATGTGATAGGCCTAACCTATCAAGGGTATTAGAGCCAAGTTGATCATAGATGCCAGCAGCAACTAGATCTGCAATGGAGGCAAGAATAGACAAGACTGAAAATGACATACAGAAGATTGCAAGTGAGGTGAGAAAGATTAAAGACTTGCCTGTTGCCATGGAAGATTTGAAAGTCATGGTGGCAGGGTTGGTTTCAGAGCTGAGGGGATTGACGGATTGGGTCAAGCCAAAGGAGGGAAAAGACCTTGATATCAGGGATAATAACATCTTACCTCGCACAGCCTGTCTGGATTTTCCATTATTCTCTGGGAATGATCCTAATGAATGGGTTTTCCACAGAGAAGTTTTTTTCAGCCCATCAGACACTGCAACAGATAGAATGTTATTGGCATCATACCATTTGAAAGGGGAAGCAAATCAGTTGTACCAGTGGTCTGAAGGCAATAATCTGGGCCACACTTGGGATCAACTTAAGAAAGATTTGTTGGTTCGATTTGGTCCAACAGCTTTCGAAGACTTTAATGAAGCCCTTAAGAACCTCCGACTGGTAGGGACTGTGAGGGAGTATCAGGCTGAGTTCGAAAAGTTATCCACTCATGTCAAGGAGTGGCCAGAAGCTGGATTGATTGGTAACTTTATTGGAGGACTAAAGGATGAAATTCGATGCAAAATCAAGATGTTCAAACCTGCAACCCTTACAGAAGCTATTGGTCTGGCGTGTCTTCAAGAAGATAAAATACAACATTGACGCAACTCTTTTGGAAATTAGAAAGGACGTCCAAAGACCAACAATGTTGACTCGAAGCCACAACTCACAGCAGCACCTGGGGTAGCAACGAAAGGTAATGGACATCCCTTCCGACGGATGATGGGGTCAGAGATGCAAGCACGAAGGGAAAAGGGTCTTTGTTATTACTGTGACGATAAGTTTGCACCTGGCCATCATTGCAAAACCATGACGATAAGTTTGCACCTGGCCATCATTGCAAAACCAAAAGGGTGTATCTCTTAATAGGTGATGCAAAATGAGGAGGTTGATTCTGGTCCTAGCAATGATAGTGGGACAGAAGAGGTTGCCTTAGAACCAACTCCATTGCATGCAATTGGGGGCTTGTCTTCTTCACAAACCTTGCAGTTACCTGCCCACATTTGCAGACAAGAGGTGGTGGTTTTGATTGATTCTGGCAGCAGCAACAATTTTATCAACCAGCGCTTGGCTCATAAGCTTAACCTCAAGCCAACTCCCACTCAACAATTCAAAGTGGCATTTGCAGGCGGGGGGCGCTTAGATTGTGACAAGGTCTACCGAAAGGTTCCCATCCAATTACCGGATCTTCAAATTCAAGTTGACCTCTTTCCAATCAAACTTATTGGGGTGGATGTCATATTGGGAGTAAGTTGGATTCGGAGTTTAGGGAATGTTGCTTGCAATTGGGATCACATGAGTATGGAATTTGAGCATGCTGGACGTCAAGTGCGGTTGGTCAGAGTTACTGAAGGAGAGATTAGACCTGCCAGCTTTAACTTACAACATCAACTTCAACAATGGCCAATGTCAGGTATCTTTTTAATCTCTCCAACTAAGAGCCCTAGCCTAAGTTGTCCCATTCAAGAAGATTTAATGCAAGTTATTGTGAAGTACCCAGACATATTTGCAACGCCACTTGGGTTACTCCCTAGCCGGCCATTAGACCATGCCATTCCACTAGTAGAAGGGGCATCACCGCCCAATATAAGGCTCTATAGATATCCTCACATTCAGAAAAATGAGATAGAGAGGATGTTGGGGAAAATGTTGGCTATGGGAGTTATTAGAAGCAACACTAGTCCTTTTTCTTCACCTGTATTGTTAGTCAAGAAAAAGGATGGGTCTTGGAGATTTTGCGTGGACTATCAAGCACTAAACCAAATCACTATCAAGGATAAATTTCCAATACTAGTAACTGATGAACTCTTGGATGAATTGCATGAAGCAAAATATTTTTCTAAACTGATTTAAAATCGAGATATCATCAAATTAGGGTACGACCAGAGGATGTGCATAAGGCAACCTTCGGAACTCATGATGGGCATTACGAGTTCTTGGTAATGCCCTTTGGACTTACCAATGCCCCAACCACATTTCAATCCTTGATGAATCAAATTTTTCGTCCCCATCTGCAAAGGTTTGTGCTCATATTCTTTGATGACATTTTAGTATATAGCAGAACTTTGGAAGAGCATCTACAACAATTGCAGACAGTTTTTGAAATCTTACGGACACATCAATTGAGAGTTAATCAATCCAAGTGTACATTTGGACAGACATCTGTTGAGTATTTAGGTCATATGATCTCAGCGCAAGGTGTTTCAACAGATCTGAGAAAGGTCCATGCGATGATTGCTTGTCCTGTTTCCAGTAATGCCACTGTGCATCACTCTCTAATTTCTGTACATCTTTTCGTAAAAAGTCAAAAAGTTACTAAAATAACCTATTCCCAAACGAGGACTTAGAGGCTTCTTGGGGTTAACAGGTTATTATCGTCACTTCATTCGTGATTATGGTAAGATTGCAACTCCCCTCAACTTTACTTAAAAGGGACGGATTCCAATAGTCTATTGAGGCTGCCATAGCTTTCGGATCTCTTGAGAAGGCCATGACAGAAGCTCCAGTCCTAGCTATGCCAGACTTCTCTAAGATGTTTGTCATTCACAGTGATGCCTCGGGTGTTGGCATTGGGGTCATGCTATCTCAAGATAATAAACCTATTGCCTTCTTTAGCCGAGCTTTATCAACCAGGGCTTTAGCCAAGACTACCCATGAAAAGGAATTAATGGTTGTGGTTCTAGCTATGTTGAAGTGGAGACCTCATCTCTTGGAAGAAGATTTCAAATACAAACAGATCATCAAAGCTTGAAGTACTTGCTAGAACAGCCGATCTCAACTCCAGAACAACAAAAGTGAATCACCAAATTGATGGGTTTTGAATATCAAATTAGTTATCGTGCAATAGGGGTACTTAGCGGATATTCCGATCCGCCCAAACCAACCGAACCAAACCGATCCGCCGTATTTTGAACGGATGCGTGATAATAACAGAACGGTTGCAAATTGATTTTTTCCAATCCGCCTAGTTTTGGACGGATGGTGGATTTGAAATTCCTTTGGCCGCAATCGAACCACCAAACCGCGAGCACCCCTAGTAATTTTGTAAGATTTTGTATTCTCAATTTATTTAGATATTCTATTTGTGTTTTCAATTGAAAAAATAGTTTAGATATTATGTTATATTTTCAATTTAGAAATCTTTTTATAAAATGGCAAGTGTTGATTTGGTATTTTTGTGTGGAAAATATAAAGCTTAATTTTGTCATTTAAAAAAAAAAATCAAATTAAATAATTTTTGAATAAAAAAAAAAAGTAATGAAATAGTTTTAATAATGCATGATTTTCTTATATATATTTATTATTGGTATTTAAAAATTTACTTGATAATCTTTTGGTTATGTTGAGTTTGATTGTTATCCAAAAAAAAATGTTGACAAGTTGTATTATATTCCAAATTTGTAAAAGTTTAAACCGTTAAACCAATTCGCATCCATCTGCCAATCTGCTCAATCCGCATCCTCCAATCCGACGGACGGCTGCGGATTGAATTTTTCCAATCCACCAATCCGGTGGACGAATGGCAGATTGGAGGTTTCCCGGCCGCAACCAAACCGCGAGCACCCCTATCGTGCAGGCAAGGAGAATGTGGTTGTTGATGTTGTATCCAAACAAGTGGAAGAACAACAATTGAATACTATTTCCGGGCCTAGATTAGCTATTCTAGATGAAGTAAAGCATGAGTTAATGGTTGATGATGATTTACGAGCACTTTGTGATAAAATTCAGGCTGATCCATCTTCTGTTCCAGCCCACAAGCTGCAAGATGGTCTCTTATTCTTTCAAGGCAGACTAGTTATTCCAACTTCTCCCTCTTTGAGACAAAGGTTGCTACAGGAGTTTCATTCCACCCCCCTATCGGAGGTCATTCTGGAGTATTTAGGACTTATAAACACTTGTCCCAACATCTATTTTGGTGGGGTATGCAGCGAGATGTGCAGCAATTTGTTAAGGCATGTGATGCTTGTCAACGTGCAAAATATGAAACTTTGTCACCAGCAGGTCTCCTTCAACCCTTACCCATTCCTAACAGAATCTGGGAGGACAACTCCATGGGCTTTATTGAGTGGCTACTGAGATCGGAGGGTAAAGATGCTATCTTGGTTGTGGTTGATTGGCTTTCGAAATATGATCATTTTATTTCCATCAAACATCCTATTACAGCTCCGGGGTTAGCACAGATATTTTCCCGAGAGGTGTCTCAGTGGCATGGGATGCCTCGTTCTATTGTAAGTGACCGTGACCCCATCTTCATAAGCAATTTTTGGCATGAATACTTTAACCTCCAAGGAACAGTGCTTAAAATGAGTATTGCACATCACCCTCAACCAGATGGCCAAACTAAGGTATTAAATAGGTGCTTCAAGACATCTTCGATGTTTTGTTAGGGACAGACCACGACATTGGCCCAAGTGGATGCCATGGGCAGAATATTGGTATAACACCAATTACCACTATACTGTAGGTATGACATCATATGAGGCTGTTTATGGGCGGCCGCCTCCTACGCTGGTTGACTATACGCCAGGGTTATCACAAGCGGATGATGTTGGGCAACAACTCCAGGACGGAAATGACATTGTTAGGGAACTAAAGCTCAATTTGGCTCAAGCTCAGAATCGCATGAAAGTCCAGCAAGATCAACATCACTGAGAGAAAGAATATGAGGTAGGCGATTGGGTATTTCACCGACTTCAGCCTTATTGACAGTCTAGCTTGTTCCAACAAGCAAACCAAAAGTTGTGGCATCGCTACTTCGGGCCTTATCAGATCAAGAAAAGAGTTGGCAAGGTGGCATATGAGATGGATTTGCCAGAAGGAACTCGGGTGCATCCAGTTTTTCATGTTTCCCAATTGAAGCAGCATATTGGCAAGCCTTCTACCGTAATTCCTCACTTAGGCCTTGTTTGGGAAGACTAAATAAGTGCACTTTTTGTCTTTTTTGACTAAAAATTAGGGTTGAAAAAAATGTTTTGTTTGGGTTAACTTTTTGACTTTTATGAAAAAAATGTACAAAAAATTGTGAAAATTTAGAGTTTTTAGAAATTTGAATTGAGGTTGATTAAAGTAAGTGTTAAGTGTTGACTTTGTTGGTGAATGTTTTAACTTAACTTTTTGGTAACTTTTGACTTTTTTATTTTATTTTGAACAAGGCCTTACCCTCATTTTCAACTACAAATGACTTGCATATTGTTCCTTAGTGGTTGATTGATTATCGGTGCGTCAGAACAGGACGGCAATTCATCAAAGAAGTGTTGGTCCATTGGGAAGGTTTACCAGCTTCTGATGCCACTTGGGAACCATATGACGACCTGAAGCACAAGTTCTCACATCTCAACCTTGAGGACAAGGTTGTTTTTAGGAGGGAGGGATGATAGGCCTCAGGATTTGCCACCCATATTTTAGTCCTATCAAAGAAGGCCCAAGTCCAGCCCAACAAACTGTACAACATCTTAGGCCCAGCAAATCGCACAGCAGGACATGTTTTTAGGAGTCGTTTAGATTTGGATTAGATAGTTATCCTTGTTTCATCCTACTATTTCAGATTTGGTTGTTATCTATTTAATTGTTATGTTAGAGTCCTAATTGTTAAGCTAGAGTCCTAGTTGAGTGGAAGTGTTATTAGGATAAGGAATGGAGATGCTTGTAATCTTATATATTTGATTGAGAGCAATGAAATAAACAAACAGAATTATCCTACAAGGATTTGGGAGGTGGTGACTCTCTCGAATGAGTCTTAGTGTTGAGGCTTTGTATGCAACTACAATGCGGCCTAATGGCTACGTTGTTGTCCTTACTAGGACATTGGGGATTGTATGGCTTGGTGGCTAAAAGTAAGGGATCATAGAAGTGTCATGACCCCTTTCCACCAATCTGTCAAGGGACTTGTGGTATATTTGCCTTGGCCAAGTGGTTATAGAGGGAATCTTCCCTTTGCTGATCAAAAAAAAAATAGAGGGAATCTTCCCACATGATCCCTGAGACATGTGTCATTACCATATTGATTGTTTGGACTCTAGGCATGCCAAGTACGCCTAAAAATAGGTCACCCCTCTATCAGTGTCAGCTCTAGTACGCTAGCATACATAGACCTCTTATTCAACAAAAAAAAAAGAAAATTGAGAAGGGAAAAGATCACCGGGTAATTTGGTGGCTAATATGATCCCTAAGTTACCAAATTTCATTCTGCTTGACTTACTTTCCACCCAGAAGCATCACCATTGCTCCTAGCTTTCTATCTGTAATATTTACCTATCCAATACTATTCCCTCATAACTCTCTACTCGAGATTGTCTACACCAGTTCGATTGCTTATGTTGTGACCAGGGCCTCTAGGTTTTATTTGAATTTTTAGAACCTAGTTTGCTATACGGAAGTCCTTTGACAACCTTGAATGTGAGGACTCAAGCCGCCCTTAGTCATATTCTTTTTTTCTTTTTCTTTTTTTTTTTTTTTTTGGGGTTGGGGGGGGGGTGTTGGGTGTTGTTTGGGCCTTTTGGATTAGAATTTTAAACCTCCAAATCCAAGTGGAGCTGCTTCCAAGCTGCTTCTGATATTTCAGTGCATCTATTTGCAAATAATTTGATTAGGTTACATGACTTACTATCAAAATATATATATTTTTTGGATAATTAAAAAGATTCATTATAAAGAGATTAAGGAATGCCACCCAAGTTCAAGAAGGAAAAAGAAAAAGAAGAAGAAAAAAAAAACACCTACTTGAGAATGAAAAACATCCACGCAAGGCCCCCACCAACAATGATAACAATAAATACAACAGGAGACTACGTTGTGTCTATTAATTTAAACTTTATGATAACTAAGCAGGCTAGGCAGTTTTTTGTTACAAAAATGTTTTAAAGCTCTAATTTATAAGCTCTAATAACTCTTATGTGTATGTGGGGTCTATCTGATGTGATGTTTTGACCTTGTTTTTCTTTTTTTTCCTTTTTCTTTGATTTTTCACCTCATTAGAGCTCAATTAGAGCTCTAGTTTTAGAGGGATGTATCATTGCTGTTTTTGTTATAGAGTCAATCGTGCACACACACAAAAATTGAACTCATGAACAACATCAGCAAGGAAAGTTTGACAAAGTAAACTGGCGTAACTTCAATCCTAATATGACATTCTCCATTGTAATGGTGATTGTCATGAAATCGAAACTTATATATATATATATAGAGAAAGAGAGAGAGAGAGATTTAAAAACCTCCTTACCAAAATTTGATCTAATGTTTAAGATAAATTGACTAAACTCAGTTTTGTGTCATCGAAATCATGCAACTACCCTAATTTTGTTAAACCTCGGAAATACTACCTGTATTGCGCGAAAGATCTTAGTTAACTCTCAGTCTCTAGTGGATTCAATTTCTGACGATTTTGTGACTAAATATAAATTTTATAACCATGTGCCCAGAAGCTCCGTTATACATAATGAGTCAAACATTGATCAATTTTATGATACAAGGTGTGAATTTTGATGAAAAAGGTTTTAGGGGTACTTACCAATTAGTCCTGTTAACTAGATTTATTTACTTACAGGTCCTAACTAATAAATTTAACACTATAAAAATAAGAGAGTGATAAATTTATCACTAAAAATTTATTCATAAAACAAAGAGACTGATAAATTTATCACTATAAAATTATTCATAAAAAAAAAAAAGACTGAAAATTTATCTTTTATCACTTAATAAATTATATCAAATAGGACTTAATGGGTAATAAGTCTCCAAAGTAGGACCTATTGGGTAATAAGTCTCCAAAGTAGGACCTATTGGTAATTTATCCAAGGTTTTAAATTGAACTCAAAAAAAAAAAAAAAAAATTGTATTCTAAATACAATTATCAAATGCAAATACAAACGGTAAAACACTAGTGAGAGGACTTAAATAAGGTCATCTATGTTAGAAGAAGAAGTTCACAATACTAATGTCAATTTCCATAACCTAGTATATCAACATTACGATTCAAACAACTGGCTCGCAAAAATGTAATAAATTAAACAACCTAAAACTTCACTTGATCAACATGAAAAGCTAAATCATCAAGAACACAAAACGCTTACGAGTTCAGAGAATTGAAGCCCAGAAGCGAAAACCTTTCGAAAAACTCAGATGATCAGTGAACCCAAATGGCTACAGCCGCAGTGGACTATAGAAATGGGAAATATAGATACCTATGTCCATATCCATGTATATGTATATGTTTTTTTTATGTTTTATATTTTTTTTATTTATTTTTACTGGTAAACTCCTTAGATTATCTTATTCACCCAAAACAAAAAAAAAACTCCTTTGATTATGATTCAATTGCCCCCCGTCCCTCTCAATTTCAGAAAAGAATAGTTTGGCATTGATTTTTTGGACTAAATTAATCATAAAAAGATAAAAGAGGTTAAAATGTTAATAAGTATTTGAGTTAAATGTCAATTTTTTTAATTTTTTTGACTTTTTTAAATCATATTACCTCTTTATATTTTTATTTTTTTTGTACGTTTTAAAAAAGAAAAAAACTAAAAAATTAACTTTTAACTTGCTTTTCAAAACAAGTGAAATATTATATGTAAGTTATAATCATTTCATTTTTTCTTTCATAAAAGTTAAAAAAATCAACCTAAATAAATTTTTTGGCCGAAACTAAAATAGTCAAAAAATCAACTAAAAAGTCACATGCCAAACACCAATTTAATTAACTCGAATTGTTATCTTATATTATAGTTAATACTTTTCGTTAGGAGTCGCAATATTTATAGAAAATCATACTCTTTTGAAGCACATGACACACGTATTGATTTTTAAAATAATAATATCCTTTATTTATTTTGTTAAGACAATAATACTCTTATTTGATGATCACATTTATAATTTATCTCTCTTATTTTATGACAAAGTGCAAACGAATCACTAAATAAGACTATCATTTTATTACCATAAAAATTTAATAAATTTGTGTAAATTCCTAAATAATTTTAACAAAATGGTTAAAATGTAACAAATAATATTTTAAGATATATTAACTGCTGAATTCTAAAATTTAAAAGAACAAAATAAAAATAGATCATAATTTAAAGCTGGTTTGTTGTAATTTACCATTTATTTGTTAAATGGGTGTATATATATGTGTGTTGGGTTAAACTTCTCTTATGTTGAGTCTCAATATGAGAGAACTTGAAAGGTTTACAGGGCCAGCTACGAATCTCATTTCGATAATCTGAACTATTTATTTTGTAGGACTCTCAATATATATTATCTATAAAAAAAATTCAGGTCAATTCAATAATCGTAACATTTTCATTTTATAATATTTATCTCTAAAAAAATTAATGGTCTATTTTAAAATATATTTATCATTTATTTTTTTAGACAAATGCGATAAAATGAAAAGTTAGAATTATTAGATTGAACTAATTTTTTTTATGAATAATATACATTGAGAGTTCTATAAAATAAATGATTTAAATCATTAAATGGGATTCGTGATGGACCTATAATCCTTCAAGTTGTCTGACATTGAAAAGCCTAGTCCATATGTGTTATTACTCATTATTAGAAAGGTCCACTGCTAGACCTCGACATCAAAGTAGTGAAGCAACGGTTAGTTGTTTTTTGGTCCCAAAATCTTGATTAGGACTTTAGGAGTGTAAAATGACCCGGTACGCCTCAAACTTGTCTCATGGTCAAGGGTGAGCTCGCTCGATTAGGCCGTTTAGGTCGAGCCGACCTAAGGCCTTGGGCTTGGGCCTGGATAGTCATTTTGAAGCTCGACCCCGCCCATAAACTCACTTAAGGCCCACTTAAAGCCCCGCTGGCCCACCCAGCCCGCACTGAGAACCAGTATTATTTTTAGTAGAAAATAATAAAATTTTGATAGAAAAAATTTTTAAAAAATGTTTAGGCCCGCCCAAGCCCGACCAAAGCCCAGGCCTAAGCCCACCCAAGGCCCGAATATTCCCTAGGCCTAGGCCTAATTTGCTGGCCTGTGGACCGGTCTGGTCTGGCCTGATTTTTTGCGAGAACCCGCGAGACCTGACCTGGGCCGAATCGAGTCAAATTTACACCCCTATAATAAGTCTTTAACAATCATTTAAAGCAGCATGGACACAAAACCAAAAATAATTTAATAAAAATAAAAATAATTTTAAATTTACACATTTTAAAATGACATAATTTTGTTTTAATTTTAAACTTCAATTGTTAAATTATCACAATAAAATTACATTATCAAAAAAATACAACATAAAATCTTGATTCAAAATAATGACAAATAAATTATCAAATTATGTGGAAAGTATAATCTACGTTATATTGTATGGTGAACATCTAGCAAAACAATCACAAAACCCACATTATTTTCAATAAAAAGAATTCCTTGTTTTTATTTATACTTTTAGGATTTGGTTTCTCTCAAATTGTTATATCAGTTTGAGAGAGCATTCAAGCTTGGTAGGTCTATTTTAAAATAGATTTTGATGATTCAAACTGTTCAGTTTTTTGGACTCATCGAGTAAAATATTCATGTGAAAAATCAAAATGATTGGATATTAGTAACTATATATTTAAATCATATTTACTTCAAAAAAAAATAGATGACAAATATAATTTTAAGAATAATCATTTATTTTTTATAATACAAATTTGATACAAACATATAGCTATCGACATATGATTATCTTTATTTTTTGCATGAATATTTTACTCAATGAGTTTTAAAAAATAAACGATTCAGATCATTTAAACAAAACCTATGATAGGCTCTACGACTCACTTAAGTTTTCTCCTATTGAGTTGTACACTTGAGAGAAAACTAATCCTAATTTTATACTCATTATAAACTAATGACTGAATTTCATTTATCCAATTTTAAAGGTTGTGAATGATATTTGGGATATATTATTGCTGTTGTCTTTTTTTGGATTACGAATGTCAAAATAGTAATTGAGAGCTGCTAGAAAGGATAATTTTTTTTAACATATTCAATGCAACCTAAACAATTACTAACAATTGTGTAAATGTATTTTTGCTTCAATAAATAGAATTTTACTGTGAATGTCATGTTAAGAACTAACTTTACAAGAATGACAATTAATGAAAGTAAATAAAGAAACAGACGGTAGAAGAAAATATGTACATTGATTAGATAATACAATTACAGAAATAATACATTATCTCGCCACTGCTATTGCTTCCAAATGAAAGTAAATGCAAGTACAAGGAAATGAATTTCAATTTTAATTACTCCTAGAAAATGAAAGCACTGGACTAGCGAAGGGAAGCAAGTAAAATGTTGGAATTTGTAAATCAAAAATGCCCCAGACTCCCTGTAATTCCCCACCCCCAGTACCCCCACCCCCCGTGAAAAAAAAAAAAACTAGCCAATGAAATGCCAGTAGGGGTGCTGGGGTGAGCCCCACTGGGGGTCTCTAGCATAACTGTTTGTAAATTTGTCTGGGGTCTTCTCTCATTAATACTAAGGCGTATTTGTTTGGCTTTTTGAGGAGAGAGATTAGATTAATAATATGTGAAACCATCTATAGAATGTTTGGTTAGAAATATGACTGAGGGATAAATATCCCCTTAGACTAATAAGCCCTCCACTAGTTGGATTACCAATCACATGATTGAGTTGAGATTAGAAATTAAGTGAAGGGATTAATACATTTTAAAATAATTTTTAATCAAAATTTATATTTTTTTTAGAACAAAAAATAATAATTATAATATTAAAAAAATACTAAAAATTAAAAAATATTATTTTATATATTAATACTATTACTAATACGTTGGTGTATAACTAAATACTCTTTACCCTACAACCCCAACCTAATACCACTACACTAATAATTATATCACTCAATCCTATCCTACTCTTAATCCCCTCTATGCTTTGGTACCAAACAAGCATGACCTAATTATTTATAGGATCCTTGGTGTGCATGGTAATTGTCGAAGTGTTCTAATAATCTCCACTTCCAATTAGGGTGGACATTCGTGGGTTGGGCCTTACATGATAAGAGATTTTGTGTTTGTCCAAGTCCAAAGCTACCGCCCCTAACATCGGGCCTCTACATTTCAATTCAAAAATAATTATAAATCATAAATCCACCTATCAGGGTATTTATTAAAAAATAAATAAAACATTCTGTAATTAAATTTAATCACACGTTATATTTCTTAAATAAATATACTGACATCATTATAAATTAAAGAATTTTGTGCATAAATTGAAAGATTTCTTAAATAAATTCAATCACACATCACTACAAATGTGAGTTACAATAAAATTAACAAAGATAAAGTATAGATCCCAACAAAAAATATTTTTTTAATATATTATAATTAATTAATTCATTTAATAACGGATCGGATTGTGTTAGAAGAATAAATCTAAAGCCCAGCCCACTAATATATCGAGCTAAAAATGTTAGCCCAGCGCGCTATATGGGTTAAAATAACCTTCCCAAACCCTAAAAAAGATAGGATTGGGCCGGATAGGCTAGGCGGGCCAATGGGCCAATGTCCACCCCTACTTGCAGTTGAACTTGTTATTTAGCTCATTTATTTGAATTTGAATCTATTGGATAATAGCTCACTACAACATATAAAAGTTTTACAAATCAAGTTCTTTTGTCTCTAAAAGAATAAATGTTGTTGCAAAAAATATGTAAGAACTAATTTCAATTGTCACGAGGATAATAACTAAAAGGGCATCCTGAAAAGTCAAAAAATAAACTTCTAGGGACAAAATTTTGAAAATGTCGTTAATAAATGTACTTTTAGGAACAAAATAGCACCTGAAGGTTATTTTCCACATAGGGTGAGCCAAAACTCAATAGAGATACTTTAACACAGTGTATGAATCTTAACAAAGTCAAAAGGTTAATGCACATGCAATGCTATTTTATAATTCAATTCATGAAAATAATTTTTAACATCAGAAAATGGGACAATGGATATAAGCACTGGGAATATCCAAGTACGTATCTGCCAGTAGGTTATATAAGCACTATCAAAGCCATTTTACTGGTACTAATCGAAAGGATCGACACCTAACCACACGGGTTTCTGGATTTTCACCAAAGATACATAGGCCAACATAATAACTACAACCACACCCCCCACACAAATTCACCAAGATATTCACCTATTTTTCTCAAAATCATACATTTTCCATGTTTAATCATGCCACAATGCTCAATGCAATATATATGAGAAATTAGTTTCAATTCATTAATCCTCGTAATTTTTACAACAATCAAAACTATCCTATACCTAGAGCCCAAAACAAATATCTTTATTCAAACAAATAATTTTCAATAAAAGGCATGATTCCATCATTTCCAAATTGGAGTGATATTACATATCCAACTTCACCATTCTTATCAACATCCACATTCATTCCAATCTTACAAATCCAACATCGTTTTCCATTTTCTTCACAAACCGAATAACCATAGCTTTAGAACAAAACCCCATTTCTTTCCAAAATTGATTTTGAATGATAAAATCCACCATTTCAAGATTGCTCAACTATAAACACATTCCCACGACCATTTCCAATAACCCCTTTGGAAGTCCCTCTTTTAATTTCAAAATCAAACGTTAGGATTTATCCAAAATCTCTAAATCACTAGATTTTTAAATAGACAAATAACTAAGTTAAAAACCATATCAAAGTTTGAAGATGTCACGACCCAAACCCGCCCTATGGGTTTAGCATCAGAATCGCCAAGCGATGTCGAGATTACCAAGGCCGCTTATGATAATCTGATAAGCAGCGAATCTAGTAATTAAACAATGTCAATGAGTTGTGATAGTCTCAGATGCAAAAAGATTTTTCATACATATATGCAGTCAAAGACAAAACAGTATGTACCATATTTACAAACATTCAAAACAGGGACTTAATCCCTATTAAGCGATGCGAAAGTATATCGGTCTATATAATTATACAAAAGCAGACGCAAGGGACATGGGAGAATAAAAACACCCCTAAGCCATAGCTTGGAAGGCTCGGAGCCTCGCGATGAGGCACAGTAGTTGGCTTGACAAAACTAGGAGTCTATCCCGACGCTTCTAGCTCGATGCCTGCATGTACACCTACATATATATATGGCGGTGAGCTAAAGCCCGATGAATAACATAAAGCGTAAAGGATTTAGAATGAATGTCCTTCTGATAATGAAAACAGTTCATTTCAATCAAGATATCGCGGTTCAAGACGAGAAATAATATATATGGTACATCCATTAGCATAACGATAAGATGTCTTAAAAGACCAAACAGTCAATGATGACCATCAATCGGTAAACAGTAGTGGTTCTAACAAGGGAACCGACAAAGATCTCTATGATAAAGAATAATGATGAGTTGCTAAGGATGCCACAATATAGTTCAGAATATAGGACATACATTCATTCAGTAAACAGTATGGTTCAATTGTTCAAAAGATAATCATTTGAACATATCTTTACACAGTTGTTACTCACAGAGTTCTGGGCTACGGTAAGCTAGAGCGTCTCCTTAGAAGCCAACCCTACACAGTTAACAGATCGAACACACAATAAGCTACACAATTAGGAAAGATAATAACTAATCCCTAATTGCCTCGGTGTGTTCTACATCTATATCCTCATTAAGATGCTTTAAACTAGGCCTAAGAATGCCTAGAATGAAATGAGGATACAAAGATGCACTTTTAAAAGCATTTTCAGAATTTTCAGAAAATAGAGGTCCTGCTCGAGCATAGATTACTCTGCTCGAGCGGACATGCAGACACAGTTCTCGCTCGAGTGTCACTTCCCTTTCGGCGGACTACATGATCAAAAGTCTTTGGATGCTCAAAAATCACGCTCAATTGGGTGCTCGATATCCGCTCGGCGTAGACACAGGTCCCGCTTAAGCGGGTTTCCGCCGGCGGACCTCAAAACAATGCAAATTACTAAAGCACGTTTCATCGAATTTCCTTTCGGCGGAGTCCAAAATCTGGAATTTCGATTTGAACTCAAGCCCAAATCAAGTTCAAATGCACTAATTTCGATCCTCTTGGGCTACTTTTCTGGAAAACACTTGTAAACACATAGAACAACATGATTCAAAGCTCAATTTGAGGAATCGAGGCTCAAAGGTAGTTCAATTAAATACAATTTTGAATCAAATTTCAAGAACATGAAGATCATGCAAACATGCATAGATTTAACCAATTCAAAGCTTCAACTCTTGCTCTAATGAGTCAATTCTTTTCGAAAACAAGATGAAATCAAGGTCCATTGTAAAATTATGAACATGCATGTGAGGAATTATGAACTACAACCTCAAAACTTCAATATATATACATGCATGCAACAATTAAGCTTCAACTCAACATGTTAGAACTAAAACATGACTTAGCTCCTCAATTTGACATGAACAATGCAAGAACCAACTCAAAGACAACAATAAGAAGATGAAGTCCTACCTTAAGTCTAGTAGGTCAAGTGTAGAAGCTAAGATATGGAGATCAACCTCCAATTCCTTCAATTCTCCAAGCAAATTGACAATTTGAACTCAATTCACTCTCTCTCTCTCTCTTGGTTGGTTGAGCTCAACAAAAGGTGATGAAATGTGTTTTGTTGTAATGTAATAAGGCTCCAATAAGTTCAAGATAATGGGCCACTAGGATGGCAATTTGGTGAATAAGTCCAACAATGCAATCTAGCTTATTTTAATCCGATTTAATCATACTAAATCGCATTTTAGATAAATATATCATAAAATCACATAAATTATGATGATCATAAAACATCAATCGATTTCTGGTTCGGCCATCGATAAGGCCTTCAATTTGCAATTTAAACATAAAAACATGAACATATAATTAAACAATCAAACAGATAGAAATGCATTTAAATAGATATAGTCAATCAATCGGTTTGATTTTGATCGGTTAGTTTAGTATTTCGATTCCATTACTTATCATAATCGGTCTCAGTTTAGCGATGTCCATAGTTAATCGATGCGATGGCGAGGGTTATTCTGATCTCCTCCTTAAAAAGAGTTTAGTCCTCTAAACTCAATTACCTTCATTCGGAAGAAAACGAGATTTAGTAGAACGATTCGGGATATCTTTTAGCCATGTTATCTTCCTTTCCCAAGTGGCATACACGCCACCATGATTTTGCCGATCGACTTTCACTAATAGGATCTCTTTGTTTCTCAACTTCTTGATCCGGTCTGTTCAATCTGTATAGAAGGTTCTCATAAGTGTAGTCATCACTTAGCACTGCGGGTCAGCTCAATCACATGGAAAGGATCCCGGAGGTAGTCCCTCAACATAGAAATGTGGAAGACGTTATGCATATGCTCCATTTCAGGAGGAAGTGCAACTTGATACGCCACCGAATTGATTTTCTCAATGATCTCATACGGTCCGACATATCTCGGCGCTAACTTGCCCTTGACTCCAAAACGAGTCTGGCCTTTCATTGGTGTCACTTTTACAAAAACGTAGTCACCCACTTCATATTCTCTGTCTCGCCTTCTGACATCTGCATAACTTTTCTGTCTGCTCTGTGCAGTTTTTAGTCTCTGTTGTATCAGTTTTACTTTCTCGGTTATTTCATACACAATTTCGGGCCCAAGCAAAGGCCCATCTCCAACTTTTTCTCAGCAAATCGGAGATCTACATTTTCTGCCATACAATGTCTTGAAAGGCGCCATACCAATACTTGAGTGATAACTGTTGTTATAGGCGAATTCAACTAAGGGCAAATGGCTTTCCGGTTTCCTGTGAAAATCAAGGAGCATTGTCAATAAATCCCCCAGAGTTTGGATGGTCCTTTCTGACTGACCATCTGTCTGAGGATAATAGGCACTACTTAGTCTCGATTGATTCGTCCATGCGATCTAAGCTTTGCCAAAATCTCGATGTAAACTTTGAATCCCTGTCAGAAACAATAGACACAGGCACTCCATGCAGTCTAACAATTTCATTAATATAGAGCACAACTAATTTGTCCGCATTATAAATTGTTTCAACAGGTAGGAAGTGGGCAGATTTAGTCAGTCTATCAACAATAACCCAAATCGAGTCCATACCTTTACTGGAGCGAGGCAATCCCACAATAAAATCCATGGTAATATGTTCCCATTTTCACTCCGGTATCGGTAAGGGCTGCAATAAGCCTGTGGGTCGTTGATGTTCGGCTTTGACTTGTTGGCAATGAAGACATTTTGATACAAAATCAGCAATTTCCTTCTTCATTCCCGGCCACCAGAAATTCAGTTTCAGGTCTTGGTACATTTTTGTAGTCCCCGGATGAATAGAAAATTTTGAGTTGTGGCCCTCTTGCAGAACTCTTCTTTTCAGTTCGGTATCATTTTACCACAGTCTTTCTTGAAATTTTAGTACATTATTTTCAAATTTGAACCCCGGTCTCGATTTAGATTCCCTTTCTTCGATGATCTTCCTCAAGAAGTCATCCTGTTGTTGTTTCTCTTTAATTTCTTCGATCAGTGCCGGTTGAGCAGAAATAACAGCTATTGTTCTGCCTTGTTCTCATAAAACAATTTCAATTTCAGATTTTTCAAGGTCACAAAGCAATTCCTTCTGCCCGGTAAGCAAACAAGCTAATTTCCCAATCAATTTCCGACTCAATGCATCGGCAACGGTGTTGGCTTTTCCCCGATGATTCAAAATCTGTAGGGCATAATCTTTAATCAGTTTTAGCCATCTCCGTTATCTCATGTTCAGTTCTTTCTGTATGAAGAAATATTTCAGACTTTTGTGGTTGGTATATACTTCACATGTCACCCCATAAAGGTAGTGACGCTAGATTTTCAAGGCAAATACCACTGCAACGAGTTCCAAGTCATGGGTCGGGTAGTTCTTTTCATGCGGTCTCAACTGGCGGGAAGCATAAGCAATAACTCTCATTCTGCATTAAAACACATCCCAAACCCTTATGAGAAGCATCACTAAAAATGGTAAATCCATCCGTACCTGAAGGTAAGGTGAAAACTGGTGCAGTCACGAGTCGAGTTTTCAATTCTTGGAAAGCCGATTCCCTTTGGTCAGTCCAGTCAAATGATATCCTTGAGTTAAGCGAGTCAATGGTAAGGCAATTTTGGAGAAATCTTTGACAAATCTCTGTAATACAGCTAATCCCAAAAGCTTGGACTTCATCATATTTGTTGGTCTAGGCGGTTTACTCGGCTTCAATTTTACTGGCGGATCAATAAAAATTCCATCTTTGCTAACAACATGTCCCAAAAACATAACATGATCAAGCCAAAACTCATATTTAGACAGTTTAGCATAAAGTTTCTGTTCTCTTAGGATCTGCAGAGCAAGTCTCAGATGATGTTCATGTTCTGCTATACTTTTGGAATAAATCAGAATGTCATCAAAGAATACAACAATAAAGTCATCGAGGAATGGTTTCAAAATTCTGTTCATGAGGTCCATGAGTGCAGCAGGTGCATTGATAACTCCAAAAGGCATAACTAAAAATTTATAATGTCCATACCTCGTTCAAGCGATTTTATCAATGTCTTAGGTTTAACTTTCAACTAATGATATCCAGGATCTGAGATCGATCTTAGAGAACACTTGAGCACCACAGAATCGATCAAGCAGTCATCAATACACGGTAATGGATACTTATTTTTCACAGTTACCTTGTTTAGTTCGTGGTAGTCAATACATAGTCTCAGTGAGCCGTCTTTCTTTTTCACAAATAAGACAGGTGCGCCCTACGGTGAAGTACTAGGCCTGATAAACTTCTTATCTAACAGTTCTTGCAGTTGCACTTTCAGTTCCTTTAATTCAGTTGGAGCCATTCGGTAAGGGGCTTTAGATACCGGCTGGGTACCCGGAATCACATCAACGGTAAATTCAATCTCCCTGTCAGTCAAATCCCCTGGCAGATTATCTAGAAAAACATCTGGAAATTCTCTGACTATGGGAATACTGTTCACATTAGCGTCATTATCGATGAATCTGATCAATCGAACACGATACTTTACATCCCTTTCTAATTAACTTCTTTCACAAATGAAATCAAATCAGGAGGTACTACTCCAACCCCATCAAACACAAATTCGAGTAAACTTGGGACGGAAAACTACTTGTTTCGTTACACAGTCTATGGTGGCATGATATTTCGTTAACCAGTCCATCCTCAATATTACGTCAAAATGGTCAATGTTCTGTGGCAATAAATCAATAAACAAATGTGCATCTCTAACAATAATTTCACAAGCAGGGTACATGTATGCACAAGTCATGGATCCCCCAACAGGTGATAATACAGCTAACAGATAATTCATGAGTTCTAAGGGTCTATTCAATTTTCGCGAAAAAGCATACGATATATAAGAATGTGTAGACCCCGAATCAATCAGTACATATGCATTTTGAGTACAAATAGAGAGGATACCTGACACAACGGTCTCAGTATTTTGTACATCTCCCGGTACTAGGGTGAACACTCGGCCCTGCCTCATAGGCTCTTTCCCGGTAGCTTTGGGGTTCGATTTTGGTGCAATAGTTGATGTTGCGGCGCTGCCTGCAGCTTTACTATTGCCCAGAGCAGTGAAAGGGCAATCTTTAACCATGTGGCCCACCTTGCCACACCTATAACAAGCACCAGAGATTTTATAACAAACCCCCTTATGATTCTTACCACATTCAGAACAGGGCGGTATAGACCCACTCCCTTGGCTGGGGCTAGTTGTTGACCCCATATTTTGTTTCTTGTTCAACGGGTTATGCTTTCCTTTCTTGAATTTAAAACCCTGTCTTTTACCACGCCATTCAGACGATGGTGTTTCAGTTTTCAATGCCTCGATGTTCGCTTCCGCTATCAAGGCTCGGTCAAGAACATTCACATAAGTCGGTAATTTCAGAACATTTATTCTGTCGAGTATTGCAACATTAAGGCCACCTTCAAACCTTCTGGTCTTCTTGTAGTCAGTGTCCACCATGTGTGGTGCATATCTAGCAAGCCCGGTGAACTTTGTTTCATATTCGGCAACGGACATTATGCCCTGTCTCAGCTGTTCAAATTTAGTCACCTTTACATCACGACACTTTGAGAAGTACTTTTCAAAGAATCCTCCTTTGAATTGAGCCCAAGTCATAACAGTGTTGTCATCACGGGTAGCATCCACCACCTTCTAGCCTCTTCTTGCAAAGTGAAGGTGGCCTTGATTACTTTATGTGCCTCCAGCACGGAAACACTTCAAACAATTTTTAGATCTCCAAAACCCATGCTTGACTTTTAGCGGTTTAAGGCCTCCACTGAAAGGATGGCGGTTTCAGATTTCTTGAACACGGATAAAACAATTATGTCCTTATCATTAACATTCACATTCTGTTCATTTGTCTTAGGAGGAGGTGGTGAAACATTGATTACATTATTGATCTAGTCTTTCGATTATTAATTCTATCATTCTTTCCGATCTTGCCATTCTTGCCTCGAGGATGAGGATGAGGATTCATTTGCGATTTTGTATTATCCATTTCACTATATGATTATAACGATTATCAACATAGCGATTTGCACACTTGAGCAGGTTTATCACATTAACACATATTGATCATGTCACACATTTTTTCATGCTCGGCGATGCCTAATTGCTTTTCTAGGACACCCTATAGCTCATTTGGACACGTGTGTGTGGTATAACTTCGTGGTAAGTATCGCTCGATACCAATCTATCTGACCCAAACCCGCTATGGGCTTAGCAAATGTCGGCGATGTCGAGATTCTGAAGGCACGCTTAATGCTGATAAAGCAGTACAGGGGCTTGGCGGAAGCCAATACAGTAATTAAACAATGTCCAATGAGCTGTGACAGTCTGTATGCAAAAAGATTTTTCATACATATATGCAGTCAGAGACAAAACAGTATGTACCATATTTACAAACATTCAGAACATGGACTTAATCCCTATTAAGATCTGATGCGGTGCTATCGATCTATCTGAGTTATACAAAAGCGAGAGGGCGAGAGGAGAATAAAATCACCCTTAAGCCATAGCTTGGAAGGCTCGGAACCTCGCGGTGAGGCACAGTAGTTGGCTTGACAAAACTAGGAGTCTACCCCGACGCTTCTAGCTCCAGTCTGGTGCCTGTACACCTACATATATATATGAGCAGTGAGCTAAAGCCCAGTGAATAACAAAAAGCGTAAAGGGGTTTAGAATGAATGTTCTTACAGTAATGAAAACAGTTCATTTCAATCAGTATATCAGTTGTTTAGTACAGTAAATAGTCATATGTGGTACATCCATTAGCATAACGATGTGATGGGTCTTAAAAGGCGAGCAGGTCAATGATAGCCATCAATCGGTAAGCAGTGAGTGGTTACAACAAGGAGCGGATAGAAACGATTAGTAACGATAGTTGCTAAGGATGCCATGTCTGATTCGAGAATATAGGACATACATTAAATTCATTAAGCGATGGCAGTTCAAAAGCGATGCGGTTTAATTGTTCAGAAGATAATCATTTGAACATATCTTTACACAATTATTTACTCACGAGTTTTAGGCTCACAGATAGCTAGGCGTCTCCTTGGAAGCCAACCCTACACAGTTAACAGATCGAACACACATTAAGCTACACAATTGGGAAAGATAATAACTAATCTCTAATTGCCTCGGTGTGTTCTACATCTATATCCTTATTAAGATGCTTTAAACTAGGCCTAAGAATGCTTAGAATGAAATGAGGATGCAAAGATGCACTTTTAAAATCATTTTTAATTTTGAAATAGAGGTCTGCTCGGCGTGGATTACTTCAGCTCGGCGGACATGAACAACGATTCATTTCGAATTGCCACGATCAAAAATGCTGGATGCTCAAAAATCACGCTCGATTGGGCGCTCAATTGGGCGCTCAATATCCGCTCGAACATAAGACACAAGGTCCCGCTCGAGCGGACCTCAAAATAGTGCAAAATCTTTGAGCACAAATTTCCATTTCAGTGCTACTTTCTTTCAATGAGTCAAAATCTTGGAATTTCTAGATTTAAACTTCAAGCCAAATCAAGTTCAAATGCACTAATTTGATCCTCTTGGGCTACTTTTCTGAAAACACTTGTAAACACATAGAACAACATGATTCAAAAGCTCAATTTGAGGAATCGAGGCCCAAAATGTAGTTCAATTAAATACAATTTTGAATCAAATTTCAAGAACATGAAGATCATGCAAACATGTATGGATTTAACCAATTCAAAGCTTCAACTCTTGCTCTAATGAGCCAATTCTTTTAAAACAAAAGATGAAATCAAGGTCCATTGTAAAATTATGAACATGCATGTAAGGAATTATGAACTACAACCTCAAAACTTCAATATATATACATGCATGCAACAATTAGCTTCAACTCAACATGTTAGAACTAAAACATGACTTAGCTCCTCAATTTGACATGAACAATGCAAGAGCCAACTCCAAAGACAACAATAAGAAGATTAAGTCCTACCTTAAGTCTAGTAGGTCAAGAATGTAGAAGCTAAGATATGGAGATTAACCTCGATTCCTTCAATTCTCAAACAAATTGTGAATTGAACTCAATTCTCTCAGCTCTCTCTCTCTTGGTCGGTTGAGCTCAACAAAAGGGCTAATGAAATGTGTTTTGTTGTAATGTAATAAGGCTCCAATAAGTTCAAGATGGTAGGCCACTAGGATAGCAATTTGGTGAATAAGTCAACAATGCAATCTAGCTTATTTTAATCCAATTTAATCATGCTAAATCCACATTTTAGATAAATATGTCATAAAATCACATAAATTATGATGATCATTAAAAACATCGATGCGATTTACGGTTCGTAGAAGTAGAGCGACCGTCGATAAGGCCTTCAATTTGCAATTTAAACATAAAAAACATGAACGAATAATTAAGCAATCAAGCAGATAGAAATGCATTTAAAGCAGGATATAGTCGATCGATCGGTTTGATTTGGGATTCGGTTAGTTTAGTATTTGATCGAGTCCCATTACTTATCGCCAATCGGTCTCGATTTTAGCGGGTATCCATTGGTTAATGGGTCGATGCAGTGGCGAGGGTTGTTATAGAAGAAATCTCTGCCTCCAAGCTAGAGAAGACAAGAAAATCAAGGATGAAACTTTGACAAAACTTAAAAAAGCGAATTTTGCTCCGATTAAAATGAAGCTCTAGAGGTGAGCTCTACATTTTCTCCAAAGGATAATGGTGGAGAATTCAATGAATGATAGAGTATTTGAGGTTTGGAAACCAAAAGCTAGAGAGAGAGAATGTGTAGATTTAGGGTTTTGAAATGTTTATAGAGAGAGATAAAAAGTGATCCAAAAAGTAGCTTTTACGAGACTGATATCTTGCGATATGGGAGCCTTGAGGGACCAAAACACTTCTTGGCGACTAAAACACCGCTCGGCTTGAAACCAGACACAATAAGTGACACGGCCGAGAAGCGAAACAAAGTGACGCTTGAAGCGCCGCACAACGATCCCTCAAAAGTTTTCTTGAGCGAAAGGACGGACGTTCGGTAGCAAAAAGATTGCTTCGGAAGCGAAAAATCTTGCTCGGCGAAGAACACCACACTCAGCCGGAAGTTTGCAGACCTGCAAAATAGCAGTGAAGATCTCAAAGGCGCTCAAGCATAAGAAGAGAGTACTCTGATCCCGAATAAGCCAAAATCTAGGCAACAACTCTTTTGAAAACTAACTGCGTAACTGTTTCGCGTGCCAGCAACAACACCCAAACAACTAAACTCAACTAGAATTAAGTTGAATAAGGACATGAACAACCACATTCAAGGCGAGAATCGGATGCAAAAACAATAGCAGGTTGGGTCTAAAAACAAAATTGCAACCTCCCGTCCTTAAGGAATTTCATTCCCGAGAAATTTTAGAATTAACTCCAATAATCTTACAATGTTTAAATCAATTTACTACAATGATAACTAATTCAGCTTCGTGTAACGCATGACTCATCCGTCATCCATTTCTCATAACAGTAATGGCGAACAAAAGTTTTTTCAGCTCATACAGAACCACTAAGTAATTCACTTTCCTTATCTACAATGTTTACATATATAACAACATAATAAGATTTTTCAATACAAGTTTCAAACATTAACAAAGAAGGTCAATGCTTCTCATGGACTTCCACCAGCGCTTCAGTCTACATCTCAACTCCATGGTATCTCTACAACACCTTAACCAATGGAATAGTCTTGCGCCGCCGAACTTGGTCCTAGTATCTAAATTCGAACCGGTCCTCTCCTTGTCTGAAGGCATTCTCATCTACCTCTAACTCGGTCTAATCCAACACGTGTAAAGGATCGAGGGCTCATACTTAGGAGCATAGAAGTATGGCTTGGCGTCATAAACCCTAGAAAGTTGGGCGGTAAGCCAAATGATAAGCCTACACTCCCAATGCCTTTAGAATCTTAAGAACACAATAAATACAGGAGATAACTACCATCTTTTCCAAACCTCATCAAACCCTATCTTGATGATATTTTCAGAAAGGCCGTGATCACCTCAAATGATACTTGAGTTTCCATACGGCCAATTCGACATAGCTCTTTTAGCTGACTCTAATGAAATCAACCTCTTACAAGATAAGTCACGACCTTCTCTAGTCATTTCCCCGAGACTAACCCAGGACCTAACATAGATTAAATGCTACCTCGGCCCAACCTGGCTGGAGGCCTGCGGTTGGCCGCCTGGCTCTCAAAAAGGTGCCATGCCAATACTGCGCATGAAAGCTATTATTATAGGCAAACTCACTAAAGTAGATCTTGCTCTTCCTGACCGCAAAATTGATAACGTAACCCCAAGCATATCGTCTTAGATGCAGAATGGTGCGCTCAAATTGCTGGATTAGTGCGAAGATGATGAAGCGATTAACTAGCGTTAATCTGTACTGGGGCATTACGTAGGCTACCGCCACCCAACCAAGCCATAAAGCATTGGATCTCTATCACGGGCGATGATCCTGAGGGACCAGTAAAAAGTCGCTATAATGCTCTAGCGTGAGTCGACGAAATAATCTCTTAGAGTGACTTTATGCGCGCCAGAACGTTTACAAATTATTATAGGCCCCAGTTAGCGGTAGATTATCATACGTGACATCATTATCTAGTTGGTTCTTCAAAAACCCTAGCAAAATCCGTAAGTGACATGCTACTCATTTCCGCACTCAACTATAGGTAAGGGGTTACAACAAACCCAGCGGTCTCGTCTTTCCGACCTTCACTTGTTGTAGTGAGCACCTGTTTTAAACATAAACTCACGTCTCTCTTCGTCCCTATCACAAAATTAGCGGCTAAAGTGGTGGTGCATCTTCGTACTTACGTTAATATATGAGGCATGAACAGTGAGAACTCTCGGAGTACTTCACTCTCTGAAAAATGGTCTAGATATCTCCTCCCCAGAGTCAGAGTACATTCAAATCCTTCTCTACCCTTCCATTAAATATCTTCTCCTGGAGGTCTACACCTTGTGATCACCTTCTTTGTTAGCCCATAACTTCGGCTTACAAAGTGTAATTGTGCAACTATAGTAAACAAGCGTGAGCTCACTTGGGACTCGCCAAGATGGCAATTCAAAGCGTCCCACAGCATCGACATCTCTCATTCGGATGTATCTTATTTACTGCCCCGTTTGGATTTCTTACTCAGGCATAAGCCATTGTTAGCGCTTTCGGGATGATAAAGTACAACTCCGTCATAATCCTCTATAAATTGCATCTGCACTCTATGCCTCAAATTTAAATCTTTACATGTGAA
The DNA here is from genome assembly GCA_025200525.1 of Camellia lanceoleosa. Lineage (NCBI taxonomy): Eukaryota > Viridiplantae > Streptophyta > Magnoliopsida > Ericales > Theaceae > Camellia > Camellia lanceoleosa. Next base: position 84,881,606 of record CM045772.1, on the reverse strand, counting down.
AATGAGTAATGTCCAACGACTCTTATGATCGAAAAACACACTTCAAATTTCTCACCATATAGTAATGCCTCCAAAATTTTCAGGGGCAAGATCGCTAGCTGCTAGTTCTGGAATTAGGTAGTGAGTAATTTTCTCTCGTAACCCATTTTCAATTCTTAGTGAACACTTATACTACCACCTTCCCTTCTTGCATTGAACTGGCTTAAACCTTCACAAGAGACACATCACGATAAGCAGAGTGGCAGGCCTCTCTACCGGAATAATTAATACTAGAAGCGGTGTTAGAAAAGTCTGACTTATGGCACAAAAATAACTTCTCTAAAGTCTCACTCCATACAAACTTACTTCCGTTCCTCGTCGGGTCCTAGTCAATGTTGAGGCCAATCTAGAAAAAACTTTTCATAAAAAAGCGTTATTAATGCGGGCTTCGTCCAAGAAACTCTAGATCTCAAAGAGCATTCTTAGGTTGTTCCCAATCACCTTTGTTTTGTCTTAAAGTCTCTGATCCACCCATTTTTTCGGATACCACATGGCCCTAATTTTAACTAATCCAGTTTCTTTCATAGCTAAAAACTCGCACTTCTAACTTAGCATGTTACAAATCGTGCTCCTAAGCTTAAGCTCAAATACAACCCGTAAGTGTTAAATGCATCGTTCCTCCTCATAGGGTGAGTGGATCGAAGAATATCGCTAAAAGACCACTACAAAACGACCAGTAGGAAACTCACGAAAGATTCAGCAAATTCATCAAATCCATAATAAAGTCAATGCTGTTGGTCAACCAGGTATCATTTAGAACTGCGTAGTGGCCATACCATACACACAAAATGCCATTTTCTCGATATTTTCCTTCACCCCCTAACCGGCGATAACTTCTTGATCTCAAGTCTATTTTTAGAAAAATAACTCCTTCAAATTTCGTCAAATAAGTCATCAATGCATTGGTAATAGGTACTTATTTCTGATAGTTAACGTTCAACTTCCAAAGTAATCGGGTAATACACAAGCCATAACGTGCTATTCTTCTTTCTTAGCAAAGAGAGTTGATGCTTCAAGAAAATGCATTAGAAGCTAATAAAGCCCTTATCTACGAGTTCTTGGAGTTGAATCTTTATCTCCTC